>OZ020498.1:5857707-6359940 GCA_963971365.1 Lasioglossum villosulum | reverse complement strand
ATCTAATTTATAGACAGCAGGCTTCACGCATTTATTATTTACAGATATTCCATACTTTTGATAAATTTATTAACGGAGAAGTTATTTTTAATCAATTAAAATTATTTAGCTTCATTCCCATGTCAATTGTGTATAAAATTTATATTTTACATAAAGATTGCTGTCTACTGATTACGTGGCGGAGGTTCCGACGTACAGAATGTCGCAGAATTAAAGGATTATAGTTCGGTAGTCAAACTATTCCGTGGTTAGAAACCCGCATTTTTAATGATAAAGTATGCCTATCTAATTTTGCGGCTTCCTGTATGCTCTTGTCACAATTTTGTGATATTCTAAAAGCCTTTGCGCGCTTGAATATAGTGCACCAATAAATTCATTTCAATATACAATATTAGTTTTCATCTGGTTCTTCGATAAATATGAAATATAAAAATAATTCGATAGCAGACAAGTAGAGCCTGTTTCTTCAACAAATATGAAGTATAAAAATAATTCGACAGCAGCGAAGTAGAGTCTGGTTCTTCCATAAATATGAAATATAAAAATAATTCGATAGCAGACGAGTAGAGCCTGTTTCTTCAACAAATATATGAAATGTAAAAATAATTCGATAGCAGACAAGTAGAGTCTGTTTCTTCAACAAATGAAGTATAAAAATAATTCGACAGCAGCGAAGTAGAGTCTGGTTCTTCCATAAATATGAAATATGAAAATAATTCGATAGCAGACGAGTAGAGTATGCTTCTTCAACAAATATATGAAATGTAAAAATAATTCGATAGCAGACAAGTAGAGCCTGTTTCTTCAACAAATATGAAGTATAAAAATAATTCGACAGCGAAGTAGAGTCTGGTTCTTCGATAAATATGAAATATAAAAATAATTCGATAGCAGACAATCAGAGCCTGTTTCTTCAACAAATATATGAAATGTAAAAATAATTCGATAGCAGACAAGTAGAGCCTGTTTCTTCAACAAATATGAAGTATAAAAATATTCGACAACAGCGAAGTAGAGTCTGGTTCTTCCATAAATATGAAATATAAAAATAATTCGATAGCAGATAAGTAGAGTCTTAGTCCTACGATCTCTCGATCGGATCGATAATTTGTATTTTCGAGATGAATAACAGTCTCGTTACTGTACATAGGCCAACCAACGCGAGGAGGAGTACAAGAACCAAATTAAGACCCTTACCACTCGTCTAAAGGAGGTACAGATCCCCTTTCGAGAGTGTTTTATTTATTGCACCCTGTTTTTTTTTCTCTGGCCAGTGTGTGATTTGTCGTCGCAGGATCTATGGATCGTTAACCGCCTGATCACACTCACCCCCAACAAACCACACTACTCTGTCTTTTCTAACCGATTTCTCTTTTCTTCCTTTTTGTTTTTTAATTTTTGTAATCCTAACGTGAGCTCGTTTTTTTACGCTTGACTAAAAATAGGCGACACAGAGAGAGGAGACTTTCGTCGTACAGGTCAAGATTCTGGATAGTCAATTGAAGGAGGTAAGTAAACCGGAAGTTGGGTCGCGAAATTTCAAAAGAAAATTCGAGGAAACAGTCAATTCATTTTATTATCGTTTTAATTGATCAATTTTCAAGAAGTAGTTCTTGGTAGCACCTCTTTTGTACAGTTTTATTTTGTATTTTTGCACACCTTTCACGTTCCAGTCACGTAATAATGTTTTCACGAGTAGTCGAGATAATTACGGTAACGTTTCTCTTAATTCACGATTTGTATTCATCGATATTCGATCTTAAAGATTTGTGTAATCTCGGCGAAGGGGTAGAAGGAATTTGCGATTACGAGGTAGGAGTGTTGCAGTGTGGAGAACACCGAATTGATAATAGAGCCAAATAACGTGTGCAATTAACTAACGAGTTGATTTTTGATCATGAAATTGAAGCATGGAGTGAGGCTTACTAAAAGAAATAATCAGGTCGAATTTACTAATAAGAATCTTCGAAACATTATTCTGATTCCGTCGATTTTAAAAGTGGCAATCTAAGTCTTGTTGTACTAGTCGATCAAATATATTATCACCGACTACAATTTCAATGCACTGATTCGCTTTTATTTATTTTTATATATTTCTATGAAAAATTTCTGTCTCGAAATTTGTGTTTATTGTCTTTAAAAATCCTCGTAGAAGTAGACGCACGAAATTTTAAAATCGACGACAAATCACATGAGATTACGACTTTATTCGTGTATACTAATATATTTTCTGTGCTGCAGGCTGAAGCTCGTGCTGAGTTCGCGGAAAGATCCGTGCAGAAACTCCAGAAGGAGGTCGACAGGCTCGAAGGTGCGTATTCAGACAGCATTTCGTTCGATTCATTTCTCGCTAGGTTTTGTCGAAACTCGGTCTCACAATTTTCTTCAGTTGTTTAAGTCCTTAGCAGTGATAAACATAGATTAGAAAGCAATCTCCTAGTACAAGTACAATTTTTACAACTACGTTCTAAAAAAGAGAGAGAGAACTGCTAAACGAGAATCACAAATCAAAGATCCTTCCGAGGATTCAGATAATTATGTTAGGAAATCATCGACGACCATTTACCCACTATCAAATTCGTACGAGATATTGATCTTACAATTGGTAGGAAGAAAAGTTCTAATCGTAGACGACAAAGCACAACTTGGTGTGAAACATAAATATTTGCAGTTTAACCATGATCATTTTAAGAATGAACATCTTTGTCGTCTGCAAAAATAAGAACATTTAGAATCTTTCCCACAACCCTAACAACCCTCAAGGTAGGAAAGCGTTGTAACAACTTAGAACAAAAGACATACTATCAATTTTTACTGTGCGAACATTGCCAATAAATCAATTTATTATATTAAGTTGGCAACTAAATTCGCGACATTTTGTTTCGTAATTCTTTTATTATATCATTATATATCATTGAAAAGCTCTGAGTTTTGCGATTAATTTGCTATAAAATGCTCGTGCTTAAAAAATATATATAAATCACTTTAAGAAAATGTGGAGGTCGCGAACACAGTTGCCAACCCAATATATCGCAGTTATCATGTCATTATTGACAAGGAGTGTGCAAAAAATTTTGCTGTACACTCCGTGATCTGTGCGCATGAAGAACAACGAACAATAAATTCATTTACCGGCAGCGTTCGTCCAGAAAAAATGTCGAAAGTGTGGTTACCCGTCGAGTTGTTACAAATCACCAGAAATTGTTTTCCTCCTTGAAAACGATCTAATACCGCCAACAACCGGCGAAGACCGCCGAGTAAAATTGCAAAACGTGTGCACCCTGATTGACTAACCACCCCGCGGAGTGGATTTTCGCATCGAACTAGCTTGGCGTGTGTGCGCTTTCCTCTAACAAGTAATCTTTCCAGACGACCTCGGCGTCGAGAGAGAGAAAAACAAATTGCTCCAGGAGGAGATGGAAGCCACCCTGCATGACATCCAGAACATGTAGATCGTGTTTCGGGGCGGAGAGAAACACGACTTAAAAATAAAAAAATTAAAAAGAAAAACACACACACGAATCATAGAGAGAGAGAGAGATTGAGAGAGAGAGAGCGAATCTGGGAGGGGGAATAGAGAGTGAGAGATAGTTAACGAACAAGAGAGAGAGAGAGAGAGAGACACGTCGGTGAGAGAAAGGGTGAGAGAAACGATCGCAAAAGTAAAATGGCGAAAAAAGAACACGCGGCGCGAGCGTTTTCGTGTGTATGGTGCACATCATCCCCATTAACTTCCACGGACAAAACCGCACGCAGTCCCTTTTAGGCTAGAAACTCGCGCGTCTCTCCCCTTTCTTATTATATCAGCAACAAGCCGGTTGCGCATTTCTTTTTCACGATGTATGCCTGTGTGATTCCGATCGTATGAATCCTGTCTGCTGCACGCGTGTGTGTCGTACGGGTGCGAGTGCGTTTGTGCTTTGCGCGCAGCGAATGCGAGACTATAACGAGAGAAAGAGATAGATAGAGGCACGATGTCGACGGATAAACTTGGGGAGGAAAAAAGAAGGGAAGATAGGGGTGCGTTTCGTCAAAGGGACATTATCACGAAAGCCGTTGTTCTTCTTCTCTTTGCTTTACACAGCAGTCTTCTGGTTTTGTTTCTTCCGCGTTCGTCGTCCGAGTGGCATCATCTTTCCTTTTCCGCGAATCGACGTTCCCTCGACGACGATCGGACACACGGATTCTCCGCGAGCGTAACGTTGCGAAAGGATCGAACGATCGATCGATCGCGCACACTCGTCGAGGAGGAATTTCCAAGCGGCTCGGTATTTGCTGTTATCGACGTGTGTAGCTCTTCTTCTACGAGGATGGAACGAAAGTTAAAACTAATTTTAGATTAAAACTCAAAAATAAAATTTGGATATTTATACACAGATTTGTTCGGTAACATATTTTCCATTTATTGGGTGACTTATCATGTTATTCGATAAAGCTGTGAATATCTCATCTTAATTTTATCGTTGAGTTTTCATTTAAAAACGCTACGAGCTTTCGTTACAAAGTAATACTTCACCTCGATCATGCTACGCGGTCAGGTCTTCTTCAGTTTTATCGTAGATGCACGAAATTATGTGTAATTTTTGTGAAGCGAACGATTCAATGTTCAATTTACTGGTTCGATTTCGCAGAGAGATTTCTTCTCGACCGCTCGCGGGACTCCTTCTTCCACGACCAATCGTTCTTCCATCGTTTATATTCCATTATTTGTTTATTTCTTATGAAAAAGAGTAACAACGCTCACTGCCAACATTCCTAGATAGAAGACGATTCGATTGCTTGGTAGAATAAAGTAGATGTAGCTAGCTGAATCGTATCTCAGCCCGTCACAGCCTGAAGTTTCTCATTGGTATCGCCAATGGCGACGTTCTACGATCAAGTTTTGTACATTTCTACTCGGAATCTAGACGACAGACCTCCAGGAGACGCGGTTCGATTAAAACAAACCTGTCGTACGGTTCCTCGCGGAACAACGAATCGAAACTGTACGACAATTTTCTGAAACGTTAACCCTTAGCACTCGAGTGGTGACTCTGAGACGCCAGTCAAAATTGCTATACCGTTATTCGAAATATTGTTTATGTCAGTATCCAATTAATAAACAGTTTTCATTTTTTGTAAATAAATTTGAAGAAAGTGGCACCAAATAAAATTCTATTTTCATTAGCAATAGCGCTTGCAGATCCAAAATAAATCTACTCAGTTCTGTCGAATTTAATGCTCTAGCATTTTTTGACATTTTTATACGTCGTGAACGCATAAACATCCGCAGTCAGCTAATCAATTACTAACCATTTAAGTGTTGCACGAAGTATTATACCAATTTTATGTTCCTAAAATTGAAAAAATCTTATAGAATAGAATTATCCTAGGTCGGAAATGCAAAGGGTTAATAAATTCTTTCCATATTACGGTTGACAATTCTTGTAATAAGTTCTTAACCCTTACCAGTCGAGGGGAGACTCAGACACACACACAGAGAGAAAGAGTCACCACTAAAAACTGCTGTACCATTATTCAAAAGATCGTTTACAATATCAAATACGTTGGTATCTAGCCAAATACTATTCAAGTATTGTATGAGGTATCGTATCAATTTCATTTTCATAAAATGCGAAACGCTCAAATAGAATGGAATTATTCTAGATCGGAAGAAACGTTTCATTCTCCAGTTAAGATATACAGAGTGTCCCAAAACTACCCTAGGAGCCAAAAATGGGAGTTTCCTTGGGTCATTTGAAGCGGCATTTTCCTTTACAAAAATGGTGTCCGTGACTTTGTTTAGGAGTTATTCACGAAAAACACGGACCAATCAGAGCGCGGCTACAGCGGATTGATTTTGAGTCGACCAATGACGACACCACGCCTCGCGGGACCTGTCGCAGGGTCGGACTCAGTTTGCTATAACTGCGCTCTGATTGGTCCGTGTTTTTCGTTAATAACTCCTAAACAAAGTCACGGACACCATTTTTGTAAAGGAAAATGTTGCTTCAAATGACCCAAGGAACCTCCCATTTTCGGCTCCTAGGGTAGTTTTGGGACACCCTGTATATCTCCGAGTGCAAAGGGTTGAGACGCGTCTCGACAAAATTCTGTCTGCATTTTCGCCGCAGCATTTCGCGAGGAATCGTTCGTGCCTGGTATCGAACCGTGTCTTTTAGGATTGGACTCTGTATCTCGCGAGACTCTGATCATTCCGGCAGATGATTCGAGGTCGTCTCGGCGAGATCAGCCTCGATCGAGAACCTGTGATATCACGGGACACCTTCCTGGCTGGTGAGCATACGCATTTAACGAAAATCGATCGGCTCAGAGTTGACGAGCGAATCGACGTTCAACAATCGTGCCTGTACATATTTATTCTTAGGTGTATAATCGAGCGGGGAACGCGATTTCGTATACGAGCCGTTGGTAGAGAGAAAATAATCGAACGGTAAAGAGAGAGATAGAGAGGGGAGGGAAATACTGAACCTCCATTCCGCGACGCATACTTATTCGCATGTTGGGTCCGTCGTCGACGATTTTCACGATCGATTCTCGTCGGCGAGATACACTCTCTTCTCCTCTTTGTCACTCGAAACTTCCCCGAACCGTTACCGAACGCGGTTCAGAACACTCTACGATCCTCGTTGCTGCGATTTTCATAGTGCGTACACTCCTCGATTGTCTTTTTGAAGTATGTTCGTGTTTGAACACGCTGCTAACATCATTGGACAGGCGACAGAATGAATACACTGTTTCTAACGTGTATATTATTTTATTAACAATGCATTGTTTAATATCCACCTTCATAGGCTTCTTCATAGTGAAATCTGTACCCTCTTTAAAAGGGACATTTTCTGGTTGGGACAACATACATATGATTGAACAATCTGATCGTAATTAATAGATACAACGAAAGTATTTTCGCAGTTTTAACAAGCTGCTAACATCATTGGACAGGCAACAGAATGAATACACTGTTTCTAACGTGTATATTATTTCATTTACAATGCATTGTTTAATATCCACCTTCATAGACTTCTTCATTGTGAAATCTGTACCCTCTTTAAAAGGGACATTTTCTGGTTGGGACAACGTACACATGATTGAACAATCTGATTGTAATTCCTAGATACAACGAAAGTATTTTCACAGTTTTGAACACGCTGCTGACATAATTTGAAAATATACAATAACGAATAATGCATTATTCAGCGAGATGATTGAACAATCTAATTACTACAACGAAAGTCCTGATTACAGCGAACTTCAATTCGTTTAACGTAATAATTCAATTCGGTAGATACAGGTTGAGTTTATAGTCTTCGCACAGGTGCGGAACGGTTCCGTTTTAGTACAATAGGTTTCGTTTAGTTTCCGCCGTGAGTCTGTGCTAAAACGATTTGAGAGTAGAAACAATTTTTGAAATAACATATTCAAACGCTTTGAAGAATGTTTGATTGCCGCTGAACAGAACTGTTCCGTGTCCGTGTGTATAGTATAAATGATTTGTATTAAAAATTGATTTACACCGAGTCGTTTGTACTCGAAAAGACATTTTGGGGAGGTCGTACTTTCCAAGCACGACGATGGAGACGAAGAGAAAGCACAATAATTAAAGGATTATCTCGACGCGTCCTGTACCGTTAACGAATATAACGATTTTTGTTATTCCGATTTTTCACCGAAGAATGGCTGAGAGAAAAAGGGAGAGAGAGGGAGAGGAAATAAAAGAGAAAGAATGTGTGCGAGAAAATTTGCGTGTCTGTCTCCGTATGCGTGAGAGAGAAAGAGGGAAGAGTATATAAAAAGAAATATAAACAAAGGAAACGCAGATACTTGAGTTCACGAGAGAGTTTTAGTTTATTAATTTACTTAATATTAATAAAAACGAATGGAACGATAATAACACTAATATCATTGTAATGATAATGACTATTATATATATTGCTATTATTATAAAACTGTTTATAATATATATTTTAATTTTGAAAAAATCAGTGTGTCGTTTTGTTTTTCTTTTGTTGTTACGTTGTTTTTTGTCGAGCTAACGTTAATCCACTACTACCGTTTCCACCCACCCACCCGTAGCCCAGCTACCCTAAAACCTTCGACAACCTTTTCTCGAACGTTAACAACTGACTGCAACGTGTTCCACGCGAATAACAACGCTGCGTTGTGTTAGACAGTCGTGTGTAGTTGTTGCATGCCTCGTACCAACACCAAGGACCTGTGGTACGTATCAATACGGAAACAACGGTGAGTAAAGTTGCTTGTTCTTTCTCTTGGCTATCTCCACTTCGGGAATTAATACGTACTCGCTTTGCATGACTCCGTCCACTTCCGGTTTTCTTCGTTCTCCGAACCCCTGTTATCTTTCTTTTCGATGGTTGAACTATTTACGAAACTGCTGGACAATGCACTTTCAATCTCACGTGACAAGCTATTCATTGTATCCTCGAAGGTAGAACATTATTCGAAAATTGAAGTTACCTAGAAAAACCACCATGTGTACCAATTTATTAAATTATGCTCGACCAAGTAGCAACTTTCTAGCTGCGCTAGTATCAATAAATTCTTAACCCTTTTTCAAATTATTCAATTATTCAAATTATTCAAAATATTTGTTGCATTGTTAAGTTTCTATAAAATAAATGATTAAACTTATTCAGTATTTTTAATAAACTACCGAAAGTATTGTGTGAAGTATTGTATCAATTTTAGGAAGAAAAATTCGGTTGTCGAATTAGAATAGAGTGCAAAGGGTTGACATAGGGCGAAGATTTGTATACAGGGTGTTTGAAAATTATATAACTTGATCACTACAGCGTGATTCTGTTACATGATATTCCGTTGATATCTGTTACAAAGAATGTACCGTAGAATTTACCTTAATAGTGATTTGAGCGCATGGTGCTGCATCCATCGTAGACGCAGTCCCGAGAATCGAAATTATCAGAGCTGCAAGTCCACAGTTTCAAGAATAATTAAAAGGAGTCCTAGTTTTGCAGATAAAAAAGCTAAATTCGATAGTCTAGAATCAGCTCTCATTTGATGGTTCTCTCAACGTACGAACCGCCAATTATGCAATCAGATTTCCATAGACAACTGCATGGAAGAAATAGCATAGTCTAATTGTAGAAATAATCGTAGACTCTCGATCAACGCCGATTCTAGCCAATTAGAGGATTCTAGATTCTAGACGTAGCAGATAGAAACTACTAACAATCTAGAGAGTATTCTTCACACATCACACGACCAACAATTATAAATCTATGTGATTCTGGGACAAGTTACCGTTCTTTTTTTAAATGAAAATAGAAAAAGATTATGGAGGACAAAATCATGCTCTATAGTACGTTCTAACTTATCCTTTATGTCGATGCAGCGATGCAACCGCTAGGTGCAGTTGCACTTTATCCTTTAATTCAACTCAACTTTGTTAAACCAATTCATTTATTACACGTTTTGCACCCCAATTAATTTTGAGATTGATTGAAATTGAGCGAGACTTGCAAAAGGGTGAATTTCAGAAGGATGCATTAAAGAACAAAGTGCAATTGCACCTGGCAACTGCATCGATGCATCCGCATAAAAATAAGACCACAAGATTGTTTCTCTATTTTCTCTTAAAAAAGAGCAGTAACTTATCCCAGTTTTCCAGAATCACCCTGTACGGTATACAATAGTATTAATGATTTACTGGACGATGTTCGACGTTTTCAGGAGAATCTCACAGACCACCGATCGATCCGATTCATTTCAATCCCTGATCCTCTTTGACAGACTCGACTCCAACTCCTCTGAAATCCTCTTCACAAATTCGTCGCAAGGCTTTATTCGAACACAGAGCTTACTAAAACGCTACGAAATCGAAACTACCGTTCACGAATCTGCACGATTCACGAGACTACCGGTGCAGACGATTGCAAAAGCGAATCGTGCGAAAACGCTTTCGAATAACATTGCGAATACTTGCAGATGAGATGGTGGTTGAGAAGGAGAAATTCAAGGAGATCGGAGACGGCTTGGACCAGGCGTTCCAGGAGCTCTACGGCGTCTAACGAGCCAACTAACCGCAACCCTTCTAACGCTTCGATCAAATCATCACATATCAAACAAAACTATATCGATCATAACATTTTCATAGTCTCGCTTGCTCTTAACAAACTTAATCTGTAAGTTACTTGCGCTATGCTTTTTTTAACACGACTTTCTCGTCGACACCTAACCGATTCATCCTCCACAAAGTCGAACGTTAAAACAGCGGATCTTCATGCAAAATGAGAATTTTATACCAAAATTTCCGAGAAAATAACTTCTTCTAATGTTTTTACTGTTTTAAATTGCACCTAATAATTTTTACCGTAAATGCGTAAAATCCGCTGTTTGCTTATCATACTGACAACCCTCTTCGACCAGCCATCTTTTTTACTCGAATTTTTTTACTTCTTGCCTTGTGGGTGTGGAAAGTATTCGTACACCTTTTTAAAACGAATAACTTTTTCAAAATTGGACCCAATAACTTGAGTTTTTTTGAGACGTTTACCGAGTGTACTAATGTGTAGAGAATTTTTAAAAAATTGTTATTGGTCGCAATTGCGGAGGAAAAAGTAAAGGTTACGATTTCTAAATTTTCATCTGTGCCTGTAATCAAAATTTTAAATATGCATTTTGTAAATCTAAGAAAATTCGAATAAAAAATTAAAGAATTGTGGTTTTTACAATTTAAAAGAAACTTCTAAAGTCTTAATAAAACTCAAGCTATGGGATCCAATTCTGAAAAGTCATTCGTTAAAAATGTATACGAATACTTCCTGCACCCACTGTATTTTGTTCAAATCCACGGAACTATTTTTTAAAATTTTTCTAGCAAAGACAAGAAGCTCGTTTTTGCCCTATTTTTTCATACTTCACGAGGTGCGGAGGACTAGACGAGTTCCTAGGACACAGACACACCTTAATCATAAGAACGAAATATTTCTGGGCGCGTTCTCTCTGGTATTCGATCATTAACATCACCGTTTTTACCTTGCAGACGAGCTTGTACACGAGAAAGAAAAGTACAAATACATCTGCGACGATCTGGACCTTACTTTCACCGAATTGATCGAGAAGAATTAATCGGTAGTCGGCGATCGAACGTGTCCACCGGCCGTCGAGGATCAATTGGCCGCCACCGCAGAAGAACGACAAGATACGATCATGGTCGTTTCACCGAGCCAACTCGCTTACGTGTAACTTTGTTATTGTAACCAACAACAGAAAAGAAAAAAAGAAAGAAGGACTGCGTTTTACCGAGAAAAGAATCGAAAAAATACGCGATCAAAATCCGGGTCTTCTGTATTTTTTATTTATTCGGCGACGACTCTGGTCCGCGTTCTATGATTCGTTCGTTTTCGTTTATTTTTTCTTCTTTTGGTTTCTCCTCTGTTCTTTTTCTTTTTTCTTTTTAATTAATCGACTCCCTCGATCTAGAATCGCAGTCACGGTTCGTGGATCCGTTGTTTTCGGTATTTCCTATGTTTTCTATCCCACGTGCTCGGTAAGTAACTCGCTTACGGGATTTTCGTACGGATATCGAAAGGAAGCGTCGATCCATGTAACCGGACACAGACACAGGCTAATAAAGATTCAGCCCAGAAACGATGACTTTATTCTATCAGCGAATTATCACCCGAAGATTATTGTCCAATCGTCCAACAATTATCTTGCAATAAAAAGATCTGAGAATTACGTGATTGTTCGTCTTCAAACCCCTGAACTCGATCGCATCCCTCTCCGGATTCAACCCTTTGTATGTACTTCGTTGCCAGTATGGAAATGTACACTCGACGATAATAATTACCATACTACATTTGTTTATACACCATAATTTGTGCGCCGCGAAATTATTAAAATTGTATAACGTCAACTTCTTCCTAGCTCCCTTACTAATCTGATCTAAACACCTCTCTCTCTCTTTTTAACAACTGCCCTAAATAATAAAACTCATGTTATATTCTTGTGTAAACGTAGGAACTTTCACTAACGTTTTCTTAAGATCTAATTATCTCGTAAAATGTTTAAGAAGCAAAACAATTTTCATAAAGAATCGTTTTGCATTCATCCTTTAAAACATATAAAATTCTGTTGAGTAGCTTTAGCGTTACCGTTGCCCAGAGCTGTGTTGAATTACAATTGAATTACTTGACGAATTATATATTACAAAGTAATGCAATTAAAACCAACTTTTGGGACAACCTAATATTTATTTAGCAATTATTAGCACATTACCATCCTCCGAACTTCAGAAAACCCCTTCCGAAGCCCAATTAACAAAAAGATCTAACACCGTCCAAACTAATGCCAAATTCCCACCCTTTTTGCATTGCAGATGTGGTGGTAAACGAGCGCTGTAAGTACAAAGCGATCGCCGACGAGATGGATCAGACGTTCGCCGATCTTGCCGGATATTAGCAGCCTTCAAGCAGCATCTGTCTCTCGAAACAATAACGGGGGCGTAAAATACGTGCATACACACGTAAACACAGTACACGAACACACACCTATAATTGCGTATACCTAGACAACAAACAAGAGAAAAAGAAAACGGACGAAAAAAAAGATGTATATCTAATTATACGAAAGAACCATGTTACGATAAAAGAGAGACACTGCCAGCACGCGGACCTTTCAACGCACGACGCCCAAAAATGAAAAATATTCTTCATCCTCCAAGACAAGAAACAAATGGACGCCTGGCGTCTCCCGAGTGACACCTGCACAGCGAGATGGATCGCCGAACTCGTCGATCTTTACGTTTTCTTCAAATAATTTATTCTTGAGCGACAAAGAGGAATTTAAGTCTCGAAGATTTTTTACCAGTCCATGATAATTCTATTTCATTATTTGGTGATCGAATTTTCAATGGTACTTCTGTAATACTTTGTTGTCGAACAACAACATTAACGCGTTGTGTTTGGAGTTCCATTTAGATTCAAAGATTGAGCATTCCATGACAGTTCCATTTTTAGAATTGATATCTTGGGCCATGATTTTTAATAACTATTCTCTTAGATTCTTTATTTCCAACTTTCACACTCGGTTAGAGTATCTAGAGAATTGATTTAGGAGTTAGCTGAGTTTCAGACTGAAATTCTGCCGTTTCTTCGACAAAGACTGCATCGTTAATTTGCGCATTGTTATGATAGTAATGATTGCCTGAAAAACTTCTTACCTTTACCGAAATGTTCTTGTAGCTTTTGTCAAACGAATTCCGTTCTTCCTTTATTTTATAAAGACTTGTACCACGAACATAAAGAGTGACTCCAAAACCATATTGACTATTAAACGTGGCATGCTGTCTCTTGTCAATATTTTCTTCTACATCGACTTCTCTCATTATGCGAACTACACACTCCTTTCTCATTTAATAACGTTTTCATTGTAAACGATAGCTCGACACGTTTACAATCCTTTTTCTCATACTTACACGAAGATTTAGAGTACAATTTCAATATGCAGTATGTGTAGAAAGTATTTGTACACGTTTTAAAAACAAACCAAATCGAATTTAAACTTCAAAGCTTGTTTAAAATTTGTAGAATAGTGTAAGTCGAGTGTGACTCGACATCGGAGAAAGGAAAACGCAAATGAAGCGTGGTTTTATTTGTATTTGGTTCTTCCTACATTTAAGTCGTATTTCTAGTTAGAAGCAAATACAAGTTCTACAAATATAAATTACAACAAAGTTCGAGAGTTATATTTAATATAAATTAGTAAACAAAATCGTTTAAAATAAGTACCAATTAGGAAACTGTGCTTCGAAGTAAATTTCAAATAGTAGGGAATTATTGGCAACAAAATTGAAAAATAATTTGAAATGCAAAGAGTTGAGACTTGTCATTTTTAGAAAAGTCATTGACTTTTTCTGGTGCTCGAGCTTAGGTCTGTGAACGTGTCGAGGACAGTGAACCTGTTCGCAATTCGTCGAACGAAGGTTCTATCTTAATCGATTAAGATTCATCGCTGTGTAGGAAAGCCCTGTTGCATTTCACCCCTAATCGCCCACGGTTCCACGCTCGCCACCGAGTTGATCGTTCAGTATAACTTGCCACCGCACCATTAACTATGTCGTCGTCACGTACCTGCGCCATCAGTTCTCGCCCTGATAAAACGGCTTTACTTCGTGCCAAGAAATTCCCGCCAGCCTCCGTGCGTCGGGAGCAAGGGTTAAACCGATGTCCATATCGTCACGAAACGAGACTCTCCAATTAGCGAATACTTAGGAATGATAATCGAAGGAAGTATGATAGCGTCGCGACAAACAGGAAAGTCGAGTTGCTAGAGATTTCGTCTCGGAGAATCGCGTTCCATCTAGGAAGAAAGGTAAATGTCAACGAGCAACACTCGTGGATTTCATCGGTGCGATCGAGGAACGCGATCCATCGATCATATCAGCCGTGTCTTTTAGCATTTAAGTTCGCTGTTGCATCTCGATCCCTAGACTGCGATTCTTATTTCAGCAAAATACAAATACATTGTAGCTTTTGCGCTCCAAATTCAACATTTTTGCAAATCGATTTCACCCATCAATAATTTCTAAGATTAGTTATTTATTTATTTCGATTGAATTATACCGGACTTCCCTGTAGTAACACTATCCGTAGAAAGTCACACTATTCGAGGGTATGCTATATGTATATTGAGTAATTTAATTCTTAAAATTTATTAATCAGAAAATGGCTACAATGAATACACATATCTACACACAATTTTCATACATTACACAGTTAATGAATTGGTCGTTACTTTTAAATAAGTATTTGATGCACATCTTTCCGACAAATAGAGTTTTGAATTTCTTAACGATTAATTTACATTTTATTTTTTTACGATGAACTTACTTGAAAATATTTTGTTTGTAAAAGGGTGAAATTGATTTGCAAAAGATTGAAATTGATTTGCAAAACTTGTACAATTATCTGCGACGCTTACAAGAAGCGAAAAGAAATGAACTTCAATAATCTCAGCGAGCTGCATCGGTACTAATTTCTCAAATTGTTTTTGCAATAAAATTCGCAGTCTTTCGATCACGTGTCGTCGTTCCACGCTTGCTTCATGTCGCCAAAACATTATATTTCGCGAAGACAAATTTTTGGATGCTTCAGATTCTGTTGTCTATCGATCGAGGCGTTGATTTCTAGGTAAATTGTCGATCGTTGCTTCGTTACAAATTGATATGGCGGAATTAAAAAAAAGAGTTTTCGCTTTAGATTTCTTGTTAGCTGAATTTTTCGATATCCAGACGCGTCACCGCCGATTGCCAATCGCGACCAGCTGTGCGACAGAATTGGGCATCTCAGATTCTGAAATCTTTCGCCTTTTTTGATTGTTCGTTAGATGAAACCAATCGTGGTAAACATTCGTTTCATTGCCCAAATCTGTTCCACGCAGCTCGGAGTCTAAAACGCGCACCGATCGCTGCGACTTCAGTTTTATACAACATTAACTCGTCTACTGTACTTATATCACTTTCAATAAATCTGCATTTTTTATACCTGAATGCTGATCCTGTCCATTGCTGTTTCTGCTGCGTTGCGAAGTGCTGATTCGGTGTGCTGCTTGTTCTTTCTGTTCCCTAATATTTTGCATAATCATTGTTCAGAGCCTGATTTCACGCAGTAATGTTTACAAAGATTCTCCTGTTCCAGGAAATATCGTTTCAATTATTAAAAATTACCCAGCTGTACATAGACTTTTCTGTTCGATTATACACGAAACAATCTTCGAGTGTGAGAACGGATAAAATCGGGAAGGGTGTGCGATCGAGAATGATTGTCGACACGTTTACATAACATATTCATTGTTTATGATCTCGTTTCATAATATAATATTATCTGCTTTAAACAACACTAATATATATATCTATATATATATTTCTGTATGTTTCTCAATCATAATCGTAGACCGTCTCGTCGGCGTTCTATTAATTACAAAAAAGAAAGAAAAAGGAAAGTATCGCTAACACGTTTCCAAAAATATGAATACATATATCTCTCTGTCTCTGCTCGCTGTATCACGAAGTATCGAACAACGGGTCCCATAAATGCGCTCGTTTAACAACATTTGACGATCATCCGATCCATTTCTCTCGTCGTTTTACAATTTTATCTAAAACCTCGTGTATTCTCAAGTAACAAATCCATGCGATTAACGTTTCTCGGGGCTAGCGAATTTTCACAGAAAAACTTGAAACAGTCAGTCAGGAAAGTGGAGAAAGAAGAAAGAAGGAATCTCCACGATGGCGGCAAGAAACTCTTCGTTGGCGAAGAACGCTCCTCGATCCTTTATAATTATTATCTGTACATCAACTGGACGTTAGGCGAGTAGAAAACTATTCTATGGAGATCGAGACCATCGGGGAGATCACTCTCGTATTTAATCTGGATCCTATTATGCGGGAACTTGTTCCAGAAAGCGATCGAATCCTTTCGGCTCTGTTTTGTGTTCGTACAAAACTTGTTTTTTTACAAAAAAATTGTACAAAATAATTTTCAGATCGATTACTGTGGAATTGTATGCAGTTACAATGTAAATATATTTACATCATTCGGTTCTTTCGTCTTGATTTGAACAATATGCAAACGTAGCATTTCGTTGCAGAATTTCCTGTAGACATTTGCTAGCCATCATCAAGATGGCGTCACCTGTTAGCATGAGCTCCGGTGATTTCAATGCTTGGTCAAGCCTCGTCGTCGTGTCTAACATTTCTACAGTTTATTTGTTTGATTTTTTATAACACTCAACTATCTTATTTGCTCGTCCATGTCCAAATATTTTGAATAACAATAAATAAGAATAATAATAAAAATAAGGCGCATACGATGACAACAATTATCGTGGCTTAATCTTAAAAAGAATCTGATGAATAGACTGCGGATCTTTATGCAAAATAAAATCTTTTTTTATAAGAAATAAAATATTGCAAATAAATATTTTATTTCTTGTCGAATATTTTTAATAGTTATTTTGTAGTATATTTAAAGTATACTACTGCTATCACTTCCTACCACAGTCAAGTGAAAGTATATTTAAATTTAATTAAGCTCTTCAAATTTCTTTACTGTCAGAAATTAGACCTACCGGTTTGTCATAAATTTGATTCATCATAAATACATAAAATCCGCAGTCTATTTGCTCAGGGTGTGCGAAATTGATTCACCCCAAACAGTATAAAGTTAAATCGAAAAGATCACAGTGAAAGTATCCAAAGAAACAGGACATTGTATGTCCAATATCACTATCCAGAGACGAAAGGATTTTAGAAAGCCGAAGAAGCGTACCTCGCGTGATAAAACTGCACAGCTATTAGGTAAACGCTGGTTAATGTCGTTAATTAATTAATCAGAACAGGGGTAATCAAGTTTCCAACAGTCGTTACTTTCCTCCGTAGTTAATCGTCGAACAAGCAAAATTGTAACGAAACAACTCTCGTATCAACAATAACATTACGCTCATTTCGTTAACCTAACTAGATTTCACTTTCAAAAAATATAGTCCTATGTAAAAAAACGAGAATTCGGGAAAAGGAGAAAGAGTAGAAAGAAGATGATACAGGTTTTTACATTCGCGGGCCACGTATAATCAACAAACGGACACGTTTCTTTCCTCGTTTGATCTGGATCAATCCTGGATCGTTCCTAATTAGGGATCTACGTATATAAGGCACATTCGTTCCTTCTCGATCACAATGAACGGTGCGGCGTAGCGTAGGCTGCGCCATTTCCTTGTTAAAAAGTTGACACGTTCGAATATTGTCGGTCCCTCTGATAAATAATAATTGTATGAACGTTAACAACATTCCGTGGACGGTTCACGAACAATTGGCAACGTTCCCAAGACAATGGACAGAGACTGATGGGCGAAAATCATCGAGGATCATCGACGATACGTATGCGCGCAAGAAATTCTTCGTCCGTCTCGCGATTTCGTGTTTTTAACCCTTGAGCGAACTATACGCATCGATACAGTATGCAATTTTCAAATCGTCTATCAGATAGGCGTAAAAACATTGTAAAAATATATGCAAAAACTTGAAGACGACTTTGAAAAGGAGTTGACAAATACTTGAAGAACATCGTAATGTTTTCAGTGTGACAAAGTCGTTAAGGGATGAAATTAATTTTGATTTTATCCCTGCTTCCCACAATCGATGCAGAACATTTATATTTTGCATAAAGATCCGCAGTCAACTAAGAAATAATAAAAATCAAGCTAAAAACAATTTTAAATGATTTGGTCTTCCAAATTCATTTCCAGAAGTTCGCTGGAGGGTTGAAAAATCGAAACGGGACCAGAACGACAACAACAGTGTGGAATAAAAGAAAAACAGAGATAAAAAAAGAGTGGAATCCTCGAAGCAGCGGAATGATCTCAACAAAGCTCGCAATGAGAAGCGGCTACAATAAAAACAATGGTGTTTCGTCTGGTTCCTCGTGTAGTTCGTGAAAGGCACTTTTCCGAGGTGTTTCAGGCGAATGCGTAATTGGTCCCATACGTGGAATAGCTCCTCCAATCGGCGACTTGAATGCGAGCACTCGGTTGCCCAGAGAAAGAGAGAGAAAGAGTACTGGAGAACAGTTTCGATCCCCGAGTCCTTCAAAACACTCTCCAAAAATGAAGATCGACGATTTCGAATTAAAACAACGGACGGGATGGATCGAGACAATCCAGGATCTCGATTCATCGATCTGGGACTGAACGCGCAGATCTCTCAGCTTTGGATCTTCTCGCGAAGAGATCCCCGCGACTGATATGGTACCAATTCAGAGATCTCTGAATTGTGGATCTTATCGCGAAGAGATTCTCCGCAACCGGTGTAGGACTATTCAATTCGCAGATTTCTCGACATTAGATCTATCTCGCGACATCTCTACGACTGATCTAGAACTATTTAGTTTGCAAATCTCTCGGTTTTGGATCTTTTCGCGAAGAAATCTCTGCGACTGGATTGGTACCATTTAATTCGCAGATCTCTGAATTGTGAATATTTCCGCGAAGAGATCTCTGCGGTGTTCTGATATCGTTTAATTCGCAGATCTCTGAAGAGAGATCTCCGCAATCGGTCTAGGACTATTCAATTCGCAGATCTCTCGATGTTGGATCTGTCCCGCGAGATCTCTGCGCCTGGTTTAGAACTATTGAGTTCGCAAATCTCTCGGTTTTGGATCTCTTCGCGAAGAAATCTCTGCGACTGGATTGGTACCATTTAATTCGCAGATCTCTGAAGAGAGATCTCCGCAATCGGTCTAGGACTATTCAATTCGCAGATCTCTCGATGTTGGATCTGTCCCGCGAGATCTCTACGACTGATCTAGAACTATTTAGTTTGCAAATCTCTCGGTTTTGGATCTCTTCGCGAAGAAATCTCTGCGACTGGTTTGGTACCATTTAATTCGCAGATCTCTGAATTGTGAATATTTCCGCGAAGAGATCTCTGCGGTGTTCTGGTATCGTTTAATTCGCAGATCTCATAAGAGAGATCTCCGCAATCGGTCTAGGACTATTCAATTCGCAGATCTCTCGATGTTGGATCTGTCCCGCGAGATCTCTGCGCCTGGTCTAGAACTATTGAGTTCGCAAATCTCTCGGTTTTGGATCCTCTGGCGAAGAGATCTCTGGTACCATTTAATTCGGAGATTTATCGATCGTGGATCTCTTCGCGAGGAGACCTCTGCGAGTCTCGAGTCTGAAAACGCAATTAGGCGACCGCAACCGCAGAGATGCAAGCAATCGTCGAGCAACGGGAAGGAAGACGCGTCGACCGGCGCGGCTTCCGTCGTCTTTTCTGATCATCGTCTTCCTTTTGGCAGAGCCTTCACCCTGTGCACCCTGTTCACTGTCCGTCTATGCGCGGTTCACGCGCGCGCCACTTTTGTCGTTCGCTCGGGTTTCATTTTCCTTTTGTTGCTCTTCTTTTGTTGATGAGGACACGTAACACTCGAAGGATGATTTTCCTTCTTTGATTCGCTTAGATCTGAGCCGGCTCGACGTAGTTCGCTGGCAGCATACCGTGGCGACCCGTGCGCTGCACCAGACCGGTCATCCAGCCCTCGTCGATGGCCGTGCAGTTCACGATCAAATCACCGTCGCAGAAGCTCACCTCGTCGAGGTCCTGGGCCTCGTAGTCGTACATCGCTCGGTACACTCGCTGGAACAAGGAATTTGTTAATACTCCATCAAATCATTCCACAGGGTGAGTCCGAAGAAACAGAACACCTAAATATCTCCGTTACTTTTCGTTGTACAGGGTACAACGGAATATTTCTGAACACTTTGCGCAACAGAAATAAAGAAATTTAATCTTACACGTTGAATTTTATCTGTTCCATTTTTCTGGGTTGAAGGTCATTTGTAAGTCACATTGCGTTACATGGATGAATTCGTTATTTTGTCAGCTACATCATTCCATTAAAAAAACATCGATAATCTTGAAATCTCGTTAAAAAATGATTTCAAAATTTTTTCCCTTACACCATTGCATGTGACCCTTCGGACAGTGTAACTTTGTCCTGAGAAGTTTTTTGTATTAACGAAAAGTAACGGAGATATTTAGGTATTCTGTTTCTTCGGACTCACCGTGTGTACAAAATATTAGGCTTCTTATAATAAACGAATTTTTGCCTTTACCTATGTTATCGAGTAGATTTGAGCGAGAAAATGCGAGAAATCCAAGTTTCCAATCTTAAAGATCAATTAATCTTGAAATAATGTTATCGGCGCAACGTTTTCGATCTATTTTTACAAAAATATAGCTATTTTACAATATATCCGACGTTTCGGTTCTGATTTGAACCTTTTTCAAAGGAAATTGCGTCTAAAAAGAAATAAGGGGGAAAAAATTTTTAATTCAAAAAACAAAGTAAGAAAAAATTGTAAACAATGAATCGTATGTAATTAATGTAGATTGAAATTAGTTAATACATACTTGCTTAAAGATCAATGGTTCAAAAGTTACGAGTGTTTAAAGTTGAGCGCTTACAGCGTTGCTGACAGATAACAGCGCTCCCTGAACTCTAAACACTCATAACTTTTGAACCATTGATCCTCCAGGGTCGAGACTTGGATATCACGAATTTCCTCGCGCAAATCTGCTGGATAACACAGAGAAAAGGTTACGCAAGTTTACCCGTTCGTTAACTTACCCCGACGTTGGCGGGTGGAGGTGGCGGCGGTTGATGTTGTGGAACATGGTTGTTGTTCGTGGCGGGCGTCAACGATCCATAGTACTCGTTCAGAGGGTCTATGTCCGCAACGGAGCCGATCTTTCTGGTTGGTGGATTCGTCACTAGAACGAGTTCCTTGATCATTTACCGAGCATACCCATCAACCAACATAATCTCGTTGATATTCATCCTCGGAAACCAACAACCGACAGTGAAACCAGCCGAGAATCTCACGTTAACAGGCTCGAAAACGGTGTCGAACCAATCACTGTTCCCTGTACGTACTGTGCAACGAAAACGGTGAACAAACACGCCGCGGAAGCGGTGAGTGCGTAACAAGATCATGAAAATATGAAAGATACTTTTGCACGAAAACGAGAGAAATTTTTACTGTACGGACCAGCCACCGTTAACCACAGAAATACTCTCTTGAAATATTCGGTCGCTCTCGAAAAAATTATAACTTTTTTAATATTGAACTGTACGACTTGAACTTTTTCCAGGAGTTAGAGGAATTAGTTTACCGCGCGATGTGAAAAGAAATGTTTCAAACATTGCAATCGCTCGGAATTGTAGAGAAAATATTCGAGTTGCGCTTTACAACCTTTCTACGTGGACCTACATTGAAAATTTAAACAATAATTGAAAGTTCTATCGAAATCGGGTGGTAAAAGAGAAAACAGCTCTCAAAAGATTTAAATGTCCTTAGATTCATTGCTAAGTTTCATAATATGTTAATACTAGGTTGACAGAGCTCTAGTAATAACTATGTCACATTATTCTATAAACATAATAAGAATATGTCTACCAAATTCTTGGCCATTTTTGCAATAATATATACCCAAAGAAATACATTTATATTTCCTAAATTTTCCATGTAAGTCCACATAAAGAGTTGCGAAATACAAGTTTTGGTACTATCTCTGCAATTTTACTGAAAAATGTTGTTCGCGTTCTGTAGCGAACCAATTGTCCACTATTGAAAAAGTTATCGTCTTTTTAAGAGCGTCCAAATATTAGTGGGAGTCGTTGTATATGATCTGCACACATACACAAGGAATGGAAAATAATACAAAAAGAGAACTCACCGAATGCAACGAAACGAAACGTAATGAAACAGAGTGTGCACATGTACATTTGTGTATTAGAAACGCAACATCCAAACGATAGGCGTTCGAGAGACCCGGTGTGCATTGTCCACGGGAGAAGGTATATAATTGACGTTACAATAGAAGCGACCCAAACCGTATCCACCTATTCGAACTAATCCAATTAAAAGCCGATCTATTGAAACTAACTGCTACCGGTTGCGCAACCAATGGCCAACCCATGTGGCCACTCACGGAATAGGGCCAGCAATGATACACACCGTTCGACTATTGTTTCACTCGACGTTCCATTTACCGCGATAAACATGTCCGAATGAATTTCATTTTATTTATTTGTCTCACATCGTGTCAACTGCTATGAAAATCTATGTCTAACTTTCATTTTGTTCGAAAGGATCGTTTCAACGAATTCTATAATGCTTATAGTACTCGGAAAAATTCAACCTGATATAAGGGATGAATCAAAATTTAAGGGATAATTAAGATTTTACTTATTTGTTTTACGTGGCATTAACAACTATGGTCATCTTCATTT
The DNA here is from genome assembly GCA_963971365.1 of Lasioglossum villosulum. Lineage (NCBI taxonomy): Eukaryota > Metazoa > Arthropoda > Insecta > Hymenoptera > Halictidae > Lasioglossum > Lasioglossum villosulum. The sequence goes on along the minus strand of OZ020498.1, from coordinate 6,337,105 downwards.
TGTTCGAAAGGATCGATTCAACGAATTTTATAAAGCTTATAGTACTCGAAAAAATTCAACCTGATATAAGGGATGAATCAAGATTTAAGGGATGATTAAGATTTTACTTATTTGTTTTACGTGGCATTAACAACTATGGTCATCTTCAGTTTGTTTGAAAAGAGCTCGTTTCAATGAATTCTATAAAGCTTATAGTACTCGGGAAAATTCAACCTGTTATAAGGGATGAATCAAGATTTAAGGGATAATTAAGATTTTACTTATTTGTTTTACGTGGCATTAACTAGTATGGTCATTTCCAGTTTGTTTGGAAAAAGGAATCAACGATCTCAATGAATTCTATGAAACCTGTAGTACGGGGAAAACTCAACCTGATATAAGGGATGAATCAAGATTTAAGATGCAGCATACTCGTCAAGAAAATCAAAGAGTCCTGAGAAGATCGACGTCGAAGATTCTTGGATCGACGTCCATATTTTGGGGATCTATTGCGCGTTATCGGCGAGAACTCACCTGGTCCCTTGTCGCTCGTATAGATCACAGTGGTGGCGGCTTGTCTGGCGGAATAAGGGCTGGGTCTGGCCTCGCTAAGGGGATCGTAATCAGCGATCCTACCTGGTGTCCTCTGCACCGGCGAGCCCGCGCTTCTCGCCGCCGGTGGATTCGCGTTCACACCGGTTGTAGGCGTGATCGTACCGTCCGTGTACTCTACGTACTCTAGATCCAACAAATCACAAGCTGCCGAATGATCTCGACGAACGAGCTACGCCAGGAACTAGAATCTATCTCGAGATCGCCAGGATCTACGCGCAGTTAGCACTTACAGTCTAACTAGCTTTCGATAGTGGTAGACAGCGTTGGTAGGCTGCAGGTTTTACACTCGGAACTCGCCTTTTACAAATTAAATACACCCCTTCGTAAATCAATTTCACCCTTGATTGAAATTGATTTACAAACAGGTGAAATTCATTTGCATAAGGTTGAATTCCAAGTGCAAAACCCATACAGCTAGTGCAGGCGTATTCAAGCTGGAGCTCCTGGGAGCCAAGGTGGGCGTGGCGTGACACGCCTCCGAGCATGGCCACGCCCCTACAGAGTAGATAAAGCCAATAGACTGCCCCGAGCAGACATGTCCAAGCGTGAACTCCGTGGAAACGAATCTTACTTTTTAAAATTATGATTTTGAAAATTACAATCCTGATGTTTAGAATTATGATCCAACAGTGAACGTGTCCAGGCTTTAGTTCTTCGTCTGGCTTGTGAACCGAGGCTTTGCTTGGACATGTCCGTTCATATGTACATTTGGAGATCTGAAGTATCAGGCAGATTGAAGAAGAATTGTTTTTAAATAGATTACAGCGTGAAAGAGACTTTCAGTATAGATCATTCTGTTAGTTCATAGCATTCCTCGATCATACAGAACCGAATGTGTTTGCTTCAGATAAGCCGACAAGAAAGAATCTAGCATTAGCCGATAGTCGAGTGAAAAGTTCGATGATATTCACCTCTCAAGGTTCAACTGTCCTCTATTTAACCTCGCCACTTGGTAGCAGAGTGGGGGACGTCCTTGAGCAGTAAATATGTTCTACCCTCATCGCAATCTACAGATTCTACGTATCGCTCGGAATATGATAGAGAAAGGGAGGAGGAGGCGCGCGTAACGACAGCGATTCCAACCTACTTTCTCGGTGCTAGTGTCGAAGATAAAATACTGTTCGAATTCCTCGCGTGTAGCAAGCGTCGGCAGTCATTAATTTGCCGGAGAAAAACTATGCGAAACGCTGCAAAAATCGTGATACAAGGTAGTTTCCTCGTTGGAAAAGTAGGTTCGCTTGTCTCGGTCAGTGTGATCCGTGAAAGTTGTTGCTTCGGCATTAAGATTTTAAACGTGTACAACAAATAACACGTGCGCACCAAAACCAACCAGTCGTTCACTCTTGTTAGACAAATGTACCACAATTTTCACCACGGTTATGCTTACACGTTAACGCTACGGCGCGGTGAGCATGAAGTTTAGATCTCTAGACTGCTCGAATCATACTTTTTAGTTGCCATTACCCCGTCTACAGCAGAATATACTTCGATTTCGATGTTCATGAACATCTCGATATTTCCCCTAAATTTATTAAATTATCAAGTTCAATTAAATTAGGGTAACTACACCAGTGAATGAACATTTAAGAGATTGTTCAAGAAGATATTTTATGTAAAAAAAATGTGTGAATTGAAGGAATCTCATTTATGCCAAATGGCTCCCTATACTTCATTTGTCAAAAATGAATGAACACAAATAAAATATTATTATTTTTCTTCGTTAAACGTTAAATACAAAATATAAAAAATACCAGTCAACGAACACTACATTATAGTAATTGAACAACGGTGGTCCAATGAATTAACAAAATTACTAAACAATATTCTCCTATTTATTTAACTCTTTAATCACAATTTTATCGCTAGTATGCCGTGCGGGTTAAAATTTGTTGAAATACACAAAAGCGTTCCTTTTGTAAATATGTTTCACTCTCTCTCTCTATAGTAGGCTAAGGTTAGTTGTAAGTAGTATATAAGTTACACATAAGGTTAGAGTGTAAGAGCGGTTAGAGGCGAATTGAGGAGAAGAAGGGAGATTTGGTTTTGTATTTGTAACCCCGAGGGGATCAAATAAAGAAATTATTAATTACAAAAGCGTTCATTTACTGGTGCCCGAATATTCACTGGTGCAGTTACCCTATTTGTTAAATTTGATTTACCGTCTTTAAGGCGTCGAACCATTTTCCCTTGCGGGGCGTTTTCGATTCCGAAGGAAAACGTCTTTCCGTTACTGTTCGATTAAACTCAGAATTTTCTAGAATCTTTGCGTTAGCTTCTTCAGCGTAGGCCTTTGCAGTCCAGGGACCTATCGAACGGTTCGACTAAGGAATCGATGAGTCGAATAAATCTCTACGGATACGTGTACCATCGAGAGCACGTTCAGCAGCACATCGAGAATGTCTGAATGGTCCCGTTCACTCAGACCGTCGGAATGGATGCAAACATTGAAACGACAAAGAAGCGCGTTCACGGGCAGAGAAAGAGAGAGAACATGCAGAATGGAAGAAAGAGAGAAACAGAAGGCCAGTTGGAGTAGAAAGAGAACGCAAGAAAAAGAAAGAGGTGTAGAGAGAGAGAAAGAGAGAGAAGCTTGACTCACCAATTTGTTCGCCATTCTCGCCGGTCATCGTCCTTTTCTGCTCCATGATCGCCTTCTTCTGGAGCTCACCGTGGTACGCGACGTTCGAGATGATCTTGCTGTTCTGCTTGATCCTCAGGGTCTCCGGGTCGTCCGCCACCTGGGTGAACTTACCCTTCGCCTTCTCGAACTCTGCGTGGTACTTCACGTTGCTCTGGATCTTCGTGTTCTCCGCGATACGCTTCAGCTCCGGCGTCTCTGCCATCGTCGTGGCTTTCGCCTTTGGTATGTGTCTGCAACGTCGCCAAACGAAATGATCAATCGCACGAACAACGTTCAACGTAAACATCGTAGAAAGAAAAATTGCAGAAATACTGGTTGAACAAATTCTAAACATTCTGGGACCTAAAATTATAATTACGATATCGGCGCCTCTTTTCATTCTGGGACCTCTCCGGAAAAGTTCAGCGGAGAATCTACCCGGAAAATGAAGTTTAACCCTCCGTAGCTATTTACTGCATTTCTTTCAACACTTTGTTAAGGTTCCTTCAGGGATAAATAAACTCGTTTATATCGATCGCATTATTGTTAGTAAAACAATTGTTAAACGATCTCACCGCTGCGGTTCGATAGTTAATGACAAATACAAATTATTGACTAAGCAATTTTGCTAATTTTCAAAATAATCGATTCCTTCGAGGATATTATAAAATTTCTCTGAACTTTAATTCATTGCTGGTTGATATATTAATTTGGTGCCTTTGAAAAACGATTTTAAATAACTTGGACATCTTGGTTGGGTACTTATGTGTTAACACTAAATCGTTCATCAAAAGTGACTGATGTGTATATTGTATTATAGAAATAACAAGATTCAATTTATTTATATTTTGTGCAATTTTTATTAGAAAGAAGAAAGGAAGAAGAAATTGTATTCGATCAATCCCCATGGAAACACCTATATAATTTCAATAATTGTAAAATAAAAAATGTAAAATCGGTCATTTGACCGGCGCACAGTGATGAATTTTGGGTGAAAATCAAAGAACTTTCGAAAGAAATGAGATGGAGCGATGATTTCTTTACAGTAAGAGCTGAAATGTTGCAGGATATGGAAAAATAGTTTAACTTTGAAAATCTGTGTTGATCTTGCGGAATTCCAAGAAAATTGCTACGTGGTTCCAACTTCTTGGAGCAATCAATACAATTTTTATTATACACAAAGAACCACAGTTCGCCGATGGATCTTTGAGCGAATGATTTCAATTTCACGGAACAGCAGTAAGAGACGTTGACAAAGTCGAGCAACGTTGTTGAGTCTGTTATTGCACGGCGTTTCGATGATTCAATCCCGTTCAATTCAGTTCCTCCTCGTTCTACGCACTCTGCCGGACCGTTATCAGAGTAGTTCTGCAAAGGATGTGCGCGATAGGGAGCCAGCGTCATTGACCGCTTGTCGTTCTCGCTCGAAACACTTCATCCCGCCGATTTCCATATATTTTTCTTCGCGCAGGAAGTTGCCCGCTGAAAATATCTCCTGAATCGCATCGCGAGCGCGTTCGTTGCATCGGACCGATCGTAATCTCGATACGGGGTGCTCTTTCAGCCGTGGATTAGACTCCAACATTATTGTGTTTAACGCGTCGGTGCACCGACGGATCGCGTCGGGATTCGATCGTTGCATCGTCTTGCTAATTGTACACAAGGTGGTCCACCTAAATATCTTCTTTACTTTTGATAAGCCTGATGGCTACATTTCTGTGGACCACTCTGTATAACGCTATCGAGAAATTGTGTCTCGGGATATTAATAATTATTTTTGAAGTGGCAACTTCTTTATGCGTATCCCGTATTCAATTGCGAGGCAGTGAATGAGTCTGAACCGTCACGCTTCGAGGTGAAACGCTATCCGAGTAAAATCGAAGCCGAGTTTATCGAAGCGAACGAGAGAGAAAATAATTATTTTTAACACTAAACTTGCCGAGCATTAATTGCGATTAAAATGTTTTAACTCGTAAAAATAATAAGGCTGTATTTAATTAGATTTTGTGCAACTTTTATTCCAACGTGCGATTGGATTAAACAAATTTATCGAATCAAGTTTGAAAAATATGAAATGGATCATTTGAGCGGCAGTGGTTTATGTTAAAACGTCTAAATGTTTCACTAACAGCATTCTCGACAGGCTAATTAAATGGTATTCAGCGATTTTCAATAAAAATCAACCGGGAAAGAGGAAAAATCATTGACCAGTAGCAAAGAAAGACTCGCCGGACCGTGAAGAAGCCGGCCAGGATCGCCGAGTCAATCTCCCGGACACAAAAGGTTAAACATTGAAACTGAATTATCATTGGATCGAATTGATAGATCTGGATCTAGAAATGCACCGTGAAACCTGGTGAAAGAAGCCTGACACCGACTCGTTAATCTCGCGTAAGTCTCCGGGCTAACCGGTAGCTAATCATCGACGCACTAAACGCATCGTCATTGCCAATCTCTCTGGCAATTAAATCCCTGCATCGCGAACGTAATTCTGCTTTCTTAAACGCTTTTCACCGTAAATTCTAAACTACCCTTATTGTATCCGATCGATAGATTTATTTCTGTATGTTCCAAGTTGCGGCACAAGTTGATGTGGAAACACGGATTGATTTTGTTTTTCATCGGAGTATTGTGCATTTAGCTGGCTCGTTGAATAGGTGATAGAGTATAGTGATTTTTGCCATCGATATATAAAAATTCATTTCTCCAACAATCGCACAGAAATCGAATCACACATTGCTATCAACAGAAAAAAATTAATTTCTCTAACAATCACACAATTATCAATATCACAAATTGCCATCGACAGATAAAAATTCATTTTTCTAATACTCATGCATAATTCAAGGCATATAAAAATTAATTTCTTCAACAATCACACAATTACCAACATCACAAATTGCCATCAACATATAAAAATGAATTCCTCCAATAATCACACAAAAATTAAAACATATAAAAATTCATTTCTCCAACAATCACACAATTACCATTATCACAAATTGCCATCGACATATAAACATTATAAAAATGTATTTTTCCAATAGTTACATAAAAATGAAGTCCTTCGACTCTTGTTACCCTCTAACAATAAGTATCAGACTACACACTAGATGAGCAGCGAAAGGATCGAATCTTAATTCAGAAGTTAATTCGAATAATAAATTCCAGCACGAAGGTATCGAGAATAAATATTTTCTAGACCATAAACCGCGATGGCGGACATGAGAAAATCTGTCTGTGGATTCAGCGCGCGTGAAGAATTCGGTACGCGGGACCGTGAAAAAATTTTCCGCGAACGAGCCGCGAGGTATTTCTGTAATTACTGGTAATTCGTGCGCGGTCATTTTGATTCTCTGTAATTAAGTCCGAACGAAAAGGAAAGCGCAAGGACGGCCAGATGAGGAGGTGGAGAAAAAGAAGAAGAAAAAGTAGAAGAAGAGTGGAGAGGACAAGCGTGGAGCCGCGTCGCAATTAAAATCGCAAGCTTACTGATCGGCCGACGTTAATAAGTCAAGCTCGGGACCGGATAGAAACGTTTTGCTGAACAAGCCGGCCGATTGAATCGATACTGGCTCGTATCGAGATCGAGATCGACGAACACGTAAGATCGACATGCGTGTCGGTGTATTTGGATTGCTGTATCGTGGATATCGACGAGGTTATCTGCGCCGAGGGCCGATTCCGAACGTGACGCAACTAATTTCAATGAAAATCGTGCGAACGAGCAAAAATTTTCCACTTTAAAATTCTCAAGCTTCGTTAACACGTTATCCATCGGCGATTATGCCACAATTTTTAAAAGTATGGTCCGTAACTAAGGATTTTTAATAGAAACCGCAATCACAAACTAATAGCTCAAAATATAAAACGTAGTCTAATAATTCCTTTTCGGATTAGTCCGTAAAAGATTTTTAAGCTCCCTTTGGTACAGCACATAATTATCGAAAAGCCTCTTCGTAAGCTTCAGGTAGATAAAGTGTTAATGAAGAAAATTCAAAAGAAAAATGCAGTTTCAGATTTCGAATATTGTTTACAATAAAAACAGATCGGTATAAAAATATGAGAATAAAGGATTAGCTGAAAGTCTGGATCCGAAACAATAGTGCCGGTATATGGTGTGCAAAAATAGCCAGTTGAAAATTCTTAAATTGCGTACAGTCACTTAAATGCAATCGTTCATGCATAAAATTCTGAAGAAAAGTGCAACTTCAGATTTCGAATACTTTTCACAATAAAACAGATCGGTTGTAAATATAAGAAAATAAGGAAGACTTGAGAATAAAGGATTAGTTGCAGGTTTGGATAGGAAACAATTACGCCGGTGTATCGTGTACAGTTCTATCGATTAAATGTCACGCCGGGAGCGCATCGACGCTGCATCTCGTTGATGCAAGCCGGAATGTGATCCGAGAGGGAAAACCCGGCGACAGGAAGTGTTCTAAGCATGAAATGGTGGCACAATGTAGGGGCGCCAACAACGGCAGTGTTTCGCGGGCAGGCCGGGTCGGGCCGGACCGACAAAAGGCCCGAGGTGTACACCTATTATTCGTACACCGCGCAACAACGTGTTACGTAACGCCGCTGGCACAATTACCGGCTGGTAGACAACGTTATGGTTACCGTATATGGGAAACGAACTCGTGACACAAATCTCGATTACGCTTGTGTGCGGCGGAGTAGCTCTCGCCTTACCTTCGCGTCTTCGAAGAGAGCGCGTCGGGAGACAGATGGAAACGTACTCGCGGTCCGTGCCGCGAATTCGAAACGCTAACACTCTTTATTGCCCTCTAGAAAATCGAGCCTTTTCCGTCGTCAAAAATCTGCTGTCTAATAATATTTTTTAAATTCACGTCCAAAATGATTTTTTAAATTATCTCTGTCTACAATAATTTTTCAAGTTACTTGCGTCTAGAATGATTTTTTAAATTGCGTCTGAAATGATGCTTTAATTTACCTGCGTCTAGAATGATTTTTAAATTACTTGCGTCTAGAATGATTTTTCAAATTACTTGCGTCTAGAATGATTTTTTAAACTACTTGCGTCTAGAATTATTTTTCAAGTTACTTGCGTCTAGAATGATTTTTTAAATTGCGTCTAAAATGATGCTTTAAATTACCTGCTTCTAGAATAATTTTTAAATTACTTGCTTCTAGAATGATTTTTAAATTACTTGCGTCTAGAATGATTTTTCAAATTACTGGCGTCTAGAATGATCTTTTGAATTGTCTGCGTCTGAAATGATTTTTTAAATGATTTTTGTTCAATCCGACTCATTTCTTTTGTTTCAGAACAAAAGTCATGCAGTTTTATTACATTACAGAATCCTAATTCAGCGCGTTGCACGCGATGCAGTTGCATAAGACGTGGAAAGATAGAACGCTCCAGAGGTCGTTGAAGTACAGAGTCATTGCAATAAATTATTACAGTAGACGGCACGTGAAAATTTTAATCTATACTAAATCTATATGTACTTAAAGAATGAGCTAACGTGTAAGTCGCTGTATCTACAACGACGTCTGTAGAATCTATAAAAATGTAATCTGCTATAATAAATCGCAATGGAACTTGATTAAAAAATGAAACACTTAGAACTGCGTGCTTCCTATTATCCAAAACGATTCTCACGTCAATTTGGCAGAATTTTCCCGAAATTATTTATACTGTCCTTTTATATATTTTTTTAATGCGAAACACATGATTTAAAAAACAACCGTTTACCTCGTTGTTACATTGATCTTTCGACACAGTGTCAGTTTGACAACGAGGGACAATATCACGAGGACGAGGGCTATTTAGGATATCGAGTGACATTCAGGTAAATGAAGAAGCCATTCGACGCACGTAGTTGGAAAGCGCGGGGAACGCAGTACCAATTTGCATCGTTGGTAGACAAAGCTCGTTATCGCCGCGATCGCATCCAGTATCCAACAATTTGCACTGCTCTGAATAATAGTGGGTGCGCTCGAGGCGCAAAATGGAACACGACAAATCGGTCGCTCGTTATGCTTTCATCGCGGCTCATTGAATTTCCCTCGGCTCGGGTTTTATTAGATATGCATCGGACGCGAGAGAGCCCGCATAAGAATGCAGCGAGAGTTCAAGTGTATCTGCAACGCGACAGAACACGTTAACGAGCCTTCGAGCGGCGCTGATTAGTCATTGCGTTACCATGCGCGGCATAAATTATATTCAGCCGTTTTATGAATCACCCGGATCGGTTCGCAGCGATACCGACGCCATTTTTCACAGTTCTTTTATTTATTTTGATCGCGCACTGTCTGAACAAACGCGCGCACACGCCCACGTCGCATTTTCCTGCGCGAATTCATTCACCTGATCGGCTACGGTCGCATGACTCTCGACGAGTACGCCAGCGGACAGCGGGAATATGTATCTAATAATCCAATTTGCGCGTAATAGTATTTAATCGATCGATCGAGTTCAATCTCGCGGCCGACGACCTGGAGGATCGCAGATGTGTCCGACCGACGACGGTTGAATGAAACTTTCTGTCGAAACCGCCGCCATTCATAGATTTTACTTTCCTCGAGGCGGAAGAGAAGCGTTTAATTGATAGTCGCCCATTGTTCTCGGTAATTAATTCTTTCGTGGGAGATTACTGCTCGCGATCATAACAATCTTAACGGGGTAGTCTCGTTTCCAGGATTGCAAGCGTGCGGATGCGCCTTCTCGTTTCTCGATAATGCAAAAATCGGGGTTTACAGTAGGCAAAAGCGCTAAATAAAAGATCGATCTATTTTTACGTCTACGAGGCGTAATTTCCATTATCAAAAGAAGCATTCAACGTAAACGTAAAAACAGGACTTTTGAGGGCGATCGCGGCCTAGATTGATCTTTTATCTAGCATTTTTGACTATTGAAAAATCCCATGTTTGCATTATCGAGAAATGAGAAACGAGTCTAACCCGCGAAACCTACCGAGCGCTAAAAGTGATCAAAATGTTGTAGCTTACGAAAATGACGAGGCTCCATTCATAAAAATAATTAATTAAATATATTAATAAATAAACTACGGATCTTTATGCATTTACGAAGAAATTGGTTGGGTGAAATATAAACCAGTATAGGATTGGAAAAATTTAAGAATATCTTAATGATGCGTTTAATGTAACACCGTCATTAAGGGATGAAATCAATTTCTACTTTATTCCTGCTTCGCACAATCAATGCAGAATATTTTGCATAAAGAAATTTATCGAATCTATTTCCATGTAAGCAACTTCGTCGCTTCAATAATTGTAAGATACTTGTGAATGACAAGCCACGGGACGTACAGACGCGTTCATTGCCTCTTTTAATCGTTTCGATTCGCGACAGAGAATATTTTCGAGCGGTGGGGAATTGTGGGTTGTCGGAAAATCGACAAAAGACTCGCACAATGCGGACGACAAGCGACGCGAAATGTCACGGGTCACGCACCGCGGCGATATCGAACGAGAAACAGCTCGGTGCTCGTCCGCATTCCGTTGCATTTATGCATCTTCGAGCGCAGCACGCGTCCGGCCGCGCCAGCTGAAGTTCAAACAGCAAGTTCTCTCTCCATCTCTCTTGGGAGAGAGCAGCACAATGCTAGAAGTTCGACGGATCTACATACTCCGAGCGTGGAAGCGTCGGGCGGGTCGTATCGATTCCTCGCGAGGCTTTCCTCGCGGGACGATAACCAGGTGCAGCTGCACTATCGTCGCCGGTGCATTGGCTGCTAGAGACAAGCAGCACGCATGTGTCCGACCGTCCCACGATTTGATAAATCACGTGGTCGCTATCGCTGCTTGTAAACAGCTTGTAATCCAAGGAAGCTCTTTAGTCGATGATTATGCGATACGCTCTGCCGTGACCTGATAACGGCAACCATACTCGCGATTACCGCGAACTCGCGGACGTATGCATCTGGATGGATTTTAATCAGTCCGTTGCATTTCCTGTTCCTTTTTCAGCGAAGGCATCGTGGAATTAAGTTGAGAACGATTTCCAGTGGTGCTGGAGTTAGCATAGGCACGGATTGCCCTCTGGGGCACTGCTCCGGTTTCATTGAAATCGGGAGCAACGAAACCACGCCCACTGCGAGGGAGAGCAAGATAAATTTCTTTTTTCAGTTGTAATTTGTTTTAAAAGTATTGTTCCAAAAGGGAATGTAGAATACTAAGCCTTGACTATGTTAATTTTGTACACTTCCGACCTAACGTTGACAAATTTTATTTTCTGCAATAGCGAAGCCCCGCCTACTAGGAGGTAAAGAGAGATAAAATAGTCCACTGTTTCTTTTTCTGTTGTAATTTGTTCTAAAAGGATTGTCCCAAAAGCGAATGTAGAGTACTTAGCTTTTACTATGCTAATTTTGTACACTTCCGAGTTAATAATGGAAAATATCATTTTCCATAAAAATCCGCGATTCGTTTTAAGAAGCTCGCAACAAATGCAACGATCACGAGAAGCCTGTAGGAACTTTTTTTAAAGAATTAGGTAGAGGATAGTAGCTCGTCCTGAGAATCGATTGCAAAATGGCGTAATTAGAGGCGCGCGGCGTGATTGTAGCGAAACAGGTATCGTTCGGTCAGGCAAAGAAGAACGACCGCAAGGTCTCCTTTTTCCAGTGACGTCTTGCCCGGAGAAATTTTTCCGAAACTGGTCTTATTGGATTCCGTTACTGCGGTTAAGTCCGCGAATGGCTTCGGAACTTGCCGGCGCGCGCCGTCCTACCAACGGAACGAAACCCTACTTCGACCGCATTACTCGAATTCCAACGAAGGCCGAAACGAGATTCCCGGTTTTTCTCGTTGATCCGCGGGATCGCTTAAAAATATCGACGGGTGCACATTCCGCTGGGAATTAACGCGTCCCGCGCGTGCCTAGCTCGATCAAAGATCGAGCCGCGTGTTCTATATCGAGGCATAAAATACTAGCTCGTGATGTGTAGACTGCGGATCTTTATGCGTTTAAGGCATACGAGAATTTTTAATACTTATTATTATTCATTTTGGATTTACAAAGACGATTCTCACTAAATATATGTAGAATTTCAGTTGATTCCACTTGCCTAAACTATGACTGTAACGCAGCGTTTTGTTATCCGTACTCCATTCGTCGTAACTCTCTCCGCTGTGCATCCGGACGCACAAGTTTACGTTCCTATAACGCGACTTGGTGTGTTTTTCCTTGTTTTTCGCTTTGCGAAGAAAAGTAAAAGAGCATCGCCTAAACTCAAGATTTTAATGAAGCACATATATGGAATATTCTGCAAAATGATTTACAATAAAAAGAAAAAAGTTGCACAAGTAAAAAAACACACTTTTCGCTAATAGAATTTTTACTCGATAGAATTTTTATTCATTTTGAACATACAGAGGCTGTTCCCACGAAAAAGTTTACTCGATTCCAAAAACAGAGAGAAAAACAGAATTGCAATTAGATCTGATTAGCATAAAATTCGAGCGAACTCCCTAGCCCTAATAAAGAACCCGAGACAAACATCGTAATTGTGACAAAGTTTCGTTCGAACAGATTGTACGAGATGTAAATTTGCCAGGCGACGTAATGCGACCGGTTCCGCAGCACCGATCAACATTCGGACGTTTAAACCCCATAACGTTCGCGATTTATGCATCTAGTTGGCTCATTTGCCGCAGCATTTCACGTTCCATTACTCGAAACCTCCACAGCACATCTCGATCGATATTAACAGTTTTCGTTCGATACGAACTATGCCACGATCTTCCTGAATTTCTGCACAAAAGCTTTCCTTCAATTAGCACGCTCGCAACATGCATTAATTAGCGAGTGTTTCGCTTCAGTTCATGTGCGACGTTCGGATGTTCGATAGGCTGCGAAGAATTTCCACAGACTGGGAAAAACACGCTGTCTTAATTACACTAATCAACGGCGGCATCGTCGAGGCAGTCACTTCCTAGTGTCGCATTGCATACTCCACGGCAATTAGCGTCTCGTAAACAAATTTCGCTAAAACATACCGCCATTTTCTATTTATAGAGACTCTAGTCCCAGGATACTTCGATGAAAGTTGAGAGTAATTAGTATGCAATCTCCTTGGCTTCCTGTTTTGCTGCTGAGATTATGAATCGTGATGGAAGAACACTAAATAACAGAAAACAGTGAACCAAACAATTGTAAAAAGTGGTCCCCTCAGGGTTTCAAATCCATTTACCAATCTCCCCTTCTTTCTGGGTGAATTCTGCAAGAAATGTCTGAAGTGATTCAAGGCACATAATCCCAGCAAAATATCGCGTACGAGTGTTTCAAGCCACGCTACAGATGTCTACAAATATAGTGGCCCATGTAGACAAAAAACTTTTTTAAAAAATGTTTCGTACAGAAAATAATCAGTAAATAGTCTTCTACAAAATCCAATACAAAAAATTTAAAGAATTTTTTTTAATAAAAAGTTGGTCACCTTGATAATTTATTTATCACTATATATTTTTTATTTAATAACATTATAGCTGACACCGAGACGCGAATTCAACGACCTATTTAATGTGGTATTTAAGTCTTGAAATAATGGTGAAATAGGCGTGAACAGCTACCGAGCCATTCTGGCCCACTGCGCGCCGTCTCGAATCGTACCAAAAAGAGCATTATCGCTCCGAGCAGCATCCTTGTGTCTCGCAATGCACCGCGCCTCGCCGGTTGCAGAGCAGACGGCGAAGTGCAGCGCGTGTGACACACAGGGTTGTAAAATTACATACTGGCTGGCATGGTGGGGCACGGAGGTGCATTGTGGGACAAGGTCGGTTCACCGTAGCCATGCAGCCGGGTCACGCTACGCTGGCCACCCCTTTTACTACTAGCTGTTAAATTGCTCCAAGTTAAAACTGCAACGCGACAGACGACGGCTATACTTCCGGCCCCTTTCTTCCTCCGGCCGTTTCTCACGTGAGCCACTTAAACCTCCTAACAGTCGCTTCTTCTTTCGCGAACGAATCACCGTTACTCCGGAGGATCCTCGATACTCGGCCGCCGAGTAAACGATCTTTAAAATTCGTTTTCAATATCATAGTTCATATCCAATTTCGACTGGATAGAAGAGTAGAGATTATTAAGAACAATATTCAAGTTTAATATTAGAGTTTACGTCGAGTTCTAAGTGGCTAGAAAAGTGGAGATTATTAAGAATATTCATTTTCAATATCACTGTTCACGTCGAGCTCCAAGTGGCTAGCAGAGTGGAGATTATTAAGTACAACGAGAACGTAAACGATTATTAAAATTCATTTTCTATATCATAGTTCATATCCAATTTCGACTGGATAGAAGAGTAGAGATTATTAAGAACAATGTTCAGTTTTAATATTAGAGTTTACGTCGAGCTCCAAGTGGCTAGAAAAGTGGAAATAATTAAGAACAATATTCATTTTCAATATCAGAGTTCACGACGAGCTCCAAGTAGGGATTATTAGAAGAGTGGAGATTATTAAGAACAATGGAGTCTCGTAAAGAGACATTTCTGTAGCGTTTTAGTAAATAAATAGCGAGTGCAACGGGAAATAGCGGATCACGCACTCGTACGACCCAGAGAATTATGTGTAAGTGGTCTTACATAAGCCTTCATTATTTTACTAATGATGTCTTAAGCGCGATGATATCACTCTTATCGCATCTATTCTATTCCGCGGCTTACGGAGAGAATGTCTCTTCTAACGTGTGTTCCAACTTGTGACAACGACTTGAAATGACCGATGACCATTCATCAAAATGGCGTACTTTGGCTGTATTTATATTACAGTGAGAGGGATTGTACCTTTCAGACAAATAAAAAGAGCCGAGGGATGTCGCAAAGTTCAAAATCATAAAGCGACTAGAAACAAGAAAGGAATTAAACGATTGTAAAAATAAGCTGTAAAGCGAGTCTCGTAACGAAAAACACGTTTCGCCGTGAGGATCGTTCAAAATGGCGCCGAAGAGGCGCGTACACGCGTAATGACCGGCGTTTTACGGTTCTCGAGTTTCCCTCCGCGTCAGATTTTGTTCTCAAAGGACGGCCGTGTCTTATTACACTAATCGTCACATTCTTTAGCCGAGTTGCTGTCAGCGGAAGCGCGTGTCTCCAACCAAGAAGAAGAAGAAGGAGAGGAGGAGAAGGAGGAAGAAGGGAAAACGAGCGGAAACAAAAAGGAGTTGTAAAAACCGCGAAACCGTTTTCACAGCGGCGTACTCGCGGCCGGAATCATCTGAATGATGACGCGATGACTTGTGATAATTAGAAACGTTTATCGCCGTTTGAGGTGAACCGCACGCGTTACAAAGCAACACGACAGCCTCCTCTGCGTATTCTAAATAGGGAGGAACGAGGGGAAGTGACTCATATTCGTGGTGAACCGATGACGATCCGCCTCGAGGATGACATCATTCTCCGGGGATTTATTAAAATCTGACGCTCGATCCTCGGTATCGAGACGGAATCGTCGGTAAACTCACTATGTATACCCTATTAGGAAAATTACCGATTTGAAAATCGAGTGAGTCAAGCTCTATTTTTAGAGAACTTTTATTCAGACTCTGGGATTTTTATATCAGAAAATTGACTGATTCCTGAATCAAGAGACTCAAGTTCAATTTTCATAGATTTTTAGTTCGAACTCCGGGATTTTTGCATCAGAAAATTGACTGTACCAGGATCAAGATACAATGGCCATATTTTTATTGAATTTTAATTCAAACTCTGGGATTTTTATATCAGAAAATTGACTGATTCCTGAATCAAGAGACTCAAGTTCAATTTTCATAGATTTTTAGTTCGAACTCCGAGATTTTCGCATCAGAAAATTGACTGTACCAGGATCAAGATACAATGGCCCTATTTTTATTGAATTTTAATTCAAACTCTGGTATTTTTATATCAGAAAATTGACTGATTCCTGAATCAAGAGACTCAAGTTCTATTTTCATCAAGATACAATGGCCCTATTTTTATTGAATTTTAGTTCGAACTCCGGGATTTTCGCATCAGAAAATTGACTGATTCGAAGATCAAGAGACTCGAGCTCTATATTCATAAAATTTTAATTCTCACTGTGGTGCTTCTCCATTAGAAAATTGATTGCTTCCACAATCAATTTCTCTGACATTCTTGCATGTGCGGGCACAGTAACGGCAGAAATCTGACGACGAGGGAAAATCAAAAGGAATCAGCGGAGCAAAACCGGCGGAACACGTGTTACCTTTGGCCATAGGCTAAGGAATACTTAATTCAGCGCACGTCGTCTCGGACAGCTTGCAACCCGGAACAAGTGTCCACGCGCATTTGTAAGTAACAACAGCACATACACTGTGCTCCCATCGTTCTTGCAATTTCAATCATGCTTTGTGCTAGTCTAGACGAGGGGGGAATCACTGGGACACTGACACGGACTAGTCTCGAGTTATTGTTTCGCGACACATAATAAAGTGGATCGTTGAACATCGTAGGAAACGTTGGTTATTGACACGGGGGTTAAATCAAAATATATTCTCTTACTTCTACATATAAATATAGAAGTATATTCTCTTACAAGAGATTGAGAAACGATGTGCTAATCGTGACAGCGACGAACATGAAACACGAGGAGATTAGAGGATCGCACAGGAAGCTACGGAAGGCGGTGAACTTCGGGCATCAACGTGGAAGGCATTAATTCACTGGACTGCACATCCACAGAGGACTGTCTCGCTTGATTCGAATTATTTTCATCGGTCAACGACGTGGGAAACATCTGGTGGAAACATCTAGCACGGTGCGAATTAGACTGCATATACTGAATCATAGAGCGCAGACCAGTCTGGATTCGAATAATCCTCGGGAGATCCTGCTGAGATGCAATTCCGAAGATCATTGCTACATAACTTCGGAACCCAGAAGTTCTTATTAAATCGAATTATTTGTTAACATGAAATTAATCTATCGAGCTTTGAAAGTGGCCGGTACATCTTGTCTTATAAAAATAATAAAATTGAATTTATTTGAACTTTGCGCGATTCGTATCAAAATGTCTTGTATTATTTCAATAATTGTGAAATAAAAAATCTGGAACCGCTAGTTTGACCGGTAGGTTTGGTTTTAAATATTTATTAAAAACTTATCACGTAACGAATGAGAATGAGAGTTTGTATAAAGTGAGAATGTCTTTGAACGGGTGAGATTGATATTTTCCATCGGTTCGAAGGGAAAATTTTCATCGAGCCGGTCGATGCTCACGAAGGAGGTCATCGAGCACCGTGCATCGGGTCGCAGCCCGTACATACGGGCTTATAAAAATTAAATGAACGATGGACAGACGCGAGAAAGGGGGAAGATAAAGCGCAAGGGAAATGAAGGCGAGGATGCGCGCGGGGCTTCGAGGGGGCTGCTACCAGACGAATGAATGAATCTCACGACTCACACGTGTTCTGCTTTGCTTATTCGGCCCATCTCGTCTGATTCGACACGCATTGCCGGCATATGCGTCGCCGGCTGGCTAAATACCGGCCCAGTAATTCGCGAATCTTCTAAATGCATAAAACCATTGCGTCTAGTAATAAGCAAAAAGATGAATTTCTTTGCTGTATTTTTATATCACAAAACTAAGTCCCTGCATCAACAAACTCAAGTCCTATTCTCATAAAGTTTTAGTTCAAACTCTGGAATCTTCGCATCAGAAAATTCACTGATTCCAGGATCGAGAGACTCAGGCTCTATTTTTATAGAATTTCAATTCGACGTCTGGGATTTTTGCAATTACAAAATTCACTGCTTCCAGATTCAAGATACAAACGCCCCATTTTTGTAGAAGTTTTAATTCAAACTCTGAGATTTTTATAGCAGAAACTTGACTACTTCAAGAATCAAGAGACTCAAGCTCTATTTTCACATATGATCTAGCAGTTGTCAGAGAGGTTCCACGAAACGTTCGCAACCCTTCCGAAGAAGAATCTTCCCGACCGTGAATGGCGGAACGGGTTACGCGGCGAATTACGCGGCAGCAGGCACGTAACAGGAGAGAAATGCAGACTCGAAACCCGATGGAAAATGATTTCGTCATCGCAGATGCTCGAGCGGAATACTCCGCGAGTCACCGGACCCGTTTCACGGTGAAACGTTGCATACCGATGTAAATGGCCCGCGAGAAACCGCGATCGATCGATTCCTACTCGCGAATTAAGTTGTCGATAGACTGTGGACCGGTAATCCTTATTTAGACATTGAACGAGGCAAATGCTCGCAGCACTTTCAATAATCTCTGTACAGTGTCTTTGGATCGTACGATCATCAGAATTCGATATCACTCAAACGATGTTCAATCAACGACCGACAAATTTCCCGAACAAAACGCGCTATCCTGCACACTTATTTGTTTATTTCGTTCAAGCAAATTCCCTTCTCATATTTTACCTCACACTCAGTGTTACACTGCGGATACTCAGTGTTACACTTTCTGCATTTATGGCATCTGAAAATTCATTAAAAATTCTGCAGTGTAAAATTCGATTTTTATTCATTCCAGATCTATCAAATGCCACTACCATTGAAAATAAGGTTTCATTTAATTCCACTTTCTTAAAATTCACCTACAAAAATTGAAAATTGCATACACATCCGCAGTCTGCTGATTATGGTTGCTATTATTATCTCACCACATATACTAACACATGTACAAGAATTCGCAGGTCAATGAAAATTGTGATGGCAAAGTTCTGGCAATTTTGTCGAATGCTGAAGGCATTGTGCGCGTTGTCATTGTGCCAGAGGTCATCACAAAGTAGCGTTAGACTACGAACGCTCCTTCCTCGGCCCTCGGCAAGGTGGAAACCACCATAATTTCATGTACGTCGGCGACGCGAAATTGTACGTGGCTCTAGCTCAATTTCGTTGCATCGCCCGACGACGATTTATCAGTGGAGAGCTTTCCGATCGGTGGGACCGGATGCGTTCGTTAAATAATTGATCTAGCAATTGAGCCTATCGAGGCCACCAGACTTCGTTCCTCGTTGCTCTTGGGCGTTGCCGATTTTTACAATACACTGCGAATTTTTGTGTATAATCGAACCGTGTACATTAGTTGAAAGATACAGTAGCTCCATACACATTCATCTTTTGCTTTCATAACCGCATTACTCGATCAAAAATAATACATTCTGAAATTCTTTAACTCAAGTTACAACACTGATAATAATACAACATTTTTCAATTCTTTAGACCTGTGCTTGAAATTATTTTTCTCCTACTGCTCGTGGTGAGTTCTGCAAATTTATTTCAACCCATTTCGGTGAAATTTAAACTACATCTAATATCTTTCATAGACCCGAAAACTGATAATAATACAAGATTTATAAATTCTTTAAATCTGTGCTTGAAATTATTATTTTCCTAGTACTCGTGGTGAATTCTGCAAATTTATTTTAATATTTTTCATAGATTCCAACACTGATGCGTATAATTATTTACAACACCTTCTCCGACTCTATTATGAACGCGTAAAGACCATCGGTCTAATAATAAATTTCGCGTTACGATAATCCACAGGCATAAGCTTTTCATATAACGGAAAATGGTAGTGATAATCAGCCGCAGGATGATCTCCCATCGCCTAACGACGGCTCATTTATCAGCCAGATAAGATAGTATGTATCAACGAATCGAGCGTTCGTTAATATTCTATGGGACGGCTCGTTATTAGAACGTATTAAGGACTTCTGCAGCAAAGACTGCAATTATCCTGTGTACCTGATTAGCGAATACAGCTACTTTGTCTCGGCGTTCGTGTTAGAACATATTAAGAGGAAGAGAGACACTGTATCGTGTTCCTATTAAGCTCCGGATATCGTGAAATAAGAGGATTCTTGAATATCGATTAAAAATCGTATTTATCAAAACTTTCCACTTGGTGCTAGGCTAACGATTTCCTGGGCGTAAATCAAATGAAAAAGTATGTGTGCTGGATCGTTTATCATCCTCCAAACCGGTACACATTATCGGGCCGAAAATGGTGTTGAGCTTTGCAACTAATAGTGCCGCCAGTTGCACGGTTTATCATTAAGGAAATTATAATGTGCTCTTGAATGGTTTTTTATCATCTGATTGATCACGTTGTTCGTATAATTCCAATTGATAGAAACGAGACAGAGTAAAATAATTATTGATGGTTTTAAAAAATTGTACGGTTAAGAATTGCTGTACTTTTCAAATGAATAAGTTACGTCTCCTACCGGGTAATTAATAAAGCGTTTCTCAGAAACATCGACAATAAAAGTTTCTCCAGCGAGCGTCGCTGTCGGGGAAAAACTATTTTGAAATGCTCAGCGTGTGTATTTACATTTTTCAAGCATTAAGCATTCCATTAAAAAACCTTCGGATACTTTCGTGACTCAGTGCGTGCACAATTATCCTTGAAGAAATTAAGAAAGCTGAGGAACACTGGCTCAACCTACAAACAAACTTTCGCAGAAGGTTGAAAAATGTTCAACTGCTCGCGGAATTTTTACGATCAAAATCGGACGAAGACTTGAAGAAACTGCTGCGATAATGCTTCTAAATAATTACACATAGTCTGAGCAATGGATTCGTGAGTTCTAGAGTGAAAGATAGGCGAATAAAGGAGCAGCTGAAACATTTCTCGGAGCAATGCGAAGAATAGACGCCGTAGAAGGTGAAAGAGGAGAACAGTCTGTACACTTTCCGCGAGCAGATCTACAGGTCTGTCCAGCATCCCGGTGCTTCAGGATCCTTTCACCAGGATCCTCGAAGGAAACGTTACTGTTAGTCCACTCGCCGATGCACCGCTACCGTGGACGCACGGCAAGGACGCGAGGCCGCGGTCGGTCGAAAGGAGCCCACGAGGATAAAAGAGGAGGATCCCTTGGAAAGCTACGACAGCCGTATATTATCCTGACCGCAGGACCGCTCGCTTTCGCTGCATCGACACGCTTGGCATGCGTTTAACTATCAAAAGACTCGCAATACCGCTCGCAGGCGAACGGTCCCGACCTTCTCTCCCGTCTGCAACACGCCTCGAAACCCGCGTCTCGACGAATTCCAGTTTATTAGCCAGTAAATTGCTCCCTAGGACAATGATATCAGCCGGAGTCTGCACGCGAATCCTCGACCGTGCCCTAACTCGCTGGCGAGTACGATTTGCAGAATTTTTCGAGCGAAGACCGATTCAGAGAAGCTTATCAAATTTTGCAAGCTTGTTCGCACATATTGGAACTGCATATATGAATTTTTTTATGTCGTTAGCGTTAAAAGTGTCGTACTCACTTATTAATTAAGGTACGAGTTGCACAAACAAGTTGTAGGGTTCGAGGTCATTTTTCGTTTCGAGGGTACATTTTGAGAATTTTTTTTAAGAAAATCGACCGATAGATTTTATTGAAACTTTGCAGGATTTTTTACCCATATTTGTACTGCATGTATGAATTTTTTGATGTCGTCGACATTAAAAGTGTGGTATGTACTTATTAATTGATAAAGGTATGAGTTGCACAAACAGGTTGTAGAGTTCGAGATCATTTTTCGATTTTATCGAAAGTTTACAAGCTTATGCGTACATGTACGAGCCACATTTACAAATTTTTTCATGCAACTATCGATACTAAGATATTGGCTAGAAAAAAGGCGTTATGAGTATCCATAACGCGTTCAAAAACGATGTAGCTAGATAATGTTGTGTACAGATTAGGGTTGAGAAGCAAATAGGCGAAGTAGGTGCGTTCCGAATAAACTTGGGAGCGCGAAAGGCAAACAAACCATAGGAGACAGACTGTTTTACTTACGCCTCACAGTATGGCTGTTTGTTGAACCCTTTGTATGTCCGCATGTTCAGGATCATCCCGCAACCCTGACATTTGAAGCACTGTTTGTGCCATATCTGAAACAATAAACCATTACAAATTACTATGTTAAAATAGGAAAATGAATAAAACGCTTCTGGCGTTTTTAGATGTAAACATAGAGAAATATTATTTAAAAAATTTCCAATATAGGCTTCCAGAAAAAAAAGTTGTAAAATGCAACTTTTAGTATTTCCTCTACAATTCCGACCAAAGTTGGAATTTTTTAAAAACTCTCTTCGCGTCGTGTGGTAAACTAGTTGCTCTAACTTCTGAGAAAAGTTCAAATCGTATGGTCCAATGCTAAAAAAATTATCAGTATTTCAGAGTCCGAATATTAATGGGAGTCATTGTACATGAAATAACGTATGAAAGACTTTCAGCATTATTTAAAACCAGAGAGAGCAGATGATGGAAGATCGCGAACTCGGATCTTGGACTATCGCGGACTTTCCGTCGCGCGATTCAGCGAAACAAAAGGATTCAACGACCTTTGTAGCAGTGTTACTCATCGCGGGCATCTATTATCTGCCGGCAAATCCTCGGTGGCGTGCGTTTTCCGTCGTGCCGCGGCCATAGATCATAGTCGATGCACTCTCCGGTGCTCGCCTACGCGCGTTAGATCCGTTTCGAGCGCGGTAGACAGGCTCGGTGAAATACGATCGTTTAACGTGCTCGATAAGATCGTGGACCGCGCGATCCGGCCGAGTGAAAAGCGCAATTATCGTTTGATTCCGGTGGCCAAGGTCAGAGAACCAACGTCTCTCTCTCTCTCTCTCTCGGAGGAGAGAGAAAGATCTCTCGATGGGCCAGCTTCCCTTGAGGACCTTGAACGGCGGCCTCACCACCACGACCGACCACGATTCGGTCCCAACTATATTTACTTTGCTCTGCACTGGTCTCCGAGAAGGGGACTCTCGGATTTGAATTACAATTAGCCACGTTCTAAGAACCGCTGTCGGTACATCGATACACGGTGTCTCGGTTGACCCAGAGATAACCGAAGGCCATCGTAGGCGCTCGTTGTTCG
This sequence comes from Lasioglossum villosulum, assembly GCA_963971365.1. Taxonomy (NCBI): domain Eukaryota; kingdom Metazoa; phylum Arthropoda; class Insecta; order Hymenoptera; family Halictidae; genus Lasioglossum; species Lasioglossum villosulum. Next base: position 6,314,041 of record OZ020498.1, on the reverse strand, counting down.
CCGATAATTGGCAAGGCTGCCCGGCTGTCGGATATGTCGAATAAGGTCGCGGATCTACAGCCGAGAACCGATCCGAAGGTCTCTGTCTCTTCTCGACTGAAACTCACGCGCACACATGGAAACTCTGAACTGAGTCACGAGCCAGTGAGTCAACTTTGAGCACCACAAAGGGTTGGCACTGAGTCGCGGTTTTCTTGCGATTTTGTTTAACCCTCCGCGGTTCCGGAGATTCGTTAATAATTGGATTAATTATTGACTCGGAGTCATTACTAAAATTTGCTGTCATCATTATTCAAAATATTGTTTGCATTATTAAACGGATTGACATCTAACCAATTACTAAACAGGTAAATATTGTATCGGGTATTATTATTAATTTCGTATCGACAAAATGAGAAAATCATATAGAATAGAATTGTTCTTAATTGAAAGAAATGTTTAACATGCTTAACATTAGCAAATATAAATTTTCGTTTCTATCGATCGTAAACTGGTTGAACAAAGAATATGTTAACGGCGCAATGGTTCGATCAAATTGTTCCTCCACAATTTCATTATAAAATGATGAGATCTAATCAATTACTAAATATATAAGGTATTATGTCAATTTCATATTCATAAAATGAAAAAATCATATAGAATGCAATTGTTCTAGGTCGGAAGAAATGTTTAATTCTCACGCTTCAAAAAATGTTTGATTTAGTATGTAGGTAGTATTCGGTAAAATAATTAGTTAATTGTCTTCCGAATGAAGTAACTATATTTTTTAACGGTCGAAGAACAATCTGGAGGTTTCTCAGCGCCGAGAAGAAAACGGCAGGTCGAAATTGCAACACCGGACTCGATTTTCTGGCCAGAACACGGCGCCATTGCAAAACCTGGGAAACAAGAGACCGGAAACTGAAAGGCGGGGCTCCGATCCGCGTTAATGATCGTTTCGAAAAGTGCGCTTGGCCAACAGTTACATTCCACCGCTAATCAATAGTTAAACGCGATCAACTATCATCGTATAGATTGACCTGTTCGCTGACTAACTTTCCGTCGTTAGAAACGTGTGGGCAGAATCGACATACGTGATCCTACAATTAGCATAATTATCAACAGTTGCTTCGTGTAACTAACAAATCATCCAAATGACTGATTAGGCACAGAAAACAGTAGGCAATTAGCTATTTAACAAACACGAATTAAGATAAACGAACGGTAACGACATGGTAACCGATGTTTACAAAGAACGTTGAGCGGATCGCTAATTCTACAAGACTCGAGTACACTGTTGCTATTTAAATAAATTAACAATAACGAACAGGTTCTAAATAGTTGCACAAACATTTCTTGAACGAAGGATAACGATTGTTACATAAATAGACGATAAGAAAATGAAAAGAAAACTTTCTTACCGAATAATTACCATAATTTATAACCCAGCGACGTATAAAAATTCACAAAGGTAGTTCAAACGTACACGAGCAAGTCCAGAAAGTTCCATGAAGCTATCTCATTTAGTTCCCCAGAAAAAATTCGCACGGTGCACCCTCCTCCCGATGAGATCAGAAGATGAAAATGATGTTTCGGAGCAATAGAATGTTAATGTCGGAGAGATCGCGATGATCTACGATTTAGTAAGTAAAAGATCGAACAGGAAGGATCGAGAACGATCGATCAGAGGAATCCTCGACGTCCAGAAAAAAGAAAAGAAGAAGGAGAGAAGTACCGCGCGTGCAAGTACCACTTCGCGCGCCGGCAATGGCGCATTCGCAAACGCGGCACGTTTCGATTTCTAGACGATGCAGGTCGTCAGTGTCAATCCGTGAGCCGGGACGACGGAATGCAGCGTGCACCGACTGCAACGGTACCTTATTTGTATCGCTCGGCCAATGTTAATCGCGCGAGGAACACGGCTGTTCCCAGCGAACGACGTTGCATTCGATCCGGCGCGGCGCGACGACGTCCGACGCGCCTGCATCGAGCACGTGGATCTCGTTGCTTCAATTTAGTTGCAATTAGTTACCCGCGATTAGCGGTAATTACCGTGGTCCCGCTTTTCGAGTCGTCCACGGAACAGTTAGCCGGCGGCCGAACCCTCGGGCTCGATCTCCAAATTGATTTTCTTCAAGTAGAAACAATTTCAGCGACTCGTGATTACACCTCGAATTCCAGAATTTAATTGTGCGATACACTTGCGAATAAACTGCGGATTTTATGCATTAAAATACCATTACATTATTTTTGACATATTAAATATATTGAGGAAGAAGATACATTTCTACTTAGCAGTCTACTTATGAATTAACAAGTACCGCACCTTTGAAGGTAACATCTCTAAAAACTTCACAAATACAGTTCAAGTGAGGATGAACAAGCATGTACATTTTCAGTAAAATCTATCTGTCGGTTTTCTTGAAAATAATTCTCAAAGTGCACCCTCGAAACGGAAAATTACTTCCATGATCTCTACAACCTGCTGTGCCTCTCGTCTCTTCGTTAATTAATCAGTAAGACACTTTTAACGCTAACGACATAAAAAAATTCATATATACAGTTCAGATATGGGTGAACACGCCTGTAAATTTTTATACAATTGTACCGGTCGGTTTCTACAAAGAAAAAATTTATGTTCATACCTCGAACTTCAGACTTTGCTGGAGCAATTACTTTGAATTAACAAGTACTGTAACTTTGAAAGTAACCGCCCCAAAAAATGCACAAATACAGTTCAAACGTGGGTGAACAAGCCTGTAAGTTTTCATAGAATTGTAACGGTCAGTATTCTCAAAAAAAATTCAAAACTCATCCTCTCAGAGAAGGAAATTCTTCAATTTTTTGAAGAAAGACTTCAATCGAAATTCGGTTGACCCGCGTAGAAAGATTCCAGAGGCTCGTGTCCATATTTGATTGGGATTCCTCTGGTGTCTTACGAAACGAGGACCGGATTGTAACACAACCGAAAAACATTCCAAAAACGAGTGAAAGTGCGCCCTGTCAGTTTGCGCCGCGGTCTGTTTGTAAATATTACCTGGATACGAGTGCAAATATTGTAATTGAGAAATCGAGCTGAATCACCGCGGATCCTCGCGTTCGATTGCGCGAATTCAATCATCGACGAGAATGACGAACTCGGACGGTCACGTATGTATGTATACATGCGTACATATGTACATTGACGAAATCGTTTATTGCCTTTATCTTTATCGCGAGACCCCTCGATGATTCAATTAACTCGGCCGATCTGCCTCCGCTCGAGAGCTGAGCAAATAAATGTTACGGTCGGGGGCCATTGTGCTGGATCACGATCCGAAACTGATGCGGTACGCTGCCGAAATTCATTTTTCAGATCAAACCTATTTGGTGTAGCTCTCCGAATGAACCGCTACAGCGTTGCGAAAAGTGACAATGCCTCGACGAAAAAACTTGCGAACACTCTCCAATGATTGAGAAATACGACCACAAAATTTCAAGCCGTTAGCTTCAGTAATTTTGTCTTTCACATTTCTCAAAATCTCGTAATTTTATTACATTAAGTATTCAGACTTTCTATTTAAATGAATTTGTTTAGAGTAAACGGAGCATGTTTTCAACTAGCATGCACTCTACGGAACACTGAAACTACGCAACACTATGTTCCCTTTGTGCAAAGAAGACATTAAAAAGTAATTGAACAGTTTCGCTGCATACATTTCTTAAAGTGGTCAATTACGTTTAATCGCCTGGTATTATTCTCGGTTAAAGAGGCGCTCGTATAAGTGCTTCCAATCTATCTGGAATCTTATCGGGAAGAGTAATTGTATAAATCAAATGTATAATGATGTTAGGGGTCGCTGCTGATTCTTTACGCAGATAAGTATTATATATATACGTTTGCGATTGTTTATCTGCTGGTGAATGATAACCAGCAGACGGAACCATAGTTTATAACTCGTATCGCGATCTATAATTTGCTTCTTCGGCAAAATGAATAAGTCCATTCCGCCGACGTGTAAGCCGCCAATTACTCGACACCATTACTCGAATGAAAGTTCATTCTGCTACCGTTTGTTCCAATCAAAATGTTCATTTTGAATCGGTGCATCAAGGAACTGATAAAAATATTACACCGCCAAAATTTCATGAAAACACGATTGTACAGTCTTCAAAACAGTTGAACTCCTATTGCAACAAGAATTAATGCAATTTCGCATAAACGTTGCATGGAATAATTTCTCTGGTAGATAAAAGTGACTCATAAGAGTCATTATAATTTTTAATCGATGCACTAAGGAACTGATAAAAATATTACACCGCAAAAATTTCATGAAAGCACAATTGTACAGTCTTTAAAACATTTCCTCTCGGTGCAACAAAAATTAATGCAATTTCGCATAAACGTTGCATGGAATAATTTCTCTGGTAGATAAGAGTGACACATAAGAGTCACTGTGCCCAAAAATATTTTCTTCCGATAAAGCTAATGCGAAGTCGGCAGATTGGAACTAGCTGCACTGGCGATAGTGCGCAACGTTTGATATTTAACGGGTCGCAGAGGTCGCCGGGGATCATTCGGCTGTCATTGTCGCGGACGAGCAGCAACCATAATCCGGCAATTTGCTATAATACGATCGTGCTTTCACTTTCGACGACGACGGCGACGACCATGTAGATTTGGTCTCGATATACGTAATTCCGCTGCGCACTTTTACCAGCTGATCCAATTTCCTGCGATGCACTTTCTTCGTCGGGTGCAACGGCCGCCATTCTTACTGATCACGGTTATTTAAAGACTGATTATGCTCCTTACGGAATTATTATCATTTCGTCGATGTTATCAGCTGTTTCCTCCTGCAACACGTATTTCGAATTTGTACGACGATTTTAAGGCGTGCACGGTAAAAGATTATTTCTAATAAATTGTTTTTTTCTTGTTCAAACCAAACCACCACGTCCAAAACGATACAACAGTGTTTTGAAATTCCTTTGACATTTTTACCGTGTCTTATGTCACCTCTTTAAAAACGCGTAAATAAACATTGCAAATTTATTTTGCTTCGAAAAGCGGCCAACCATTCGACGCAAACATAATTGATACGATTTAATGGTTCGTTTCTGAAACTCTCCGTAAAGCTGATAACAAAATGAACTCGTGACTGTACCAAGATAGGTAATTGGTAAACTTTTCCGTGAGGGAGATTTACGAGCAGAACTCTCCCGGACTTTTTTACTCCTCGTGATCGTCGGTTATGTATCATCGTTTGTAACACATGACAAGGAGACCAGTTTTTTCCTGGTAGGAGGTGTCTAGTAGACGTTACTCGCGTACGCAGAATAATTATACGCGCTTTCGCAATAGACAGTGGGAAACAACCGGATGCCGCGTCGCATCGTTGGCATAACAGAAATTTCTAATGGCTGAAACCGCGACTCGGGGATCCGAGAAAGTAAAAGACTTCTATTCCCGTCGAATTCCCGGTTGTTGCCTCAGACCATTTGTTACACGATCATGTAATCTTCTAAATATAATCGGCCGCTGCGAATTTCTCGACGACTGTAATCAAAATCACGTGAACCTGTTCCTGATACACACAATATCAATTTCATCAATTTTTTTGAATCATCTGCGCTTGTCATGCTCTGAATTTTAGGCTCGTCGAAATTTCTGTTGCATGGAGAAAGGATCAGTCATTCATGACAATTAAGTATAACAGTCGGGTTAGGTCTGGAACCAGCTACAATCACTTTAATATCATCAACAAAATTGTTGGTTTATTTCTATTGGGTTGAAGGGAAAATTATATCGTCTTTTCAATAAACAGGTAATTTTTCTTGCAAATGAAAAACACATGCTGCTAGTGAGTAATTGGGAAACAGGAATTAACTGGTCATCTGAAAGATGACAACAAGTTGTTACAAATAATGAAAATTACATAATTTATTTATCAATATTTCTACTGCAACGATTATTAGATAATATTTTGCAATGCGAATATAAATGTGAAAGATGTAATAATTCTCTGAATTCAAAAGAGATCTGATAAGGATAAAAATGATTGTCTCTGAAGAAGTTCTACATTAATTGTGTACAGTTTGAAATAAAATGAAATAGTGTTTCAACTTATGCTTTTCAAGCACACGAGCAGAAGCGTATTATAATTCTTTAATTGCAACTGGGCGCGACATAACGCGAAACTGCAATTGCGTGGGACCCGGTACAGTTGAATAACATAAAATCGCAAGAAGCGAAGAAGTGGTCAAACTAGTCTTACAGGAATTAATGTATCTCCTTCGCTTAATTGACAGTTCTTGCTTGGCTAATTAATAACCAAACAGCTTATCGCACGACGGACGCTCGGTCGCAGCTGGTTCATGTTGATGGAGCAGAGACGAGGAAGATGATAATAGAAATCGATAATAGAAATGTTCGAGATCATGCGAACCGGAACTAGAATCAGTTCAAACGTTGTGTTGGAAATTGTAGATGGTGTGCGAGACCGACGCGATGTATTTTTGATACGACGTAGGCGCAACAGGTTGCGAATGGCTCCCACCTGTTGCAATCGTACGCCAGACCCACGCAACGAGCAACCTCCGACTGGAATTCGATTACAATTTCACCGAACTCTGTTATCCTTGGGAACCATAACCCGTCCCTGCGATACGGTCCAAAGAAAAGTTCACTTTCCAACGGAAGGATACTTTTCCTAGCATATTTTTTGCTGTGGATATCCACTTGTTCGACGCTTGCCACTTCCTGTCAACGCTTCGAGGCACGAGATCGAATTCAGCTGGAGTTCTGACGAGTTATGACATTTTACAACGTTTCTAATTTCTATTAGATGATTGGTAAAACTCAGTTCCGTTCAGTTTGTACGTATTTGAAGAAAATTATAAAAAACAGACTATATGTACAAAATTTTGAGATTAATAAAATTGTTATTTTATCATGTAGCCACTTATGTTTCATTTTCAAATCGGACTTTTGAAATTATCTAAGATTGCGAACGTTTGTACGAAATAAGAATTGCATTCGTTGTCTGATACAGACTGATTTTAATAAGTTGAAAGCTCTGTTGATCAATGAAACCGTGTTCGCAGGCTCGAAAGGCGCGTCGAAATAAATTATTTTTTCACGACCACGCCTTAATTCGATAGCTGCGGACACAAAAAGGGACAGCAACAATATCGTGGGTAGTGGATAAAAAAAGAAGCGGCGGGCGCGGTTCCTCTTCATTAATGGGACGTGGATTAATTGCCGCTACACCAGGATGCGTCTGGCGCATATGCGGGTCGGGTAAGTCGAAACAAGACGCTATTCCAGCGCAGCGTTGTACTCGATTATGACGAGGATTGTACAAATAATGAATCTCCTCGCGATCAAACTACTGCCACGTTGCGGAAAGTACAAACATAAAAGTGCATATTCTAACATAAATAATAGACTAATCTGATGGTTTCGAGCGACTGGATTTAGTCGCACGGGGCTTCTCCGACGCGTACGGAGCGCGGCGCGTCTCGCGAGTAAAAACGAAAAACGAAACGCAGCTTCGCCTCGGTTTTAATTATTCGTTGGTGCGCTTTAATTTGCCTGTTCGCTCCGTTGATCGCGCTCCCCGAACGAACGTTTCGCTCTTTCGTTCATGGCCCTCCGAGGAGGGACCGAGAGGAACGGAAATGGCGGACGAACGGCCGAAGAAAGAGAGAAAAAGGGAAAGAACGAAGAGGGCGGGATGAGAGACAGAAAGGAGGTTCTGTACGCCATTCACAAGCGTGCGAGTACGAGCACGAGCGAGGCGAGTAACGAGCAGCCGCCGCGCCGTACACCAGGGACAGGAAAAATCGTCGAGCGTGCTAACGGACCTCTATCTTTCGCAGAAATAATCATTTCGTTCTGTGCGAGCCATGAAAGTCGATTTACTCTCGAATCGGAACTTTCTGAATTAAATTAAAAGAACAGTGTCGCTGCTTCGAGGGCGAGGATAAAACAAGAATGAAATTGAGGAAGGGGTGTTAAATTTCGTGAAAATGTAGTTAATATTACTTGGAACTGAGAGTCTGAGAAATTTTCTAGTCTAAAATAAAATTATTTGCTTCTCTGAGATTACATTGCAATTTGATGCATAAGGTTACTTCCTCCAAGGAGTCGAGGCTTTACGCAAACATCCATTACATTTGTCCTCGATGGTTTTTAATTTTGGAAGCTCGCAACTAGGAGCAACCCATTAAATCTTCAAAGCGCGAGGTACAAGCGCGCCCTACAGAAGGCAACCAAAATATACAAGATGACGATAGGAGTTACGTCAACATCTTAATAGGCAACTACCGCAGATTACACGTAAGGCATAGTACACTCCAAAAATATACGAGTCGACTACAAAGAGGCGTGGAGGTAGAATTTAGAAAAACCAACGTGGCGATTGCGTATCTCGATACATCCAAATTTAGGAGAGGTCGGGGGGTTCTCTTCTTGACTCGAGCCTGTTTTCCGCCTACGCGGTTCCAGGCTCGTTCGAATCTCTTACGGTTCTTAAATTGTCCCTTTCGGAACCAAGAGAGAGATTAAATACGCGTTGATCGAACGAGATTTTGATCGAAGAATATTCAACACTGCGTCTCACATGGAATTGGTTGTTACCATTCCACGGAAAGCGTCACGCGCAAATATTTGTCTTGCCAGCATACGTTTCGCCTGCAAACAGCAGGATGACGCGTTTTCAAAGACGCGTTCAAGTGCTCCGCGACGATGCACGGTCGTTAACGAATTCACTTTGGCGGAAGTGTTTTGCGTATAGTGCATCGTGCGCCGTAGGAAACTGCACGTGCCGAGTTCGTTGCTATTGACGCGCGGCAGCTCGGGTAGCTAACCCACTGACATTTCCACAAAGACTTTTCAATGACTCGGTTGTTACTGGAACCGACTTCCCCGACGAGTCTTCAACCCTTTCAATCGATAGACTCGCCAGTTTCCTCAGACGAAAGTGGACTCGATGGATCCACACTGGAAGAATACAAATTAGAGAAGTAGTTAGGACAAGCGGAATCCGAGTAAAACTGTATTTCTCCTTTTAAATGTTCTTATAATACTGTCCAACTATACTGACCAACTCTTTGAGATCATCAAACCAGTCCAGGTGATCGAAATTTAATTACGAGAAGCAGGAGCATTATAAAAATATATTTTTCCTTTGAAATGTTCTTGGAACCTTGGGATTTTGGTATTGCAATTTTTTTATTGGCTGTCTTTCAGATCACAGCCAGGATTCCAGCAAAATCACAGAATCGTTGACGGACTAATAACATTCGTTGAACAAACCAGTCCGGGTGATCGAAGTTCGAATAATGGAGGTTTTGAAGAAGGTCCACGAAAGGGTCCCATGTATACTTCGACGCGTTTCAAGCTCGTAAGATTAGCCAGAAGGAGCCAGGTCATTTCTGACCTGCACTAAAATCTTCCATTAGAGTATTTTCGAATCCCATAAAAATGTTCATCTTCCCACGGGGAACGCTTATACGAAGCGACAGGTGGAGGGGAAGTTCGGCAATTTGAATAGTGGGTTTAAACCCACCACGATTGTTTGTAACAATTATCGTACGCCATTCTAACTGTATATTCTATTTCGAATTCCTTTCCTCAACTTCCTATATAAAATATTATTTGACAGCGAGTGTGGGATAGGTTGAATGGTGCTGGGAGTATATTTTTGGATATGTTAGGCAGCTCTGCTTTTCAGTAAGCGGAACTGAACGGGAACGGTACATCCAACGATCTGCTGCAAAAAAGTCTGCGCACCACGTGATCCGCTCGCGCAGCGGGACCATTCTCAAAAGGATCCTCCAAGAAAAGGTAGTGTACCCGAGAACCAGCAGGCAAACGGGACAAGAAAAAGAACTTTTCGTGGTCGAATATATCGAATTGCTCGGTGCAAGTTCATCCGAAAGAACCAATGGCGCATCCAGGATTTAATCTTGGGTGCGGGGCCGAGTTGAACAGAATGACCTTTTTTTAAAAAATATCTGTAGCGCAGGGCCTGTAGCGTTTGTTACTTTTGCTACATAATCCGGCCCTGCACATTAGAAGCAGCTGTTCTACGGTTTAACTAATTTTCCAATGTTCTATTTACTTTTTCTTAGGGGGGGGGGACAAATCCACTGACCACCCCCTTGGGTGCACCACTAGAAAGTGCATACGATGATAATGGCTCGAACCTTATCTCGCGATTAGAGATTACGGTTTTAATTATCAGCGCAAAGTCCGTCTCGTGCACATCCCGTGTAATTATGACCTGAAACGATTGTACCAGGGCATCAGAGTGAAGTAAAGAATAGAAATAGCGGTTGAGAACCTTGCGCAACCGGAGGCTCAAGGAGATTTTCATTGACGCCCAAGAAACAGCTTTGCTATTTGCCTTGGAGTATACATTCTTGCTTTCTGGACCATTTAATTATTAGCCCTTTACACTTGCAGCTATTTTAACTCGAAAATTAAACATTTCTTCCGACCTCGAATAATTTCTTTTTATATGATTTTTTTATATATTTTTAAATGTTTAGTAATTGATTAGATAGCAACATATTCAATAATGTAGTATTAAACGTGATAATGTGTTCTTGCAATCCGTTATACAAAAAAAGATATCCGAGGTTCATCAATGGTCACTGTCACAATAACTGTCCACCCTTCTCCCGGCACAAAACATGTGCGTTACCGGAACCCGGTGGACGTCTAATATAACTGTTGACGCGTCTCAGGTTTCTTATTTCAAAAAACAAATCACAGTTACCGTGTTGTATCTAATCTTACTACGTTCTACATATATGCTACTTCGTATCTACGTATTTATAGCCTTCTTAATCTTTTAACTCTCGGCGTGGAAGAATGTTTAACAAAATCCAACAAGATCTCCGGATAGTCCCAGCAATCGCAGAGGCGAGAGATAACTCGCGATCTATCGATCGTAATCAATCGTGAATCCAAATTAAAGATCACACTCAAAATATTAAACCGATGAAAATCAATATTCAGAAACTTTTCAAGAAATTCCCTCGTAAAAGTCGTTGCGTATTCACAAAGAGAGAATACGATACAATCAACTGACGCTCGCGTCAACTTCCCGAGACCTGTTTCGTCAGACGCAACAATGCTACTTGCAGAGAACGAAAGCAAAGCGTCAGTTTACTATTTACACTTTCGAAGGGATCATTTCTTCTTGCACGGCTCGGATAAAATAAATTGAAATAATCACTGGACAGCGGATCTGTATGGAAAATAAAAATGTTCCACCTGAATCGCAACGAGCCGCAGTGACATAGAAATATATTTTCCCTCGTATCATGTCCGACAAAAGCATTTTGAAATTCGTCTAATCCGTTTAAGAATTATAGCAACTCAAAGTCTTCTTATGATTTTATGAAGAATTCATAAAATTCTACTTCAAACCCTATTTAATTATAATTTCAAAAAAAAAAACGCAACTGGAAACTCCAGTTTTTGTTTTATATATAGTAAAAATTACGTGACTAATTATGTTCAAAATTGATTGGGATTCGCTAAACAGTTCCAGAGCAAAAAATTATACATAAACTGTTACAAAACGTCAAATTTATCGTGTTGTGTTCTCACTAGCATGGAAACGCGATAGTACAGTGTTGTCACGTTTTTTGTTATTATCAGAATATAATTTTACAGAAATCTCACATGTTTATTTTTAATAATAACCATAAATATTACTTTCTGAAGTATTTTAAATTTATTTTTAACTTTTTATTGCGTAATTATATATATTGAACATCACAAATTTATTTTCTTGAAGTTCAAATCAGAGGGTAGGTATAATTATCCGCAAAAGTCACTTACAATTTTTTATAATGTGAAGACAATTTGATAAAAAATAAATATAACATGAAATTCGCTAATTAAGCGAAAGCTTTTTAAGTAAATCTATTTTTTCATGCAAAATATACTCGTGAATGGCTTTCGTTGCCAATATATTGATGGATTTCGAATTTCTTGTACTTTTGTTTGCCATTGTACCTCCAGAACATCCTTAAAAATATTGACGATCACTGTTTTCGTATTTCTGGTGAAAAAACGTTACCTTGTCGAGGCACTTGAGCTCCTCGAGCGGGTAGACCGTTTTCTCGCAGCGGGCGCACGTCTTGCTCATCTTCTGCTTCTTCTTCCTCTCCTCTTCTTCGTCGTGGCTTCTCCGTCGATCGTTCGAAGTCGCAGTTCCGCGTACGTGTGTATCTCCTCTTCGTATTCTTCTGTCCTCACGAAACACTGCGCGTACGTAAAAGGAACACGTGCAACACTAAGGACACATCAGCGCGCGGCCCAAATCGCGTCGCTACCGATCCAGAGAAATCGACGATATTTACCGAACACCGCGATCTGCGATTGATCTACGATCGTTCGCGTTTGCTCGATCACGGAACAACTAGCTCGGGAATATCCACGCCAAACAGCAAATCGAGATCAGGATGCACGGGTGCCACAGAGCCGCACCAAACTGTACTGCCCTCTCGTCCTCGTCTAGCCACAAAAACTCCTTGAGTGACAGTAATGGTGGAGTACCGAGCTAGTCAAACCACCGTCCAACACTTCTCCGAGTTCCAAATCTACGTTCTTTGTACAAAAACAGGTGTTACATCTGAACATTCGATTAACTATAACGCGTAAGACTGATCGTGATAGGTCCCGAAACAATTTCTATTAAGTGTTTACTATCGCTAAACTTGACTATCCACGCGCTGCTGGCTCGGTAACGTAGAGTAACTGGAGAATTCTAGATAACTGTAAATAAAATTTATAGAATTGTTTGTGTGGAATTTGGATTGTTAGATTGACAAGGGATTGTCGTAGGGTGTGCGTATTTAATGGGCGAAACTGTAGAGGAATTTCTGAAGAGTATATTTTGAGTGGAAAGTGTTTGAACTGGAGATGCGATTGGCGCACTGCGCTAATCAATCGAATAATGGGCGATGTGCGAATTCATTAATATTAGTATTTTTACGGTATTAGAGATTATTAACGGATATTTATTGATGCGTTTGTGTATTTTTAATGGACGTAGCAATGGGAAATAAGATGATTATAGATTCAGGAATATCGATAAAGTTGTTTCCTGCTGAACGAAAACAAAATGGTGCGCGAACGGACAGTGGACGAAGCTGATTAGTAAGATCTTTGACCTGCAGGTGGTGTGGGTTTAATTTTCTGTGAGGGTAAAGAAAATGAAAGTTGAACAGTAGTGAAAGAGAGAAAAGAAAATTGAGAGAGAAGGCTAGCGTTTCTATATCATCAAAATCATTTTGTTCACAAGCTGAATCATTCCACGCGAACGTTCACCGCGAAATGAAAATGGTAATGGAGTTACGTGGCCCCACGAAAATGCAAAAGTACCTCGTCCATGATTGGATGATTTCCCTTCCCGGGATGGAAAAATTTCGAATCGCCCGCCACTCGACGGTACAGTAGAAAACTTCGGAGTCATTATTGATTTTCCATTTGTTGTTTTTAAAGGTCCTGAGACGTCACGTGGTCAGTATCCGGCTTCGAACCGTCACATTGTGACAATGGCTGCTCCGGTGAAAAAACGTGATATCCAACGAAACACTGAGGACAGGAGTAGCGACGACGATGATCTCAATTCATCGAACAGCGAGGACAACGAACAGGACACAGTGGGGGTAAAGGTAAGACTATTTCAATCTTTTTAATCATTTTTCTGCTCGCAAACCGTCACTACTTTGGCTTAACCTTACTTTCAAACACGCGGTCATCGATACGTGTTTGTTTTTTACCGTTCGTTTACAACAATTAATAATCGCAATGTATTAAGTACCTTGATCCGAAATGACACAAAATTTATGATACGATAGAAGCATGCAAAATCTTTTGTTGAACTGCCGTTGCAATCGATATGCATTAGAAGACTGTTGTAACAAAGTAAAAAGTTGTTTTAAAGTATTCGCGCAAAGATATTTTTAGGCATTCTTCAAGATCAAGCTTAAACGACGCAGGATTTAATGCCGTATGAACATGCATCGCTTACTTTGAATCATGCTTTGCCGTTACGTTAAGTACATAAGCGACAATGTCTTTACGTAAATATTGAAAGATCCATATATTGGATGTATTCGTGCAATTTAATTTGAAAATTTTGTATAACCAGGGAATGAAAATACAAGTGGACTTAGAAGGTAGAAACCCGTTAGACCCAGACTACCATGGGATTAAGACACTTTTACAGCAGCTGTTTCTGAAAGCGCACGTCGATTTAGGTGAACTGACAGATTTAATTATTTCACAAAATTATGTGGGTACCGTAGTCAAACAATCGGAAGACCTAGAAGACTCTGACGACGAAGAGAACGACGACGATATGAACAATGTATTTGGTGTTACTACAGTAATTAATTTGTCCAGTGGACAGGTAAGAACTATACCATAGATATTAATGTTTTACGATTCGATTTGACCTAGAAATTGATTTCAGAATCATGCCTGCGTCCAACAACTCAGGGAACTATTGACACAGCTAGCCAGCGAGCATGCAACAGATACGGTCAACGCGATTATAAAACAAGGCCTTGAGAACGACTCCGAAGCACTAGGTTTATTAATCAACGAACGATTCGTGAACATTCCCGCGCAAATCTCGGTGCCGCTTTTAGAAGACTTAACTTCCGAGATAAAGAGAGCAGCCAATAAGAAGATGCCGTTCAGTTTCAACTATTACGTGTTGATATGCAAGTTGTACAAAACGGTGAATCCAAAAGTCGGGAAGAAATCGAAGAGCAAAAAGAAAGCCGGCGCGGAGGACCCGCTAATATTATGGAGTAATCCAGAGGAGGAGATTTTTGCGGAGGAAGCAACGTTCAGCTTCGAGTTCTCCGTGGAAAAGGAGTCGGACAGTGGTTTGTCGGGCTCGTGGAACGAAACGGACAATGAAATGGTTCCTTACAGAAGGGTGTTATTGTTCGAAGCGACGAAACTGCAGCCGATTATCGATAAAATCAAATTGCAGCTGTCTCTTTTGGAATGAACTGTATCGTACATATACAGGACATGTAACCAGCTTTTTATAATACACCTTTTTTCGTAACGCTTACTGCAACCTGTTTCCGTCACTTCTCCCTCACACAACTTTTTCATTCGCTTCGCTCTGTACATACGGCCGCAGAAAAGCAACCAGGTTCGTTCGATGGTAAAAAATTTATTTTACGTCTAAATAAATAACGACATAGTAAACCTTACTCTCGTAGAACAGCACTTTGATTTAAAGATCGCAATTAACAGGTGGCACGTGGTCAAAGGCTCGCGTGACAATATCGCGCACTTCACTAACAAATAGCAATTACGGAGATGCGTCCGTCGTTTGGAAGGGTTGCTTTATGGGTTTGGCTCTTCTTCTCATGGTGCCCAAGATATTCAGCATCTCGGAGACCGCTGGTGGTGCACTTTCCGCTTCCTGTCGCCTCCTCCTTTCTTCCTCTCTCTGTTTCTGCGGAGGAACCAAGTCGTATGAAACCTCCATCAACCATCGGTAAGAAAACAATCAATTCATTCACTTACGTCCGTCTGTTTCAATGTAAACCGCCCTCCTTTGATTTGGTTGATAATGTCGTCGATGACTGAAACGATTGAAAAGGAAAATGACTAGAGATAAAGTCGAGTGACATTCAAGATCGGAGTATCCGTTCAAAATGACTCAGAAAAACCTCGATATCGCCAACCCCAAATCCCAATTACCTGGTTGCTGAGTGACCGTCGGTGTCTTTTTCGCGATCCCAAGCATGTTTTCCATGTCCGCGACCGCGTCGCGCTCCGAGTTCATCTTCTCTTTCGTCAGCAATTTGATCGATGATTGTGCACCATTAGCGAACATCGGTGGCGGAGGTGGAGGTGGCACCGGAGGTGGAGGTGGTCTAGAAAGCTTCTCCTCCATTTCACCGATCTTTGCCTTCAAACTCTGAACCACATTCTCCAAATCCTCCATCGACTTCTCTGCCCTTTCCGCCCTTTGCGTGGCCATGTCCAGCTCGGACTCCGCCAGCTTCAGCTTCTCTTCAACTATCTCAAACTCCACGTTAGATTCCTTCTCCTCCAGCTTCTCCTCTAGCATCTGTATGTGAGATGCGTGACTCTGTTGCTCCTCTTCCAGCAATCTCTTCAACGACTCCACCTCTTGGAGAACAGTCAACAGCCTTCCGTTAGCCTCGTCTCCGACTTCCGCCATCAGAAGCGCGCTCTGATGGGCCAACACGTTCCTTTCCTTTATCGCCTGTTGCGAATAAGACAATCGTTCAGTTAACAAACCATTAAACAAACTTACGTTGTTATTTTAAAAAAGCACGTGCTGGTAAAACACTCACCTTCTCTGCCTCTATCTTGATGATCTTCGCGTTCTCTCTTTCACGATCGCATTGCACCTTCAACGCCTGCACCTCTTCGGCGACCATCTTCGTCACCCTCGCCATGTTCTCCTTCTGCACCTTCATTTCGTTCACCTTCTCCTCATCTGCAACAAGCCAGTTAACGATCAATTTCTTCCTAAATGTTCATTCCATCGAGAAACACTGATTCCCATTTTTGATTTACATTTTTGCCTGAGTGTCCTCTCTTCGTCCAACTGTGTCGTCAAGTGCGTCACCTGCTCTTGCGCTTCGAACTCTTGCAGCCTGGCCGAATGCAGCTCCGTCTGCAGTCTGGCTATGTCCTTGCTCAATTCTAAGAAACATGCTCGTTCACGTCCACATCGTGATTAGCGAAACGGTAAATTAGAAAAAATATTACCTTTCACCGTTTCTCGAAGCTGATCGACGTCCTCGAAGTTCGAGTCGACCTCATCCGACAAATCGAGATCCAACGACCCCTCGGAGTTGTTCTGCATCAGCTTCTGCGTTATAATCTGAGACCTTCGTTTCAACTCGCGGTTCTGTCTGTACCACTAAGAACATACCCAGTCGTTGATAAATCACGAACACGATAGCGAAAAAGGACGAACAACTGTGTTTAATCTTTACCTGCGACGCCTGCTGCATCGCTTTGTGCATCGCGCCCGTCTCCACGTCGTACTGGTGCTTCAGCTGCTCGTATTCTTTGCATACCGCCTCGGAAACTGCGAACAACACGTTATTTCATATTATTTCCAAAAAATATACGGACTGAGCCACGAATTATTTTGCTTTCACAATGAAAGTTATATAAATGATTCTTGCGTGCCATTTTGTACATACACTCTCTTGACCTATTCTTCACATTGTAATCTCCCAAAAATTCTACAATTCTATCAAAGCCGTGTAATTTCTAAGCGATTTCGAAAGTGCTAATTTCCCACGAATTTCGATCTTTTAATCTCAAAATAAAATCGGTGTACCCGTGCGCATTTTCTGCAGCTTCTGCTCCTTCTCCTGCACCTGTGATTGCAGAGTGCTGTTCTGTCTCTGCAGTTGCTGCAGTTTCTTCTCCAGATCGGCATGGTCCCTGTTCGCTGTAATTTTAAAGGTTTATTTAGCAAGATCGTTCATTGGGAACGCGGTCCGCATACACACCCGTTCCTTAAATCACCAATTTTTTATTATCAAAGGACCTATAGTACGAAATAAAAATGGTATTACTAATTCTTTCTAATATAGAGAACATGTAAACGAAGTCTGACCAAAATATCCTATACTTTCTAATATTTTAAATTTAAATGGAGCAATTGTTTTCCGACCTCGGAATATAAATATATTGTACAAAACAATAAAATCAAGCTAGAAGCTTCTATTCTTTAATTACCATTTTGTTGAAGATAAGTGTCCGGTGATTTATGGACGGGAGTGTATATTCTACAATGTTCCTACACGTAACCAGCTCCCCGGCGACATTTAATTCCGATCGATTTATAATACTATCGCGTACGCCTGCTGACTAATCAAACGTCACGGCGGTGGTTGTTTCGCATGCACGAGTGAATCACGACCGAATAATGGTCAAGTTGCATTATAGATGATCGGCCGTGAACTATAATCACGCATCAACCACTTCCCTTTCGCCGTGTATCCTCGGCGACGCCTCTGTCTCTTTACGTAAGGCTATTACAGACACCTCGAAGCGTCCTTACAATAACAGATCAATAGATTGTGGCTCGCTACCAAGGCGAATCGAACACTAATAAAAATTCTAGCTGTGCAAACTCGCCCGAACAGTTGACATGCAGATAAAAATTATTAAAAAATTCAATTCCAAATATGAAATAAATCAATTTCACACAGTTGTACTTCACGACTTATTTTATCACTAGACAGCGGATTTTAGGCATGTATATATACAAACATTTAAAAAATGTACACATATTAGATTATTTTTGACCTATTTAAGATATTAAGAAAGAAAATGAAGTTCCATTTGACTCCAGTTTGTTACAAATCAGATTGACAATTTTTATGTTGCAATAAAGATCCGCTGCCTATTCATTACTGTGTCAAATTGTTCATAAAAATTTGTTCCACTTCCATAAAATAGGTGGAATTAATCCGAGAATGTTCTCTATATAAATTAAACGCATGATTTTTTCGGAGCAGCAACTTTGTTCTTAATTATCGATACTGGAAGACTCGAAAGAAGAGACTAACGCTCTGCTATATCAAGGTTAATAAAATCTGATTAAGACATATCGATCCATCTTCTTGCGATTCTGGCCGACAAACTGTGCGCCGACCGCGTTCGCCCGCCTCTCCGTGTATCGCGGAGCCGTTTAATCGAATTAACGAGCACAGTGTTTCGTCAGGTCGTTAACGACGACTAATGAGACGTTGATTACGCCCGCGTTAACTTTCTTACGAATCGTTAATTACCGGCCTCGCTCTTCTGCAGCAACAATTTCCGCCTCTTCTCCGATTCCTCGTACTTGTTTTTCCACTTGGTCTCGAGACTATTGCTTCGAGTCAGTTTCGGCATCGAGTCGCAGCTGGTCTTCCAGTGGTTGACAGAGGGCCTCTCTTCGTGTCGCACCTCGATGCTCGAGGCCGACAGATTGTTGTTCCTTGGTCGTAGCTGAACGGAAGCGTCGAGCTTCTCGAAGGACGCCTTTTGGGCCGCCACCGAGACGCCTCTGGACAGCTTCTCGAAGGATCCTCGCCGGGCCGGGGGACACCTCTCCTGGGCCTTAATCGCGTTCGATATCCTCGGCACCGGTATGTGCGAGTGAATTACGCTCGAGGCCGTCCGCGCCGGCTCCGCGCTCAGGACAATCTTCAGTTCCGTTTTGTTCATGTCGTCTCTGCGAACATAAGCGTGGCAATGCCCCTGTTATTCGAGCTATATGCGGATCCGACTCCGACTTCTTTCTCTCTCTCACTCTCTCCTGCGTACACGCCCGCCCTGAATGACAACCGCCACATTTCAACTCGACTTTTACCCTTTGGACTCGGAGCCATTTTAATTCGAAAATCAAAACGTTTCTTTCAACCCAGATCAGTTTTATTCTATGCATTCTTTTTTACGTTGCGCACTTCGAATTGAATGTTTTCTCGTACACAGTTGAGCTTTTCACAATATATTAGATGAATGTATAAATTAAATTTCAAAGAATATAGCTTTATTAACCCTCGCACTGGGATGGTGACTCTGAGGCACCACTAAAAATTGCTCTACCATTATTCAAAATATTGTTTGCATTATTAAATATAAGTATTGTATGAAATATTATACCAATTTCATATCCATAAAAGAAAAAAATAATTGGGAATGGAAATTTGCTAGTGTAGAAGAAACGTTCAGTTTTCATGTTAGAATAGTTCCGAGTGCAAAGGGTTCGAAATGAATCAGCCCCTAATCAGGGGTAGCTGCGTTAACCGTTTGAGAGGCACTCGGCTCGTTAATGTGTTTCTCGAATCACCAGGCTGCTATATTCGTATTCATAAATGAGCAATTACGTTTGTAGGATCGATGAATCATGAGAGATTCGCTTCAATAGCTCGACAAGGAGAAGAGTACCGTGAATGATCCGGGCGGCTCTATATTTAGCTGGGAAAGAGTATTTCTATTGAAGTGTGCCCGAACCGTCGAGGGGGTTAATAACATCGTCTTTCCCTAAAAATATATCGGTCGCACCCCCTGCAGCCGAGAGTCGGCTTCGAAATAGCTGTGTTTGTCAAAACGCGTCCGTGACTAATCTCGATTCCCTGAATCCCGGAAATACTTGTAACCGCTTATCGCGGTGCTCATTCGCGGATAACTTACCGGAAAACGATATCCGTAGCTAGAAACAGGTCACGAGTCCGATTTCGGTATTACAGTCTCCCTCGAACCGGTTGCAAGTGTGCGAAATAAAAGTGGCCACGGCTCCACTGTGTCAACATTGACCCGTCGACACTCGACTTGATTACCAAACACTTTACTCACTCTCGGTACTCTTCCTATCGCTTCTTCGAAGTTGCTCGACGCTTTGAACGTTCACCGGCACTACTTGGAACTAGAAACAGTTCTGCGTTAAACGAATCGCTCGAGAGACCAATGGGAAAGACTTTAAAGGTCGACTTTGAGCGTTAGCCTATGTCCTAATTGAATGTCGCGGAGCTATAGGATTCTTGTTATCCGATCGATCGACCGCAACGCAATAGGAAACAAACGAAGCACGAGAAAGATCAACAATTTTAGTCGCTGCGCGACATTCAATGAGGGCTAAGACGTTCTTCCCACGTGTCTTATTGCTCGTCTGCGAATTGTACAGATGTAAACACCGTGTCGCGATGTCGACGAGTGGGCAAGTAAGTAATTTCGGTATTTCGTTCGGTGTTCTTGTGCCATCTTTCCTGTAGCTTCACAATTCCGCGCTCATAGTACTTCAGGTCCTTATCGGCCAAAACCTGATCCAAGTGCGATTTCAGGTCGTCATCATTAGTAAAAAGTTCACTACTTGAATACAAAAAATTGGTTTTTTCATTTCACCTTCAAATACCGAAATTATTTTCTTTACAACCCATTGCTATCCGTACAGACACGAAAGGTATTTGATCAGACAAATATTATTCAATGCATTCGAATAGAAGTGTCTGTAGATACTATGCATACTGTTATAGTTTATCTTTTGGACTAATTGCTTCCTTGAAGTGCGTGTTCTTCCTCGTTAAAGTATTTTCAAATTTTCCCAATAGAATATTCTAAAATATCGAACAAACTTTCTTCGCCGTTTATTAGTCTTTTGTACAGTGTCCAATATTCTCCTTCAATTTTTCTTTTTCTTAAACACTCGTGCACACCAACACGTCGACATGGTCAGTGTCTGTGCGGATAGCATAGATCGACCTTTACACGGTTTCACATCGCAGGACTGTTTACAGTTTACAGCGAACGAGATGGAAAAGAGCTTGCATGTAGATCGGTTACTTCTGTTGAGGCTTTCGGTTGTAATCCGTGTCCTAAAGGAAGAAATTTCCCAACGTTTCGCAAGCATTGCACTAGCTTGATCAGGGGACCGAAAAACACACTGATACTGGTGTGCGTCGGATTTGCGTTCCACTTTGTACAGTGAAGGTTGCTCGTGTTCTGGTTCGGTGAGCTCCAATCGAAGTAGACTTTTGTAATTGGACGGCCGAACAATTAGTAAACTGGGAAGAGCGTGTGCCATATTCGACTCAGGTTGTAACCTGTATCCCTGTTGATGTTATTTGGGTGTTTTCAATGATCCCGAGTATTTTCTGGTAAAATATCCCTTAGTTCTGGTTAGAACTTTAGTTTCATTGAAAAGTCTTGTGTGTCCTGTTGTTATCCGGTGTTCAGCCACAGCTGATTGAATGTGGCTCAACCTGGCGCACAGCTTGTGTTCCTTGAGTCGAGTGCTCGCACTCCTCCCAGTTTCACCGATGTAAACCTACCGCATGAGCAAGGGATAGTTGCGGTTGGGAATCCTTGGGGGAGATGTGTATCTGTTCTATTTGTGTGTGTGTGGTGAAGACTGTCTCGATGTTGTGTTTTTTGACAATTCTGCTAATACGATCGGTTGTACCCTGTTCGTACGGTAGGAAGGTGGTTATATAGTTGGTAACATGAGCAACCTCCACTATACAGGGTGGGGCATTTAAATGAGAACACCTAAACATCGCGGTTATTATTAGTCGTACAAAAATCTCCACAGAATAAAGTTGTACTGTTTCAAGGGTCGAATTTGATGATGGTAAAAACTGTTTCTCAAGGTCTTTTTTAACAAGATTCCAAGGTGATGGATATTTTTAAAAATGGAATCATATTTTTTATTCAGATTCTTGTAGAGAATAAAATGACAAATTCAACAACCTATCGAAGTACGATTCGGCTCATCTCAAGATATTTACATTAATATGTCCTAGCGTTGTGGACATCGTAGCCAATGGCCATCATCTTGAACGCGACATATGAATTTGGAACACGCAAGTAAACTGTAAACATCTTGAGATCAGATTTGCCGAATCATACAGTATGATTGTTGAATTTGTCATTTTATTCTCTACAAGAATCTGAACAAAAATATCGATGACTTTGAAATCTTGTAAAAGAAAATAACCTTAAGAAAACATTTTTTGTACGACTAGTATTAACCGCGATATTTAGGTGTTCCCATTCAAATGCCCCACCCTGTATAAGTGTAGCACAAATCCGACACACACCAGTATCACTGTGTCTTTCGATCCCCTGATGAAGCTAGAATGCTTGCGAAACGTTGGGAAATTTCTTCCTTTAGGACACGGCTTACACCTAAAAACCTCAACAGAAGTAACTGTACGATGTCGGGCCGTGAAAGCCTCAAGTCTCTTGCACGTAGATCGGTGTCCGACGCGAGACTACGCACGTGGTTAGCCGTCGTCGTGGGAGTCAGCCAAGATCTCCCGCAAACATCCGAACGCTAATTTGCCGGAATGCGTGCGTCACCGTCACTGTGGATGATCGTTAACGGGACTCCGGCCGACGTCATTCTGGAAAGTCTGACGTTTCGGCCACTTTCGCGATAAGTTGTTGGATAAAGGCCAATAACTATGGCCATCCAGATAGCCGCGGTTGGCTCTTCTGCCAACGAAACCATCAACGTAACGCGTCCCCCCGGAACGTTATCGCCGGCCCTAACTCGAATATCGATCTCAAATCTTACGTGTGCTCCACTTCAAACGTAGTTTGCACGTTCGAATGTCGCTTGCACCTATGGTACCCTTCCGACTACGTCCCCTTTACATTCTACCGACTATTGATCATTCCTACTTTCACTTCTACTTCGTTAAACCGCGTGTTAATTCACTAATGTGACCATCGTGCACGCGTTCCCCTCTGTCAAACATTTTATCAAATGGAAGCCAGCAGAGTACGGATCTTTATAGACAATTAAAATTACACACGTTGTAGTAACCAGTTACTAAACATTTAAATATTGTACGAGGAATTACATCATTTTCGTATCATAGAATTATTCTAGGTCGGAAGAAATGTTTTATTTTCTAGTTGAAAGGGTTAATAACTACAAAAAGATATTATACTTTGACTATTGCAGAAAACGTTTTTTCCGAGGCGATAGCGTCGATAAAGGAATACCGATGAAGAACTGAGAGAGATGAAGAAAAACGCGTCTAATAGTCTAATCGATACGGAAGGGAAGAACGAGCGGCCCTCGTTTATCGAACTCGAGTAAATAATGCGGCTACAAGGAAAATTCGCGCGAAGAGTTCCCGTTAATGACTCTCGATTGATTATGGTTCCGCGTAATCACTGTTTACGTTCCGATGTTCCTCGTTTTATCAGCCCGGCCGCGGTTGTTTCACGTGGCGAAAACACAGCAAAAGCAGAGGCGGATGGTTTCATGGGAATACCGTGGATTCCAGGGGTCGTTTTTGCCCGACCCCCGACTATTTTTAATTCACGCTCGGCCTCGCGTGAATCCTCGCACGACGACGGACGCGCGTTTTATGTATATTCACGGTTCAGGAAGAGCGAAATGATAATTTCGAACGTGCCGCGTCATTCGAGCCTCTCCGGTCGCGACTCGCGACGGTCACGTAGATCGTTGCACTTCTACGCGTGCGATGCGACGTGCAACCATCGCCACTTGCGATTCAATCGATCACCTTGTTCGCGTCGTTTCACCATTTACGATCCACGTCTCGGAACGAACCCGAGGTTCTCCTCTCTCCTCGTCGATCAGCCACGATTTCTATACTGTACGCGACGGACATCGGCGACGGGTCCGCTCGCTACTCGCCGAGTCAAGTGAACGGGTCGCGATGTTTGCTTTAGTTACCAGCGAGTTTGCTGCACCCGCACTGCGGATATTCCCGCGTTTATAGTCACCGTGCACGGCGAAACGGTTTCCCACAGCTTTTGAGACCGCTCGATACACAAAAGTGCTCGTTCTCAAGGAATCCGAGTCGTTCAACTTCATTTTAACCCTGCAACGGTATCCGGTTTCCTCGGATGACGAAATCTCACGCATCTTTCGGAAATGTACAGAAAAATACGTTGAAATACTTCGATCCAATCGGTTACTATACATTTAACTATTGAACGAGGTATGTATACATACCATGTACGTACATATACGTGCCCATAATTCTGAAAGTTTCGAGATTTTGTTTTTACTTAGACCACTTTCGTAATTACGTTCGTATATGTACGATCAGTTTTATCGCACAGAACGAAAGAATCACGGTAATATTCTAGGTCAGTGAAAAATACGAAAACAAGGTCTCAACACTTGCACGATGACTTAATAATCAAACGTATTCAAAACGAGGTCCGCGGTTATCGGATTTCGTCGAGTAAGAACCGATATTACATATTGCGCAACGACGCCATCGAAAGATTCAAAAATTCAATCGAGTTGCTTCAGAGTTTCGCAGGCGGCGATTTCGCGGGTATCTTTTTGTCGCGACGCGTCGATCGCGATCCTTCTCGATCAATGGTACCACTGTTCCGCTCGCTGGCACGGTTCTTTTTTCTCTTTCCGACACGGAAAAGCAGTCGGTAGAACGATCCAGACAGCGATTGAGAAAATAGTCGCAGTTTCACGCACGGATCTACGGAGTCACGTGCTCTGTTGCCTCCGCGGAAAGCCTTTGGGTCCTTTCACTTTTCCCGGCGGTGCTCGAACACTGTCAAACGTTGCTGGATGACTGTCTGTGCTGTTAGTAGTATGTTCTTCGCCGTGGTAACTCGTTATTCGCGTTTATCAGGAGACTGCGGATCTTTATGCGAAAAATAGATATGTTCTGCATTGATTGTGGGAAGTGGGAGTAAGATAAAAATTGATTTTATCCCTTAATGATTTTGTTGCGTAGAAAACAACATTGCAATACTTTTCAATTTTTCGTAACTTTTACCGTTTCATATTTCACCCAGACAATTTCTGCATAAATGAAGGGAAACTGCTATGAACTACTCGATTTTTAGATGAAACTTTTATCTTCTCGTTTGGCATCGAACAACTGAAATTCTAACCGAGACGGTGTTTGTTTAATCAAAGCAATCAAAAAGTCGATCGCTGCGTGTGAGGACGTAATGAAAAATGGTGATGAACATCTCGTCGCTTAAAGTCGATTAGGCACACAGGTGTACACTTTGAAAATAAAACGGAGCACTTGGAGGGATCCGCTCGAAACTAGAAATCGCGATTTCGAACGTGTACTAAAATACACGTGGCACAATTCGATAGAAAAACATAATCCATCAGTCACGTGTCACAGAAGTGCACGGGTATTAATTATTACACTGATCGAGATCCTGGTGAAAACCGAAGGAAATGAGCGTGGTCTTACGAACCTTAATCGCGCAAGCTGTTGAAAAATCACTCGATCACTGCATGTTTACTAATGGCCACCGACGACGAGGTTTTCCAGAACGATCTTCGAACGAGACAATGGTCGAGTGAAACAATACTGGAACGAACGGGACAAAGACTCGCGTATAGAAGGTGCGCGTTCTCCGACGTCCGCGCGCATACTGCTCTCACACGGCTGACCGTAATGTCACGTTGACTCCGGAGGTTCCAGGCGAGTAAAAAGAGAGGCGAGAGTGCGTGCCCTTCCTTTAATGAAACCCGTCCCCGTGTGAGTGCGCGCCAGCAAGGTTTCCTCATTGTCAGCAAAAATCGCAGCCGTGAGGCGCGCACGCACACGTCCGTCCACGCTTTTTCTTTACGAACGATTTCGTGGGTGTTGCGAAAGAAACGTCGCCGCCGAGCTGCCAATTAATTCCATTGCGGTTAATCGGCCTTTGTGCCTTTTTCTCTCTACCCGAGAAATCTTTCTTCTGCAACTGATCGAGCGAAAAACTGGCTACTTCAATTTTCATGTGTGACCGTAATTGTGAAAGCGGTCTCAGTGAAAATTTAGGAGATATTATTATAGTTGGAACACTTTCATAATTATGGGTACATATATTTCAATCAAAATTCAAATTCAACTCTCAGCAACCCAATTTAAATCGAAATTTAACTTTCAATATTCAACAAATATGTGCCCATAATTGTTATTTCGACATTACAACAATTGTTATTTCAAGAACAAGTGTGCAGAATAGGTAGAAATCTTGTGAAATCAATTTTCTACAGGTTCGCAAAATTAAAAGTTCCGAATAGGACATTCCCGGTTTTCAAGCGAAAGGCAGAGCATCCTAATGAATTCTTAGAACAGCGTTAGCCGAGTCAGTGGCAGGCTAATTGCTCTCTCGATGATCCACTCCTCAATTTTCTCCGATTCCCGTCATTCGATCGAGACAACAGCTGTTAAAACAGCCTGAGAAGCATTCCCAACGGACGTTTTTGCGCCACGCATTACGCAGACCGTTTTAATAACGCTTTATCGCCGAGTGTATCAACCGTGAAAGACACTCGAGCCTGCGTATAGTTGCAGCGGAAAGTTTCATTGGAGAACGCGTGGCAGTTAGGCGTTGCCGGCGACCGTCGAAATACCCCTGTCTGTAAACAGCAGATATCTCTCTGATAGCGTTACCTAATCGCGTTCTGCATTCCCCAAAAATTGAAGGTCACATTCAGAAGAGTCTGCAGACTTTTGTCTAAGAAGAAATTTTACCGACTGTTGACCTTTTAATTAATTTATTCGGCATTCGCCTTCCTGTTTAAGCAATTTTTCTTTTTCTTTTTAATAAGGATGTGGAATGCTAATAAGCAGGTATATGGGGACAAGCTTACATTGAATTTACATTGATCAATGCAAATTCCTCGAATAAAAGATTCGAGTAATAGAAATTCTTGAGTTTATACTTGAAAGTTCACGTTTTTCGGAAACTGAGTTTTCCAAATTGACGTGCGCGGAGTACGAACTGATGAGCGGTATCGCGCGACGGAACTAAAGTGTCTCAATTCGCTGGAATTGGTCTCCTCCGATTGTTAGGCTTGTTCCGCAGCTGTTCACGCATTCGCGAAAAGAGTAGCCGAGCGAACGCGGACGCAGCGTCTACATATGCGAGCTTGAGTCATGATTTCTGAATAATCGTCGAAGCGAGTCTTTGTCCCGCGTTCGGTTGCCACGGAATCACGCTGACACGTTTGCGGTTCAACTGTGTACAATCTACGAGCTACAGTACCGTGGTTACGGAGGATTAGGTAGTCTCTCGTACGCCGAGGCCAGCAGGCGCAGTTTCTTTTGTCACCGATAATAATAACTCGAAAGAATCTCATCTTCGTCGCGTTTGCTCGTCAGAATCCGTTCTTATCTAGCTTCGCCGAAAGGACCCGACCCTCCTCGTTCCTAATAACTAGACTGCGGATCCTTATGCAAAATAAAAGTGTTCTGCATCGATTGAGAGCAGCAGGAATAAAATAAAAATTTATCTCATCCCTTAATCACTTTGTTACACTAATTATTAACTTTTTCTAATCTCTTACTGTCTTATAATTCACCCAACCAACATTTCCTTTATAAACGTATCCGCAGTCTACTAATAATTCATCTCGAACCACGGCACGCTGGACGGTGGCGGTGATCGATTAACTTTCCATTCCTCCGAGCAGGCCTATCGATCCGGAGTAACTGCGCAGCGAGGATCTACTGCGCAGGAACGTGGCAATTCAAAATGCAGCTTTCTCTTCGGACAGCAACGCTCTCTTGAACCCTAAATGTCTTTCCTCTCAGGTGTTCCGTCACTTTAAAACGATATTGTTTCTCCTGCTATCGAACCAATCACTTGCGCGCAGCAAGGTAGTCTATCAAGGTAAATTATCAGCGTTCTATCATTTAATCCAGAGATCACCAAACTGTGACGTTTGTTCTTTTGAAGTAGGCGCCATAGCTGAATCCATTTTTACATTTTCAACACCTGAGTGCTCTCAGTTCAATTCGTACAATCTTCTTCCTTATCAGTTCGTCGGAATTTGTTGACAGTGGACAATTGTACTCTCTTCCAATTGTATTGTACTCTCTTCCAATAGATCATTTCTCACTATTGTAGTCCCACGTTTACTGCTGCTCCAATAAACGCGTGTCTTTTAATTTGGCGTAAATTAATTAATTTAGCTGCGTGATTGCGTTATCCCTTTCGAACGTAAGAAGGTAGAAAAAGTGGTTGAGTAGCATAGCGCACCTGTATTCGTACGCGAAAAGTAACGACGCATGGTGCGTAAAATAAATATTACATCTACCGCTAAAAGAAACTAATCCCAGGCGTTATCATTCGTTGCGCACTTCGCTTATCGTTCACTATCTTTTACGCAAGGATTCTCTAATTGCTGTTGAGTAACGTTACTGCTTACCTAGATGCCTAGATCAATGCACTCGAAGGCAAAGCGCGAGAAAGACGAAAAACGCGCGCGTGTCCAGCAGCGCGTGGTTCAAACTCCCGCAGCGGGCCATCATTAAACAGCTTTATTGTCTGGAATTATCCCCCTACTCTCGTCATAACTAAAGAGTCGTGAGTCACGTTCATTAAGTATGTAACGGGTGGGCTGGACGGTTCGCGGATACTGGAAACGAGATAAAGGAACCGGGATTTAAGATTTCGTCGCGGAGGATTCGATTACATGACCGAGCCTCTCCGGTTTCGCTGGTCTTCGACCCTTTTTCTCGTTAAACCGCGAGTAGAAAACCGCTTTTTCATCCCTACGCCCTATTCGTTTGCGATTTTACGCGTTCGAACGATTCGTTTCTCACGAACGAGTACCGTCGACCCTGAAATTCGAAAACATTTTGGAAAAACACATTTTTCTTCGAAATCGAAAACGCCCCTCAAGGGAGAATTTCCTAAACTTGGATTTTCCCTAAATTTTCAAACTTTATCATTAGGTCGTTGAATCACAATTTTCCCGTGTTGGACGTTTTCGATTTAAAAAAAATTGTTTCGATCCGGTCTAACGCAGTTAATCTTTTTGAGATCAGATTAATCAGTAATTTGTGATTGCTCCTTTCGGTAATTGAACATACATTTTTTCCATTTTTGTATTGTACCCAGCAAGTATAAATATATAAAAACTAAACATTCGTTTTTATTGTAAATTCGTACTGCGACAAACGCTTTGTTTAAACTCGTAGAAAATACTTAATATTAAGAATATTACAATATTTATAGATGAATAGGTGTTAAAAATATTTTTTTTAGGGAGCTAGATTTGTGAATTCGCAAATCGTGAATTGTCATTCCACAATTCTCTCAATTTCTGTGGTTCACGGTTGGATGGGTCTCTCGAAGACATTCTACGTCGTTTTTCTTTTGTCAGTGGGCAAATATATTGAGCGATGGCAGAGACTTGGATAACAGAGACGTCTTTCTGAGGACAGAAAACCGCGTCGCAATGGGAATTTAAAACAGTTGTTGAGTCAAGATCGTCGGAAAATTAGCATGTCTCCGATGGATCCTGTTAAGCAAATTCGATGCAGTAGGACGGCTTGTTTTTTTGTATGTCAAGCGCATGGCATTGACGACTCTATGTTTTTTGATCGGCATGAACTTTAAATCGTTTCTTGGATTATACATTCCACTATTGGTTATTAAAACGTTCGCGAAATCGTCAATCTGTTTGGTTGCTTTGATGTCGATCGTTCGTCCGTAGGCTGCATATGTATACTTATAGACCTGGCTTCAAATAATCAAACTATGTTCCAAGATTCAGTGTTCGGCTCAGTGTTCCGATTGAGCCATCTTTTTCGCGCATGCGCGGCCAAAACAGTAGCGTATCTACAATGATGCAGCAGAGCAGCCAGGGCCCTGATCGCCTGTGGCAGTTATATTGGCAGGAATGTACCGGTATTATTGTTCTCATGATTTTAGAACAATATTTTATTCGATTTCTCATTTCAATATTTCGAATGTATATACTAACAATTTTTTAAAAGTCTACGGGGTGCTCAAGGTATCCCATTTTGTCGAAAGGGTTACGTTACTGAGGCTGAAATTTCCGCGCATGCGCGAGAAAAAGATATACGCCACCAGATGTCGGTGTCTTCAGCCTCAGTAACAGAAAAATGGGGTACCTTGAGTACCCCTCAGAATTTTACAAAATTGTTAGTATGTACATATGAAAAGGCAAGGGGTTAAGCTACCCCTTAGACCATAATATATGGTCTAAGATGTACCCTGTTTCAAGATGGAATATTCGTCCCGCCAATATAACTGCTTCAGGGCTCTGGCCGCTCTGCTACCTTATTCTAGACACGACACTGTTTTCACGTCATCTGGTGGCCATCGCGTGTGAATCGGTGCGCCGGATCTGAACTGATCTGAACACTGCCAAGATTACTTCATCTACCAAATGACAGATGTGGGCAAAAGGCAAAAACTATTTCGCAAATCTTTCCATAAAATCCTGCCACTGTAACCGTCGGAAAATCCAGATGTTCTTAATTCTCCAATATTCACAATATATATTTTCTATTTCAACGGTTATATACGCGAATACATCGAATGAGAACACACTTCGCGAAATTTAGGTTAGATATCGTTTTACGAGCAGTAGTTGGGTGGCCTGTTTCTCGATAGCGTTTCTCGCGACACAGCGGTACGTTCACTGCATAGTCTGCTATTTCTGTCATTAAACTGTGACAAGAAAAAGAGTTCGGTGTCGGTCGGTCGTGGGAGGAATTTTTCCAAAGATAATAGAGTTATTTTATAATAATGTAGCGACATCGCACGGACACAGATAAATCTAGAGCTAGGGAACAAGATAGTTGCCGTTGCGTTCACGTCCGTGCGTTCAGTGAAAGGGAACGATGAAATCGTGTCAAGAGTAATAACAGCATTGAAACGAAAGCAATAATACACCGATTCGATCTTGATGTTCTTCTGGCTCGATCATGACGCGACTAAGAGGCAGAGCCTCTTTAATGGTAATCGTAATGATCAGCTTCGCTCTGCTGATCGTTACTTATCACATTCTCAGTAACGAGGTCGAGGATATCTCGTCCAATAAGTTAAATCCACGATTAAAAATAGAGGAGGTTTATCCGTTGAGCGACCTCACGGAGAATCCCCGCAACATTGCGAAGAAACAGCAAATCGAGGCTCACATTCTGGGTAAGCTGAAGATTGGAAGCGGTCCGCTGTTCAATGACATGAATTATGCCAAGTATGGGAACAGCTCGCCCCTGTTCAAGGGCCACAAGATCGTGCACCTGGATTTGAAGGGTGCTCCTCCGAAAGTGAGTTACTACAAGTACCTGTTCAAGTTGCTCAAGAAGTTAGGCGCGACAGGCGTGCTCCTGGAGTACGAAGATATGTTCCCATTCGACGGGAATCTGAGGAATATCAGCGCCGGCAACAGCTACTCCAAGAAGGATATCGAAGACATCCAGGAAGTAGCTGAAAACAACAACCTGTTGGTAATCCCGCTGGTACAAACGTTCGGTCACATGGAGTTCGTACTTAAGCTGGATATGTACAAAGATTATCGAGAGGTGTTGCATTATCCCCAAGCTCTTTGTCCCACTTACAACAAAACCCTTCCATTGATTTACGAAATGATCGACCAAGTGATGGCCGTTCATCCCAATGTGAAACACTTGCACATTGGGGCAGACGAAGTATATCAGATCGGAGAATGCACCAGGTGTCTAGAGACAATGGTCAAAAGACAATGGGGAAAGAAGCAGTTATTCTTGGACCATGTATCCAAAGTAGCTAGGTATATTAACGATAAGTATCCAGGGCTCACGATCCTCATGTGGGATGACGAGTTTAGAGAGATTTTCCCACAGGAGATTATAGACAGAGGACTGCACTTATTGGTGGAACCAGTTATTTGGAAGTACACTACCGATCCTGGAGCAACATTGACCGACCAACTGTGGGAGAGTTACGCGTCGATTTGGAAGAACGTCTGGGTGGCTACGGCCTTCAAGGGAGCTACAGCGCCGGACAGATACTACACGGAGTTACCCTATCACATGGAGAATCACCAACACTGGTTAGAGATCATCAGCAGGTATTCTAATCAGGTGACATTCAAGGGTGTGATGCTGACAGGTTGGCAGCGGTACGACCACTTCAGTGTGCTCTGCGAACTGCTGCCTGTTGCTCTGCCATCGTTGGCTGTGAACTTGGCCATCCTGCAATCCCCGGACCTCAATGGTTTCCCCGTAGATGTGCCTGCATCTGTGATGCAAGCGTTACGCTGCGAGGGCACCATTTCCCTGACCATTCCAGAGCCTCAGTACGGCTGGACCAAGTGCAGTTACCAGGGCGTGGCGATCTACGCCACCATCTTGCGACTGTTCTCATTAACCCAAGAGGTCGCCAAGATGGAACAAGACAACACTTTTAAAGGCTGGCTGAAACCGTACAACATCAAGCACTCTTTCTCTAGCCCTAGCCACGTGGAACGCGCAATCGCCGACCTTGACAGGCATAAGATGGAACTACTGTATATCGAAAAAGAGATGAAAACCGCCATGGAAGATATTTACGATGAATATACTATTCAAGAGTGGGTAGAAACGTACTTGGTTCCGTTGAACGATAAGTTCACCGAGCTCTGGGAGGCGAAAACAAAGATACTTGAGAAAAACGTGTGGCCCAGGAGACCGCTGAAATACTCGGAGTTGTAGCGATGATAAGAGTCGAGAGGGTGTAGGCATACTCGCTGTCTCGTTTTAGTCTTTCCACACAGTATTAATTCTCAGCGGTTGTCAAACGTGTTCATTTCGAAGACAAACGCGTGGAAAGACTGAAACGGTACATCGATGATTAAAAAGAGACTGAAGATCATGTTAGAGTAAGTTACACGCGCCGGAACTTATCGTTAGAGTCTCAATTTTCTAAAAGTACGAGCAACAATCGATGGTATTATGAGATCTGAACCCAAAACTATAATTTTGCACCTTGTACGTTTACTGTATAGAAACTGTACTTCGATTCGAACGGGTCACGCGAAATCTTTATCGACTGCACCGTCCGCGAGTTATCCTCGTTCATCCGATCGCGAGCGATAAGCAAACGAAATCTGTTTTTACTGTTTTCGTTGTTCAACGAAATGTACGTTTCAGGAATCGTTTTTTTTAAATGATTGACCGCAACTGTTATATACCGATTTACCTGATTTTAACCGATTAATTTATATTTCTCTATCGTATTTATTCACACAGTTCAATCGAATGCTTCCGATCTTTCCATGTACGCGTACCCTCGCGAAACCAATTGTTATGTACACGCACATACCATGCCCTAAGGCCCGTTTGTTTTTCTTGTTAGCTGTCATTGTTCTTCTATTGTTGAATAATCTACGTTTACGTTTGTCGCGTACATTTGCGTTCCCGTACATGTAATGTTTGCATGATTAGTGCCATTGATGAATATAGATCATAGAGAAAGTTCTACTCGCGATTTAGAAAAAGTATAGAAAGCTCGGCGATCTTCCGTTCTACCATTCTACCACTGTTCGATCATTGAATTTCATTCGATTCGATGACGCCGAAAGCGGACGCGACGCTATCGTTCTCTCTGGGAACAAACAGTGGGCTCAAATCGCAAAGAATAATATCTCATTAATTATACATTATTGATAGACTGCGGATCTTTATGCAATTACGAAGAAATGAATTGGGTGAAATACAAACAGTAAAATATTTTAAAAATCCAAGAATATTCTAACGTTGCTTTTAACGTAACAAAGTCGTTGGGGATGATATCAGTTTTTACGTTGTTCCTGCTTTCCACAATCACTGCAAAATATTTCTATTTTGCATAAAGATCCGCAGTGTAATTATTAATTATAAAAATGAACTTGTGAAAATTTACAAAAAGTGCTAGAATATAAAATGCGATAGAATTTAGTAAGATTTTTATTTGTTTTGGATCCACAAAGACTGTTCCCGTTAAAAATAGGATTTTATTTGATGCCACGTTGTTCAAATTTGTCTATAAAAATTGAAAATTCCACAAGTCTTGTCTCCTACTTGACATACACATTTACGGACGAATTTTTCAAGTGAAAATCAGCTGATTTGTGAAAATCATCCACTGTATAACGATCGACGAGCATTGAACTCACCGAGATCGAGGATCGTAGCGCGCGACGCGATTGTGTATACGTTTCATCGTGCGTACGATATCTTATTATCATTGTAAAAGTATTTTTAACATTGTTACGTCGCATCGCTATTAACATTAATTGCCACGAGTAGTAAGATTC
The DNA here is from genome assembly GCA_963971365.1 of Lasioglossum villosulum. Lineage (NCBI taxonomy): Eukaryota > Metazoa > Arthropoda > Insecta > Hymenoptera > Halictidae > Lasioglossum > Lasioglossum villosulum. The sequence continues at coordinate 6,279,494 of OZ020498.1, read as the reverse complement.
TATTGATAAATAAATCTGTTTCTAAGTCTATTGCGAAGACACCAGTGGTTTTATTGCCTCGACAACCTCGAGATGGTAGGCGAGACGCGTCAGGTAACAATAGAAGAGAGTTTACGAAAAATATTTCAACATCTTATGTACAATAGTTTCGACGTGCCGCAGTTCTGTGCGCGAGAAAATCGTTTTTCAAAAATATTTCGTCGATCCTCATTGTAACACGCACACCGCCGATTTCGACTGCGGAAAATTGGGGTGGAAGGGTATGTGGCTTTGTTTTTTCGTCGGGATCCTCTTCACCACCTTTTGGATGGTGCTCATGTCCACCGTGTCGCCTATCTCTGCGATGATTATGGGTTTGTGATAGTCCTGGTCGGTTTTCGTCAGTCGCACGCCCAACACCTGCGCTGCCAAGTTCACTATGCACAGCGACAGCTGAAACGAAATCTCTCTTTCAGACACAACAGAAATGTTCATGGAGGATGATAGAAAATAGTGAAAATTTCAATTACTTTCGTTGAACCGTTCTGTAGAGAATAGGGAACAACAAAAATAGAATTGTTGACCCGAGATATATTACGGGAAAGTTGCAAAAAAATAGAAGTTGTAAATAACATATTTTTCGCATAGACGCATGAAATCCGCAATCAAAAGTAAAGGTTTCCAGTTACAGGACATTTCGTGGCGAGTTGGAAGTTCTTTATTAATTTGAAGGCATTCTGTAATTTATTCTGCACTGTTTGCGATGAACGATTGATTATCAACTTTTTTTCTGAACGATTTTGTTAAATTGCGAAAGAAATGTTGATTTGTTTATCACAAATAATGCAAAATAAATTACAGAATGACTTGAAATTAATCAAAAACTTCGTAACTGGTACCTTTTCCCCAGTTACGTTCGTTCCGTGACGTAGACGTCCCACATCATCCGCTATTTTTACAACTTTACTATCGCGAGCCAGATAAACATGCTTCTCCGGTTCTTTGGAGTTCACAGTATGACACTTTGTTGTGCCGACGATTTTCTAACATCCTCCTTTCATTGTTCAAAAGTTTTCTACCGCTTCGCCGGTTCTCGCGGATACGTCGTGCGATGGAAACCCATTGTCAGCGGCGAATTTATGGGTCCGGTCCCTCTTTACCGATCTTTGATGTTCCATGTCGCACTTGTTGCCCACTATAGCCATCAGGGGTGCTTCCTCGAAGCTGTTGGTCATTTTTCGTATCTTGTCGATCCAATCCTCTAGAACTTCGAAGCTGAAAGTATTCGTCACATCGTACACCAGAAGAATGATCTGAAAAGAACGTGGCTTTATCGCGATCGTTGATCTTCTTGACGATTTCTAATAGGGCTGTCACTTTCCTTCGAAGGTCGAAGATTTTGAAGCTCGAATTTCGGAGCTTCGGTTTCAGAAACTTTGAAGGCGATTAGTAGTCTCCGGAATTGATGCATTTATAATAAAAATGAAGTGAAAATATTAAAAGACTTCAAGAGCATTAATATGTTATTTTCATCGCGTTCAAATTATTAATGAAGAATATTTTATATTTAGCTCCTACGTCTTGCAATTGCTGCGCAAACTTTTTATTCTGTATAAAGTAGTAAATGATTAGGGGATTAAACGAAACGGAGTTACGAAGCTTTGAACTTCGAAATTTCGCTGCTAGAAGATTGATTAAGTTATAACTTCATACGATTCGAAGACTTCGAAACTTCGTGCACATCGAAGTTCCCTTCCTTCCTTCGAATCCTTTGAAGAGTCGAAAGTAACAGCCGTAATTTCTAACAGTTTCACCCTTACATGAGCGCCGAAAACGTATTTATCCAACATGTTACCATGAAGAGCGAGGCCACCCACGTCCCACAGATGTAAGTTCACGTTTCTGTAGTAGCCTATGCTCAGATTCTTCAGGAAAAAGTCGATTCCGGACGTCGGCGTGTACTGTCTGGTGAACTCGTTCAGACAAAACTTCTGGGCGATGCTCGTCTAAACAGGGATCCTTGAATCTCAGTTATGGTGGATCGGGTTGCGGGAAAATCGACGCTCGGAACGCAGAATATCTCGATTCCCTGGCCAAATAGGAATTCCCCGTGTCGAATCGAATTCGCGTGCCTCGTTCGCTGTGCAATTAACTCTGTGTCGCACAGTCCCTCGGAACAATCAAAGAAACAGCTGCTCGTTAATCGAACAGCGAAAGGCTCTCAGCGACACGAAGATGCAATTCAATTTAATTTGTGGTTTCCCGAACGGAAATTGAATCGTTCTCGCACCGCTCCACTATGCTCTGGAAAGCCGCTTTTTGTGGCCAATTTTTCATGATGAAATATCGAACGAATTTTTTTAATACCTCGTACAATACTTAAACGTTTAATAATGATATTATAGTGAGTCACCACTCGAGTGCTAAGGGTTAAGAATTTATTACAAGAATTGACTACTGTAATGTGGAAAGAATTTATTAACCCATTGCAATCGGAGTTGGTTTAACTCGACGATTAAACATTTCTTTCGACCAAGAACAATTCCATACGATTATTTTTCGTTTTATGAAAATCGATAATGATCGAGTGCTAAGGTTCAACTTTGAAATAACGCTAAAATACTTTCGGCCACCAAAAACGGGGTTCCAGACCATAGCACGCTCGTCAACTTCCCGTGCAACGCAACGACAGCTCAAAACCAAGTGGAAACGGGTGATTTTTGCGCGAAAGTTTTTTCATTTTATTCGAAAACGGAGGGACCGCAGCTGTGCGTGTCTGAAATCGTGTGGCAGTGACCACTTCGCGCGAAAGAAGTAAATCGATACCCACGGTGGCACGTTCTTCCGAGCACAGGTGAACTCAAAACAAATGCTCGGTGTTCTACGCGATCGAATCGTACACTTTGCACTTGGACAGTGTCCTTAAATGAAATATACAGCGACATAATCAAATTTTATGCATACAGATTCGATTAAATGAAATGTTCAATTTTGCAAGTTGTACCATAAGCGCGTCTTTTCAAGTTCCCTCAAAATGAACGGTCCGAGTTGGTCACTGAAATTGTGGTGGTGACCACTTCGCGCGAAAGAAGTAAATCGATACACACTGTGACACGTTCTTCCGAGCACAGGTGAACTCAAAACAAATGCTCGGTGTTCTACGCGGTCGAATTGAACTTGCACTCGGTCGTAATCAACTTTTATTCGTACAGATGTGACGAAATAAAATTTTCAATCTTGAAGCTATACCATAAGCGTGTCATTTCGAGTCTTTTGAAAAGGGACGGTCGAGTGCAAAGGTTTGAAGTTTGAAAATTCACTGGAGGACCGGTCGGTCTCGATGAAAACGCGATCAAATCGGAGACACTTTGAAACTCACTTTCCCGGACCCGGAATCGCCGACCAGGACGATTTTGAGGCCCTTTGCGACCATCTCCTCCTCGACGTCAGACATTGAGGAAGATTGGGATGGGAGAACGCGACTGGGAGACGCCCGACGATCAAACTTCCGGCAATCATGCGAAAAGTCGTGTCGGCCACGACGGTTCTGCGTCGACTATAATGTAACATATAAACGAAGGGTCTGGCATGTGGCTAGAGAATGAAATCGAGCGAATCGACCGACCAGCCGTGGCCAGTGCGACGTCGTCGTCGTCTACACGGCTGCATGAATAAATTAGCGAATAATCGATACGACGAACGCCGTCGTGCGTGGCGGGATCCGTCGATATTGCTTCTCGAATCAGTTTTTCTTCGCCCACCCTGATTAATTAACGAACGCGTCCAGCGACGCAATAAATCGTAGCCTCGACCTTTTTTGCTGTCAAACTTCTGTTCATTCATTTTTCTTTTACAATTACAGCACGAATTCGAAAAACAGTTGCGCGGTCGAAGTAACATCGTTCGTTGGCAGTAGAGAAATGTTTCGCGATGTTGGTCGCGTATGTACAGACTCAAAAACGGTGTATAAAAATATATATCTTGTATCTTGCTCGTTGTCTTAATACTCGGAATAAATCGGATTCCTGTTCGTCGTCTCCGTTTGGCCAGGATCTGCAATGAAATTTCATTATTCACGACATTATTCTATAACTATAGACAGCGGATCTTGACGCAAGATTACAATTTTCCATCTGGATCGCAACAAACTTTTCGAATATAGTTAACAGATTGGAAATAATATAACAGTATTTTTAAATTCTGCTGGATGAATGCATAAAATCCACTGTCTATAGTACAATCAATTAATTCTAAGTTGAACGGTATGACTGTTGTACGGAAGCTAATTAACTTCTTAAAAATATTAACAATTAATAAGAATGTCCCTAACGCATCGAAATGTCACCTGGTACGGATTTCTGTTGCTCGGCAATGCATCGTGTGGAACAAATACTCGAATCCCTCGCGTTTATATACAAATATACTTATAGAATAGATAAACGAATTTAATTGAAGACCAGATCCTTGTAATTAGCTAGGAGGTAGTAATTGGAGACTCTGCAGCAGGTTGTCGTCCTGACGACCGTCAGTCTGTCGGCTCGTTCGAAATTCGCCTTGACGATCTCGTAGTACCTTCCATCGCTGGAACACGTCAAACTGATCATCGTCTCCCTTATCGTTGGCTGGAAACTCTATCCGAGTTACCTGAGGCTGAGGCAGCGCAGCTTGATGCACTTGACGCGCAGAATATCAATAGCCTTTTGACTCTTGTCCGAAAATCGAAGATTCTCCGGGTCCCAGCGGAGCTCGAGTCGCTCCAGATTGGGACAATTGTTTGCGATGCCGTCCATCAACTGGTCCACGTGAATATTCACACCGAGCCTCTCGTTCGTTCCCATTACAAGGATCCTACAAAAGTATAAACATGGTCACCTCTATTTTCGTCCATATGAGAAATGCGATTCAAGGTGAATTTTCGTTATCGTAATGACCCCGAAAATCGATTTTTTAGCAGATCTTCACATTTCAAGGTCATTGGAGTCATTTTAGACTGTTTTCAGCAAAATGTTTGTGTGTGTATCTGTGGGCGCGTGTTATCAAATTTTTGCAATGTATACAAGAGGACGTAAATTGCATTGTTGAATCAACTTATTCTTTTTTGTATATATATTTTTTTAAAATAAAAAGTGAATATCTAAATATACAGGGTGAAGCATTTAGCCTGGCCACCTGGAATATCTCAAAAACTAAATCTCTAAATATTTCGTAATTTTTCGATCGATGTTAAAACGTCGTTAGACCACCCTGTATATCTAAAAAGATGTTTCTTCTTCGTCTAGACTGTAGACTTACTTAGCGTTGGTCAATATCGGCAAAACGCTCTGCCACAGCTGATCAGTGATGTGTGGCATACCGCACAGAGAAAGTCCCCAAAGCTGATGGCCGTATCTCGACAAAAACTTGTGGAGACCATCGTCGGTCAAGTTATCCGAGCTGCCCAGATCCAAGGCGATTAAATTTCGAGGATTCCCGAGCTCGGCCCAGGCTTTGAGTACGCTGTCGTTGAATCCGTTTAACTGTCCCGCGCTTAGGAAGCGAAGGCTGGGGATCCTGCTGAGCATGTCGATCAAACACTCCGTGGACAGATCCGTGGCGGTGACGTCTAGCTCCTGGATGCTCGATTTCTCCCACTCGACTTGCATCACGTACTCGCTTTGAAGATCTGCAAAAGGAATCGCAATCATCTATCGAGCTGCAACGGTAACGAGGAAGTTGGTCGGATCGTACTTGTCCCCTCCATCAGAAGACACTTGAGCCTTCTGCTCCTCTGGAACAAGGTCTTCATCGTCGAGCCGGTGACCTTCGAGCAGAAATTCACCGCTAGACACTCGAGCTGAATGCAATTCGAAGAGAACGCGTCGATGTGAGAGTCGTCGACGAAATTGATCCCGTAGAGGTTGATCACCCTAAGATTCGGGGTGGCTGATTTCAGCTTGTGAACGTTTATCACCTCGTAGATCTCCTCTTCCTCCTCCTCCACCTTCTCGTACGTTCCTAATCGAATAGAGAGCATTGAGAAGACTGTTCGAAGAATGTTTGAAAAAGAATACGCACCTATAAGATGTAGGATCTCCAAACCATTGATGAAGTTGTAGATCTTCCTCATGAAACCCTCCATGAAGATCACCTCGGACAGACAGATGCACATGTACTTCAGCTTGGTGGGGAACGCCTGCATCTCGGAGAAGTCGTGCAGCTGCATAGCGGTCGAAAAGTCGAGCAGCATGTGGGTCAGATTCGGACACTTGTTCGCCAACTCGTGGAGGACGGTGTGCGTGATCAGCTCGATCGGCAGCTCGATGTACCTCAACGAAGCGCCGAATCGCGTGCTGTTACATTAAACGATCCATCGATTACACGCTCGTTCCTGACTCGTTAAAAAACGATCCTGTTTCGCGGTGGGACAATTTGGCAAGCGGGACAGCTCTCGGACATATTTCGGGAACGAGCGTTATCTGCCAAAATTCTCGAGACTTTTTCACCGATCGACAACGATGCCGTCGACTAACCTGATCAAGTGCAGCAGATTGTCCAAAGAGCTGACGTGCAACCCGCTGATTTCCGGTCGCAGGGAGACGTGCTTCCAGAGACGCGTGTCATAGGCGATCTGCCGCCACCTTTTGCAGACACGCGCGACCCTGCAGATTTCGCGGTGCGACAGGTAGCTGAACGCATGGAGGATTATCTTGTCGGGCAGCTTCTCTATAGTCTGTAACAGAGCGAGCGTCGCTCGAATTAGAGATCATTGCCAGAACCATCGCCGTCTGGATCACACATGTTTCGAAACTTGTTTGATCGTCGCTTCAACCAGTTCGCTAACTGTTCCGTGGGATTTCTTGTTGAACTTACGGTCCCCGCGAAGCGACTTTTAATCACGCCGCCCTCGGAGACGAACATCTGAGACGTCTCGACGGCGATCTGTCCCCATACGTCCACACCCCCGAGATCCATCTTGCCGTTTGATCAGGAACAACCTCTGGACACGACGATCTTTCGACGAACAGTATCACAGAACGTGCCCCGATCGAACGATCGATGCACAGGCCCGATTGGATTCTATTTTCGATAAAGCACAACTGCTGAACAATACGATCGGTCGATGAACAGTATCACGGAACGTGCTCCGATCGATGCACGGGCCCGATTGCCTTTTATTCTCGATCAAGAACAACCTCTGAACAATATGATCTTCCGACGAACAGTCTCACAGAACGTGCCCCGATCGAACGATCGATGCACACGCTTGATTGGATTCTGTATTCGATCGAGAACAACTTCGGAACAATACGATCTTTTGACAAACCGTATCACGGAACGTGCTCCTATGGAACGATCGATGCACAAGGCCCGATTGGATTCTATTTTCGATCGGACTCCACGATCTCGGGAATCGGTTCTACTTGGTCGGAAGAAGCTCACTGCGCCCGCACGAACTCGCACCGATTTTTCTCGGAGGGAAAACGGAAACGGTAGGGAAACTCGAGAGCACAACTTTTCCCCGAGGGTCTCGCCTCGCGAGCGTGAAAATCGCGTCACACAGTCGGAATTCGGGGATACAGAGAAGTTCTAAGTCTTCACGGCATTTCTAATCGGATCGCGCCTGCGCGTCGTCCTAAATATAAGCCTTGGAAGACCCGTCTGCGCTTTAATTTTAAACTCGTCACCTGCAGCCAAGGTGCATTTCCCTGTGTCTCTCCCGTGAAACGTCAAATTCGAGATGAAGTTTACACGCTCCCGACGGCGGAACTCTTTCGCGGATCCCTGCGAACTATGGAAAATACCTGAAATCGATGGTAGCTAGTGGAAAATATTTTCACACGATCTTTCTCTTGGATATCGATTTGTCTTTTCTGTATTGACGGTTGAAATCGGTCGTGTGGTACCTTTGTTTGCTAAAAATTTGCCAGGGAATCGGACTTGGAACGCATCCGACACGAGACCGAGCACGTACACGCACGTGGCGAACAAACAGCGATAAGCCCGATAAAAATTCAACATTGTTGTAATTGAAAAATTTTCTTAATAGAGGAAACTACCGTTTGTAGGTGTTCTCAAGTGTCTCGATTAAATAACGAGACAGATAAGAGTTGCTGAACGTAACATCTTGTCTATAGATTCGTTAAACATTGTGTATCGACTTTCAATACTTGTATTTTCTAGAGATAGTGGATACTGTGAAACGGAATCGATAACACGGCGCTTGGAGAGCCTCGCCGGTTACCAATCGGATTGCACTTGACTTTGGTAATAGTTACAGCATCAGAAACGTGAATCACAATGCTCGGCAGAGAGACGGAACCTGCTTGTAGCTTTTTCAACATCATCTGTTCGTTTCTGTTGCACAAGTAACGAACAAGTAACGAATTTATCCAGTCAAAAACATTTCTTACGGTAGAAATGAATAGAAAACGTTGTACGAGTTGCGGAATCAGGAGTAACGAGAATTTTCATGCAAATTGCACGTGACTTGTGAATCCAAAGTGTTAATTACGTCCGCAATCGCGGAATAAACTCTTGAACATCGCGTAATCTTTTGAAAACTGTTCCAAACGACTTGAATTTGTTTAAGATGCTAGACCGACTAGCTTGCTAGAGAATAAGTGATACTTTTAGTTTAGAGAGTAAGTAAAAATTGCTTTAGATCGCAATTGGTAGGAATAATTCGAAATTTAAAAAACGCGTTTTATAGATTCACAATCAAGGTTTAAGTATGATCACATAAAGGTGAAATCCTATTACAAGGCCGAAAATCTGCTGAAATGCGTAAAAAATCCGACTCTTGTTCAATTTTCAACCCTTCTTAAAGTTTGAATTGTTAAAAGTTTTACGTGGTTCATGCTGTAGTATATGAACCAGGTAATATTTTGGATTTCGGTGTTCTAAAGGGTCGTCACTTGCCAGCAAGAAAAATGTTTTCGATATACGAAACTTGAGAAATCAACTTGAGAACGCGAAAAACGGGATTTCGAGCAACAATGAAGAAAAAATGATTTGACGAGTAACAATGAAGTTCTGTATTGTTAAACAATTACCGCAGTGTGAACGATTCTCGATCGATGAACATGAGTGCCGATGTCCTCTCTGGATATAGCGCTGGTGGCATGCTCCACGTTCAATTGATGCCAGGTGCTCATCGCAACACACCGATTTCGATCCTTCTCCGAGTCGAAAACGAATCGATCCGGACAGTCCTCGATGAAACAGGATAATCAACGGAACCGCGGATCACAAGACCCTTTTGTTCATGTCGACTCGCGTATCGACGAACAACAAGAGAAAATCGAAATATTTCCTGATGCAAACGAGGAAAACCAATCTGTCAGAACGCTGCTGGTTGACTGGACCATAGTAGGATACACTTCGAACGGCGTCTAGCTTAATTAGTTATAAATAAAGACAAGCCGTCAGGCAACCGGACGAGATAAGAATAGGTAGAACCCATTAGTATACCGTAGCGACAGGAGCTAGAAAAGAAGTCTGCCTCCGGGCCACGTCGTTCTACCGTGGATTTGCGATCGGGTTTTGCGTAATTGAAAACCGTGAATGGAAATATCGGAATCGATGTTCCAGCGAGATTAAAAATCGATTTACCGTGTTCGGACGTCTAATAATCTCGCCGTTGTCTCCTTCGAAGGTGTTCAGCTGCTGAAGGGCTGCCTCCACGCTGAGGACGTTCCAGTTGGACATCCGTCGCAGATCCATGATGCTCGGCGAACGTGTTCCAGCATCAGAAAACTGTAATTCGGAAAAAGAAAAGCGAGATTCATCGACGCACCAACACCGCACCAACAGCGAGAATCGTTTTCTTCTTCGGAATGGATAGAAAAACGTATCGGACACAGTACCACGGTGTTGCAGGTTCCCTCCGGATTTCCGGATTCCGACTGGTCCGATCACACAGCGAAGATCACAATTTATTGTGCAACGTGAGTAATTCTATACTTTCTTTTCCCGAGAAATGTATCGTCGTCTCGCGTTCCACGGATTTTTCGAGTGTTAGGAATTATGTAATCGCCCTACGATACGATTTTATATTCCGACGGTTTTGTTCCGTTTGTTCTTGTCTATACACGCGCGATCCTCGACGTACGCAGAAAAATCGACCTACTGGCACATCGTGATGCTCTTGTGCTACGCACTCTGCTGCTTCTGGTTCGGAGGTAAAAAATGTAACTGAAATAATCTTAACTTTCTGTCGATTCCTAAAATAGAGCCGCTGGAGTGCTCCGCTACGCAAGGATGCACAGCCAACCGGGGCCGCTGCGATGCGTTGCGCGACTTTACGAAAATTCGAACAAGGACTAAATCCTTGTTGCGCAGTTCTATCCATCCTTGCAGAACGCTGGGGAATCGCGTCCTGCTGACACGGATGACATTAACCTGTCGCACTGTGGGCTGGAATCCAGTTTTTCGTGGACGAGAGTGAATTTTTCAAGTTCGTATATTCACCATTTCAAACACCCAAATCCAAGTGGCCTAACCGATATATTTCGAGATATTTCCAGGGAAAGGATATTCACACTAAATATCAATACCATATAATGTCGAAATAACAATTATGGGCACATTGTGTAATGGTTGCAAGTTGAATTTGAATTTTTCATTAAATATAACGATGATAAGTCGGGTTTGAATTTTGATTTAAATATAATGACTGAAAGTTGGATTTGAAAATTGATTTTTCATTTGATTGATTTCGATTTAAATTGGGTTGCTGGGAGAATTGAATGTGAATTTAAATTTAAATATGTGCCCGTAATTGTAATTTAATTACGGATTTACTGTGGTTTAGGTAAAAAGGTTTGGGGAAAAAAACGACTGAATTTCGAATTATTGAGAAAAATTTTCGACAAGTGCCGTGTACACACGACAGTTGTTGAATATCCTTTTGATTGCAGGCCAAATAGGTACCATTTGGCTGAGCGCCATTAGCAATTTGATTAATTAAGGCCACATATATTGTCAACGTAGCGACGGTGGAGGCTTACAGAATTCTTGCTCGTCGTAAATTTCCTGTACACATATTGTTTACAAGTGCACGATCGATATGTTAAACATTTCCTTCGACGAAAGGAACTAGAAACAAGTACATGGTTCCCGAACGTTGATATCATAATTATTCACTAATTTTCTGCGTATCTTTGTTTATATCGATCTATAAACAATGTTTATAAATTATTCGAAAATATACGACTGCCAGAAGGTTTCTGAATTATTGAGAAAGATGGCGTCATCGGTTCCGCGTTACCGACAGTAGATTTGCTGGTCTGAGGCAAATAAAACGGTCTTTACACGAAGTTCTGCAGCTTTTCTGTGTACTGTATAGAACATTTCTTAATTTAAAATCCTTCGGTAATTGTTTACACGATGAGTATTGAAATGAACGTTCAGCCAGATGGAAAATCGAGATTTTCATCGCATCGAGAGTCACCAGAAAGGAAACGAAATCGCAACGCGTTATCGGTATCAACTTCATTGTTTCCGCTCTTTGTCTTTTTGTTAAACTTATCAGTAACAGCTATTGCACGCCGATTGTTATCGAAGTAAAAGTGTATGTTAATGAATCGTCAAAATGGCGGCCGGGGAAAACACTGTTCAGCGATAAAAGCGCGATGACAATAACAAGACAGATCGCGTCTATTACCACATCCCTTTCCTGTTCGCATGACTAAACAATCTCGGTACCAATTACATCGAGCGCATTATCGCACAGATTTCTTTGTTCCACCGAAAAGATTGATTAGAACACCTCCTTATCATCGCGTGATATCGACCGATAATTTCGCACAAATACACCCATAAAAAATTGCCAGAGGTATCACATACGAAAATTACAATCGCTATTTTAGTCTATTTCGAAAGAAGCAACGCATTCGATTATAATTTACGAACTTCAAGTCGATTCTCTATCTAACTTTAGAATATCGATTTCGACGCTCGGTAATGGCGATTTATTTCTTTTTTGATAATCGAAATCAGCTCATCCATGCCGTTAAATAAATGCTTAACAATCTCGAGAGACATTTGTACAGGCTGCTACACGGAACTGGGACACGTTTATCTTATTTATACAATAATTCACAGCAATACGTCATCGAAATTTAAATTAACAACTTGAACGCAGAAATATGTACCCGAGTACATTTTTATAGAGGAGCATCCAAACGTATGCCTACGGTTCGGCTGAAAAGAAACGCTGCCATTTCAGTTCAGACTTAATTGCAGAAAACGGATCATTCGATACCGTTTAATTAACCAAAAATTAAATGTTTTCGGCGCATTGGTTCGATCTAGTAATACTTCAAAACACTATTTGCAAATATTCACAATATTTTATCTCGACATTTCGATCTAAATTTAGATCATTTTCAAGAGATTAATTTAACAACATTGTGTCTGTAATGAAACCAAAACATAATTATATTCTTTAATTATTTAAACTTATAAGGATTGAACACACGCGCCGATCGAACCAATGCGCCGAAGACATTTAATTTTTGCTTAAAGCTTATTACGACCGCTATACGTTAAACCGTTTAATTAACTCCTGTAAAATTTCCATCGATCTTTTCTTCTTTAAAAAAAACATCTCGTCCCATTCACGTTGGAACAGCCTGTACATATCGACGTACTCCAAGTTTATCTTCGTCGTGTTCCCCTACTCTGCCTTGCATCTCCTCTCTCCGTCGCACAGTCTTCCCCCACCACAGTTTTCTCCGAGCTAGCGCAGCGCCTCGGTTTCTATAAAAGACTCGACTTTGGCCGTAACGCGCATTATCCGTTGCGTCGATATGCAGAGCAGGTGACTTCACGTTCTCGAACCGATAAAAACAAAAATACAAACAACAACAACAAGTGCGATCCGGATCATCGAAAACCGAACAGTGTAACCTTTACGAACGCGAAAGGCGTGGCGTTCTTCGGTCGCACCTAACCTAAAAACCGAGAGTAGCGGGAGCTTGGAAGTGCGTTGTATCTCGTGTCCAGTCGTGACCGTGGTTTCTGTAAACGTGACTGGTTCGATCGATCCTGCGACAACACGCAGCCGTTTAAATCAACCTGGCGAAGAGGCAAACGGTTGGAAGAACCTTTTAGAAAAATTCTGAATGACTTCGGGCCGGCATTCGTCGATGGTATGAGACAGGATCGCGTCGAAGGTGAATCGAACGAGGTAACAAAGAGTGGGACAAAGAGGTTGGAGAAAAAGGAGAGGCTATAGAAGAGGAAGAAAGCGCGGGACCGTGGTAGACAGCGAAGGATCATCTCTTGATTGGAACGCGTGTCTTGACGGCCGTTGCCCGCCTAATCGTCGTCATAGGTCCGATTCCGGTACTATTGTCCCCGCATTGCGGCACTATGGAATAACGAGGGGGTTGATTTGATCGACGAAATCGGCGAGAGTAGAGGCGGCGACCGCCTGATTCGTAGCGTCCGTGCTCAGTCCTCAGTGTAGGCTAGTCGGGCGTACGGTAGTTGTGGTCACGGCGATATATCACGCGACGCTCATTTTGCGTTTCGAACGATTTTTCGCGCGCTATTCAAAAACCGTGAACGCCTAATCGACTGGCACAACCCTGATCTGCTGTACGAAAGAGAGGTTATATCTGCGTAAACAGACGATTATAGATTGAGAATACGTTGCAATCGTTGCAGATAGTCGGGCGTACGGTAATTGCTCATTTTGCGATTCGAACGATTTTTCGCGCGCTATTCAAAAACCGTGAACGCCTATCGACTAGCACAACCCTGATCTGCTGTGCGAAAGAGAGGTTATATCTGCGTAAACAGACGATTATAGATTGAGAATACGTTGTAATCGTTGCAGATAGTCGGGCGTACGGTAATTGTGGTCACGACGATATATCACGCGACGCTCATTTTGCGTTTCGAACGATTTTTCGCGCGCAATTCAAAAACCGTGAACGCCTAATCGACTAGCACAACCCTGATCTGCTGTACGAAGGGGAGGTTACATCTGTGTAAACAAACGATTATACACTGAGAGTACGTTGCAATCGTTGCAGATAGTCGGACGTACGGTAATTGCTCATTTTGCGTTTCGAACGATTTTTCGCGGGCTATTCAAAAACCGTGAACGCCTAATCGACTAGCACAACTCTGATCTGCTGTGCGAAAGAGAGGTTATATCTGCGTAGACGATTGTATAGACTGAGAATACTAAGTTGATCTCCACGATCGAATACATTGAGGAACAAGAACAATTATCGAAACAAATCATGGCAGCGAACATGAGCACGGAATCTGCCGGATTCCTGTATGAAATCGTCACTGAAGAATTATGGACACCATGGGAGTCCACGGCGGAATATTTCGAATACACCCCGTGGCTGTTCTCCCTGCTAGGAAGCACTATGATTGGATTGACTGGCATCTTCCCATTGTTGGTTATTCCTATCGACGAAGGTGCCGATCTGAAAACTGGAGGTAATTTATTTGTTTATAAAATACAACGACCAATGGCTGGCCACGTCTCTGTTAACGTTTGTCAACTGGCGTGAGAGTACTCGATTCGAAATCGTATGGTGTCGACGACTACCACGGAGGGTTTCGCCGCGATGGGAGGTTATGTGTACCTTTTAAACGCGGGAAATTATTCACAATAGGTTAGTACGAATAGTACCAATCGGAACAGATGTTATATCACAACTGTGCTGTCTATTCTCAAACACTTCGTCAGCTTGCGTTATTCACATTTACGGAATCTTTGTTTCTGCGATGACTGTGGGTGTACAAAGTACATATTCGCACACGTTTCAACACTACATGAATTCTAATGTTGAAATAACTAGCGTTATCTAACGGTTAATTTTTGACAATATCGTAAAAATTGTATTGGATTAATCTAGTTTGAGATGATGCAATGTGCAAAATAACTGATAAACTCTTGCTTTTTTCATTTTCGCTTAGATCAGTTTCATAATTATGGGCACATATATGTACAAATATTTATAAATTATATACTATTAAAATTTAATTTAATTTTGTATGTAAAATTAATAAAAACTATAATTTTTTAATTATTTGAGCATATACATAATATAATATTTTTTGCTCATAAGTATGAATCTGATCTAAGCGAAAATTAAAAAATCAAGAGTTTATCAGTCATTTTGCACGTTACATTAAATTACATTATTTCAAACCGCATTAATTCAATATAATTTTTACGATATGATTGAATGATTGCAAGTTGAAGTTCAATTTAGATTTAAGTATAACGATTGAAAGTTGAATTTCGATTGAAACTGGATTACTTGAATTTGAACTTAGATTTAAATATGAGCCCATAAAATTCCGCTTAACACGTGCTTTGAAAACGGCGTTTACTACAATTTCTGGGGAATCGGTAACGTGAGAAAACGAACTATAATCGTACACGCATATTTATATTCACGTCTAGCATTGGTATATAATCGCGTCTACTTCTGATCCAAATGTAAACGTCTTTTGCACACGTGGAATTACAAAGAAACTCTTTTACTTATTAATACATTCGCTCTGGATAGCGGGTATATAAGCGTATACACTTTCCACTTGTATTCTGTCTTAAAATAAATGGGTAAAATGTGTTCTAAATTTTCCAATTTCGCGAAGTGCCGTAAATTCGTCCGGCACCTGCGTCAGAATGTGTCGAATCTTCGCTCGCTGTAATCCATCAATAAAATGATCGCACTACATAAAAGAAACTACAGACTTAATTTTAAATAACGATGCTAAAAGAAATAATTTTTGCTAAAGAACGATTCGCTTTGTTTGTCACACTCATTCTATCTGCTCGTTAATAGCGAATCGACCTGTACACACGATTGGTATCTATATAGAGTCGAAGTTTGATTACTCAGGGAAAAACCGACTTGCTGATAACACGTTGAATGGAATTTCAACCCTAACTGTATTACGCATACATTATCCTCGTATGACGAATTCGTTGTTCTAGTTAAAGCTAATCTGGCGAAGTAGGAAACAATATGATAGGCGCGTAGATGAAAAATTGAATTTTTACAGTGATATTTTATACTCTTTTTATGTACCGGGGCGTGACCTGAGAACTAGAACGGGCTTTCAAACACTTGAAGCGAAATCTAATTATGGATTAATTAATCCAATAAATCGCATTATTGCAAAATCTTGCACTATCTATAATCGTGTTGATTTTTCCATCAACTCTTAATTAAATTTTCAAATACAACTACGTAGGATTGTAGCGTAGTTGTATTTGAAAATTTAATAAAGAGTTGATGAAAAAATCAACACGATTATAGATAGTGCAAGATTTTGCAATAATGCGATTTATTGGATTAATTAATCCATAATTAGATGGTACCAGGTCGATTGTGCATGTCCCTTCGTTGTTAAAAGAGTAATCTTATATATCTTCTTATTCGTATTTGTTATTGTAAACAGTTTCGTAAAAGGACATCAGTCCGTTTATAATAAATAATAATATTCGGAGCTAACGTTTCGTATCGTTAAACGGCTTTTGCATCGTCGATGAGACAGATATTTATCGCAACAAAGCTTCGCAGTATTTACAATGACGTTCCGAGTCAAGGACCGTGTCGATGCTCGATTAGAGCGCTATAGTTGAAGCTTTGCGCAATGGGGCACAATTGTGTGCCACGATTTCACTAGAAATCTCTGAACGGATCGCGTCGGTCTCTTTTCTCGGAAAAAAAGCTGTCGAATTGTTGCGACACTGGCGTGCAACTATCCTCTCAAACTATTATTGACAGTATGTTTGCGACACTTTTTCTCAGACCGTGCATTTTAAACCAAACTGTACAAACTTTCGTCTCTCTTTTTCTCTCTCTTTCCCGTTTCTTTTCTCTGGTTTCGACGATTCACGGGCTTAGGCTGCTGCATTGTGATAGCAACGCAGTGTCCGGAATCGTGTCAGGATAAAAATAATGATGTGTTGTTATTACGTCAGATAGGATTCTCGAATGCTTAGAAGAAGCGCATTCGGCCACGTGGAGTCACTCCGCTGCGCACATTGTTCTCCGCGTCTAATACCGTTGCCAAACCATTCTCCGTAAGCATATTCTTATCTCCTAGAAACAAATAACTCCGATCAATCTTTATATTTGTCAATCGGTATAAAGAAAGTCTTAGATCTATTTTTGCGAGACACTCGTACAGGTCTTCCACTCCGAATCCACCATTTCATAAGTCTAATTCAACTTTATGCAAATCAGCCTCGCCCTTGTGCAAGTCAATCTCAACCATTGAGAATATTTAAAATTAACTTTTTATTTATTTAGATTCAATTATATACATTAGGCCCACGTGAACGGTGTTACTGCGAGGTAAACATAAGACTCGATACGTTTCAATAAATAAGGGGTGTAGAAAGTGTTCGTACACCTTTTAAAATAGAGTAACATTTTTAGAATTGTAAACGACCTGAATTACTATTCGACCACTGTTTCGAGCAGTATAATTTTCTTAAAACGTCTCAACATTCCTGAACAGTATTTCATAACTAAACGAACCGATATACATTAATTACCATTGACCTATGTTTACATCACTTTGCAACGTCGTTCTTTCAGAAACATTCAGTTTTCCTCAAGTTCGTTTCGCAACCGAACAATTGCTCGAAAACTAAGAAACTGCGTAACCGGCAATATTAAGTTGCCTTGCATCGATATTTCGTGCGAAGATCGTGAAACTTTCTGGTCACAAATTCGGGCTGAGAACGAAATTTTCAAAAGCATCGTAGATGGAACACACACACACGAGCACCGTTTCGAACGACAGCTGAAAATTCAAGGGCGTCGTTTACGAAGTTTATACTTTCCGACGACACTGCGATTTTTTATTATTCATCGGAAACAAATTGCATAAGAAGACAGCTGCGTTCGGAAAGTTTTGCCCAACTGTTCGCGCATTCATCGAACTCGTTGACTCTTTAATCGGCTTCCTGTTTGCGGAGACTCGGTAATTATTATCGTCTAGGGTGCTGTTAACGATTACGTAACCGACGGGCATTGCAAATATTTGTTTAACGAAACTTTAGAAGCGCGCGATAAATGTGTTTTGCACGCAAGGATCAACCCTTTGCACTTTGAAAATGTACATGAAACGTGTTTGTATATGCATTTGGTTTTCCTTTGCTCGTTTAAGTCGTACTTAGATACTTAGTTACTTAGTTACTTAGTTACTTAATTGCTTAGTTTCTGAGTTACTTAGTCACTTAGATACTTAGTTACTTAGTTACATAGTTACATAGATACTTAGTCGCTTATTTACTTAATTATTTAGCCACTTAGCCACTTAGTCACTTATGTACTTAATTATTTAGTCACTTAGTTAATTAGTTGCTTAGTTACTTAGTTACTTAGTTACTTAGTTACTTAGTTACTTAGTTACTTAGTTACTAAGTTACTTAGTTACTTAGTTACTTAGTTACATAGTTACTTAGTTACTTAGTTTAAAATCAATATAAGTCACACAAATATGAATCGCAACGAAGTTTGAGAGAGCTATGTGTAATATAATTATTAGTAAGCAAAATTATTTAAAATGAGTAGGATCAAGAAACTGTGTTTAGTGGTAAATTTCGAACGAAACACTTAAAACAGCAGGGAATTGTTGGCAACAAAATTGAAAAATAATTCGGAACGCAGTATCCCGGAATTTATCAAGATAAAACTTTATCGCAACCACAGTTAAGATACTATCTGTTTTGCGCGTCTGAACGCAGCGTTTTGTTATCCCAACGCCTTTTATACTCCATTCGTCATACTTCGTCAGAACTGCGTCTAGGCCAAGATATACTATCGCATTAAAGTCGGATTAACACGTTCACGCCGGCGCTGTAATTCGTTTAAATTGTAAAAGAGATCGCACCTTTACCTGTCTATAATGAAAAAAGAAAATTTTAACAGGATCAAGATTTCTTTCTTCATAGATAGAAAGACGCGCGCGGGGTCGTGGTGTTCGTGGAAGGTCTAATAATAGTCGAAACATGGTGATTACGATGACGCAGCGTTTCTGAATAAACGGAATCTGTTCGAAAAAGAGGAACTGAATAAATACGTGCCCGGAATAAAACAGATCTGCTATCTTCCTTACGAAGATGTACAGAAAAAATGAAACGGTGTTAATCGTTTAATAATGAAAAAATATAATGCAATGTAAAATACAGGGTGTCCCAAAATTCCTCCGATATCCGGAGATGGGAGGTTCCTTGGGTCATTTGAAGCGACATTTTCCTTTACAAAAATGGCATCCGCGGCTTTGTTGAGGAGTTATTAACAAAAAACACGGACCAATCAGAGCGCGATCTAGACATGCGATGACACGTTCGGCCAATTGACAGTTGGCGTGTCGGGCCGACTGTACTAACTCGCGTCTAGGTCGCGCTCTGATTGGTCCGTGTTTTTCGTTAATAACTCCTAAAGGAAAATGTCGCTTCAAATGACCCAAGGAACTTCCCATTTTCGGGTGTCGGAGGAATTTTGGGACACCCTGTATAATGAAAAAACGCAGGTCGATACAACGAATCCCCAGACCGCCGATCTGCCAGATGAAAAGGGCAAAGATGTCGATCGGCAGATCGAAGAGAAACTGGCGTATGCAAACGATCGCTGAAAAAACGGATGGCGCAAGTTTACGTCACCGATACCCGGAGTTTCGTAACAAAAAGCGGGACACCTCTGGCCCACCGTAGTTCGCTCGCGAGCGAAACGCAAGGAAGAACAAGAGGAGGACCGGGAGAAGCCTGTTCTCGAAGAAGGTCGACGACTTCTCCGGGGGACGATGTTGGAACGCGCGGCAGAATAAACGAAAAATGGCGCGAACGGGGAAAGCGGTTCGGCATTTGGAGTCTTAGATGCTGGATTTAAATCGGATCCAGCGGTCGTGGTCTCCGACGTAATCAACCATTGAAACGGCCCAGCCAACGCCGGTATCGATCTGGCTCGAAATAATACATTCTGAAACGCTGGACCCACCGTGGATCGCAGCGCAGGATTCCATCGGAGCGACAATTTCTGAACGGAAAGCACTGCGACAACTGCGACTCTTCTCCAGGTGCAACCGAGCGAACCATATCTTTTCAAATGTTACACGGCGAGGGGAATCTTGGGACACCATGGGGGAACCCTTGTCCGTTGGGGTAACCGGTGGGAACGGGCTAGGAATCTTTCGACGGGACCGTGTGATAGATTTTGTCAGTAGGATGCGAGTTTTCGAAATGCTTCCTCTTAATTTTTTTTATACCATCAATGGTACACGTTAAACTGTCCATTTAGGCCACGTATACTGGTAGTGTTTCATAGAATATGTGGTAGAATTCGGGATGCATTCTCGAAGATCATTTGCTTTTATATGCGATTCATTTTCGACCGGCGTATTGACTGGTGCAATAATTCTATAGCGTTTCGTCATACACCTACTTGAGTTCTAAAATGTTATGTAAAGATTGAACTTTTTTACTATGGGTTTCCAGAAACGTGGATCGTTCATTCCGAGAATTAAGGGTAATATCTCCTCTTGCGTAAAGATTTTTAATTATTGAACGATGAAAACTATAGATATTTTGATTTTGCTGCTTACGTCGCCTGATGCGGCCGCCATTCTACAGGGTGTTCCAAAACTAGTGTAGGAGCGGAAAATGGGACGTTCCTTGGGTCAAAAATGGCGTTCGCGGTTTTGTTTAGGAGTTATTAACGAAAAACACGGACCAATCAGAGCGCGAACCAGACGCGAGTTAACACAGTCGGACCGACGCGCCAACTGTCAATTGGCCAAACGTGCCATCGCATGTCCAGGTCGCGCTCTGATTGGTCCGTGTTTTTCGTTAATAACTCTTAAACAAAGCCGCGGTCGCCATTTTTGTAAAGGAAAAGTCGCTTCAAATGACCCAAGGAACCTCCCATTTTCCGCTCCTACACTAGTTTTGGGACACCCTGTATTTCATAGCACAGCACGGTCCTGTCTGTCAATCCTCTTTCACGGTCCAGAAAGCGTCATCGACTCGCTGGATTTCTTTTTGGAAGATCGTGTTAGAGTTCCGTTACTACGGTGAAACATTCATCAAATTCACAACGTTCGAAGCACTGTCGTGATAAATCCTGGAATAACCATGTGGGACCTGCATCTATTTATTACTTTTTGGATAAATATCCATTCCCTGCAAGAATTAACGATTCTTCTTCGCGTCTCGATCAACGACTTATCCGCAGAAATTCTGGAAGCAAGCGACGCGTTAAATTACAACCGTAATGGCCTATCACGCCAACGACTGTTCTCGAATGAATCCATTATCCAGCCAGTTCCGCCCACGAACATCATCGCGCGGAGATGCCGCGTTCGTTTCTTTTTCGATCCGATCCTATTGCAACCGGATCCGGTTCAATCCGAACTCGTCATCGAACGCGTCCTTTAATCGCCAATTGTACACGCCCCGTAACCTGCGTCTGAACGGTTTCGTCGTGGCCATTCCGACGCGATCGATTTTTCTATTTTAAACCTGAAACAACGGTGCCCTTTGTAACTGATTTTCGTGCGGCACGAGCTACCCCCGCGAATATCTTATTGTTCAACCCTCGTCCGTGCATCATTTCGCGAACCAAATCGAACGTTATTTCTTCCCCTAATGATTTTAACACTAGGTTTACGGGACCCGTAAAAATTGTCGACTTTAACCCTTAGCACTCGAATAGCAACTCAGAATCACCTCTAATAGTTGCTACATAATTATTCAAAATATTGTTTATATTTTTAAATATGTTGGTACTTAACCAACCAACATTTAAGTATTAAGGTGTTACATCAATTTCATATCCATAAAATGAAAGAAATGTTTAATTTTCCAGTTAAAACAGCTAAAAAATGGTGTACTACGTTCAAAGTTATTTCTGAACCTCTTGAATAACATCGAGCTTTGGTCGCGAGTAGAAAAACCACGTTATCAACGATTTAAAAAACAAATGCGATGTCGTAAAACTTCTGCTGTTTGCAAATAGCGTCTCTCGAGACACTGGACTTACTTAAAATCTATAAAAAGCCGACCATTCTGAAAAAGTGATTATATCAGCGCGCTATACGATTGATCCGACCAAAGAACACTCGAACGCGTCACTTGTAGATTACCGAAAGTTCAGCCGGTAACAGGTATTCAACAGTTCGGTGTGATTCTATCGCGGAGCCTCGTTGCTTTACGTCAAATTCGTATCAGCCGGTTTGCCGGAAATTTAGCACGTGTTGATCGGAACAATGCAGTCGTTATCTGTCGGCAAACATGTAATTAAAACGCTCGGTCCCGTTTGCTGTAATTTCCCCGACGATTCTTCCATCGCGGCTATCACGTGCACATTGTTCTTTATCATGGAAATCGAGGAGGTTCTTTTATTAAAAAAAAGAAAAGAAATGGAAGATAACGTGATTATCGCGTCACAATCTTCCGCAATTGTTAGATACGGCAGCCGCAACGCGGAACGTCTTGAAAATAAGATGGACAGCGACGATAAGGCGCCGATGTTGTTGATAACATTGCTCCGACAACTTGTTTGTTCTGCAAAACGCTTTTCAGACGTCGAATATTTTCGGCGCCGCTAGTTTAACGGAACCGACGCGACGCTTTGCGCACAATGAAACGTTAACGCGTAACGTTAGTCAGTCCTTTGCTATGCAGAAGGCCGCAGCTGGTTATTGTCAAGAAATCGCAATAATGCGTCACTGGCGCCCTTTTTACATGGATCGCTTTGGACTTTCACCCTTTGCACTCGGAGCCAGTTTAACTGGAAAATTAAACGTTTCTTTCGACCTAGAAAAATTCCGTTGTGTATGATTTTTTCAATTTAGAGATATGAAATTAGCATAATATCTCGTACAATATCTAAATGTTTAGTACAGGTGCATCGGACCCACCTGAATGTTCAGTAATTGATATACCGATATAATTAATGATCTAAACAATATTTTATGTAATGGCACAGCAATTTTTAGTGGCGCCTCAGAGTCGCCATTCAAGTGCGAAAGGTTAATAAAGAAGAAACCATATAAGTCGAACCACGATAACTTGAATTTCAAGGGAAGAACTAAAATCTTCGGGTAAGAGAAGTTTATCCAACGAAAATTCGACTTCTAGGGGTTTTGAAGAAAGGAAAGTTGAATTTTTGGAGTAATGTTAAATATAATCTACTATCTTACATATTATTATTGCACATTAAAGAAATCTGTGATTTTACTCTGCGTTAATGAATTAACACATTGCTAATCAATTCTAGTTGCTGTTTCGGATTGCCTAGCTCCACACTTGTGGAAAATAGTTCTACTTAAAGGAAGTGCGTTAAAAACGGAAGGGAGTGAACAAAATGTTCGTCTTATAGAGATTTTCGAGTTATCGAGGTTTCATTGTGTATTGACATCTTCAGTTTTGAAAATGTCGCAACAATTATAAATTAACAGATTGTTGATCAAGGTAGTTGTTGTTTCGGCTTGTCTAGCTCCACACTTGTGGAAAATAGTTCTACTTAAAGGAAGTTTCATTGAAGTGCATTGGCTGGTAGTGAACAAAACCTTCATCTTACATAGATTTTCGAGTTATCGAGGTTCCATTGTGTATTCACATCTTCAGTTTTGAAAATGTCTCAACAATTATAAATTAACAGATTGTTGATCGAGGTAGTTGCTGTTTCGGCTTGTCTAGCTCCACACTTGTGGAAAATAGTTCTACTTAAAGGAAGTTTCATTGAAGTGCATTGGCTGGTAGTGAACAAAACCTTCATCTTACATAGATTTTCGAATTATCGAGGTTTGATTGTGTATTCGCATCTTCAGTTTTGAAAACGTTCAATAATTTCGAATTTCATCATCTCAATTTTGCTACGAACGCATAAAGATCCGCGATCTAGTCCTCAATTATCGACTCTCTAGACACTTGGAGCATCAGCAATTCAAAGTGGTTTTTCCCGACCGATGCAATAATGATATTTAATCGGAGACTCGACTCGAAGATTACCGTTCGCTGCAACACAAATAAGATGTTGCATCATGAATGAGAAATGAGGAGGAAAAAATGTATGGAAACAAAGAAGAACGTAATAGTTGGAGGAATTGCAATGTCGATTTGAGGTCTATGGCACGCACTGATTCTCGAAGGAAACAGTGCGGCGTGCGCGACACAGAAACGAAAAGTTCACCGCGGAACCGTTGTTTTTCGCGATTCGCTGATTTACCATCGCGTGCACCAGCTCCGGAGAGCTTGTCCGCGACGGATAACACGGATTTATCGCTGGTTACGCGTCGCTGGACATGCTCATCCTAAGCGAACTAAATTTCTATCTAGAAACGGATCTGTTTCGACGGAAGATTCTGCTCGGTTTTCCCGCGGAGACTCGATCTGACTTGAGGGAACAACTAGAGCTGTGACTTATGAGATACCCGGGTACCCGGGTTACCCGTGAGATACCCGGGTAAACAAAAATTACTCGGGTACCCGGGTACTCGGGTAAAAAGCATTACCCGGATACCCGGGTATTCGGGTAAACAAAAATTACTCGAGTACCCGGGTATCTCATGAATAGACTGCGGATCTTCATGCAAAATAAAAATCGTTTGCATCGTTTACAAAGCAATTCGTGCGTTTTTAGGGGGAAATATAAACTAATTTAATAATCAAGTAAAGCATATGGCGCTGTGGCACAGGTAATAATAGCTCTCGTAACCAGTTATGAGACCTCATGAGATACTCGGGTATCCGAGGACACGGCTGTTTTATAAGATACCCGGGTACTTGGCTATCTCATGAGATACCCGGGTAGTTTTGCTCTACCCGGGTATCTCATGGGTACTCGGGTACCCGGGTAAAAGTTCGAGCTCTAGGAACAACTGCATAGTCGAAGAACGCGACGATCCACATTTGTAAGATCGTTCATTGGACTGATCGTACGCAAAGAACTAGAAACCTCACGTTCTATGAGCTCGTTACTATTTAGTATCCACTTTATGATACGTTCCGTAAATGTGGATCAAGGTCCGTCACGACTTCATCTTGTCGCAGCAGCAGCAACATCCTTATCCACGTTCAAATTTCTGATTTGTTGCTACCGATTTCGGTATAATCGATTCAGTTAAAAGTAAATCGGTGGAAACGATTATTAGACAGACAGCGGATTTGATGTATTTACACTTATCTTCTACTCATCTCCGATGAAATGGTAATTAAAGAATGCAGGCTTCCAGCTTGATTTGATCGTTTCACTTTGATTATATTAGAAAATTAAATATACACATGAACCATTTGAATAAATGTTGGAAAAAAGAGATTGAGAAATTGTGGGATGGTTAATCAAGAATATGGTAATTAAAGAATACAGGCTTCCAGCTTGATTTTATCGTTTTGTTTTGATTAGATGTACATGATTCGAATTGTGGGCAGCAGGAGTTAAATAAAATTCAGTTCATCGCTTAACAGATTGTTTACATTAAGAACATCGCAACAATATTCTTACATTTTTCTGAACTCTCAATGTTTCACATTTCATTCAGCCAATTTCTTCATATATGCATAAAAATCCGCAGTCTAATTAAAATTTGTTTCTATATTAAATATATATTCGATCGAAGAAGTAAATCCTTATTATAATTTGGAGATACTCTTATATCATTTTCAACTCATTAACCACATTCGGAAAGAAAATAAATGTCTGTTTTACTCCAGTTGGATGTAATTCCGGTAGAGCATTGTTATTCTGCATAAACATCCACTGTTTAATTATTAAGCATGTGAAATGAACGAGGATGAGATGAAAAACATTGTATCATTACAATGAAACAAAATTCACATTAAACATGAGATGACCTATACACATGTGGAAAGAAATAGCGAGAAAAGTAGATGGTTTTACTTCATTAGAATTGCTATGAGATGTGTGTCGATAAGATCAGTATATAATCACGCGAGACCAAGAATAATTATTCTATACTCGTTTGAAACGATAACCGAGGTTTACGCAACTTGGTGAGCACAGTCGATTAATCGTTAAATCGCCACCAAAAAAATCGAGTATAATCACCGCTTTGATTGTTACATGTATCGATACGTAATTGTTATGCCGTTGACGCCGCTAGATTAGATCCGATCTGTAGCGATAACCAAAGGTACTGATTAATTATCGTAAGTCTCGATTGGTTCATTCTCTGTGGTTCTAGCATTAGTAAATTAAAAGAATGTTACTAACTGATTCGTAACTGGGAACAAAATCGACCCTGGATCTGATGTTCCAAATGATGTTCACAGTGGAATCGACGCAATGATCCCCCGCGTACGCAGCTTTTAGACGTCGAACAATGTAAATTCTAGATCTGGAGGCATTCGTGAAAACATGAAACGCGTTTTTCGGAGCGTACGTCGCTCGGTTGAAATACGACGGGGGTTGCAAGCCGAAGATATCGGACAGACTCGATCGTATTTTAACATGGTCAATGATCCCTGAGCGCAAAGAAGTCAACCGAGAGTGAAATTGTTGCCGTTGCGGGAATTTATCGCTGGGCGACATGCGAGAGAAATTTATTACCTCGACACATTTGCGTGGGAAGAAGATTATTAACAGTGTCAAAGACCAAACTTCGACCTTTTACGACGAATGTTTATTTAAAATATAAGTATGATCGACAATTTTATTTGCGTCGTCAACGTGAATACATTCTCATTGAATTGTAGAAATTGATCGCGGGCAAAATAGTTATTTTTACGTATTTTAATCTTATTGGGACAAAATCCCACATTTACCCTAGTTTTAAAAAATTTAATCGTAGTTTGTAAATTAATCATTAAAATTTGTTTACGAATAAAATGAACTAGAATCGTATAAATTCAAAAAATTATATTAAAATCATGTATGTATGAAAATTAATTTCATCTACAAACCAAAGTTTGTTCGAAATTTCAATTAAATGGTGCGGTAAATTTAGTGCCATCTGATTGGGAAAAAATACCGCAGTAATGGGTACATTTACCCTAGTTTTCAATAATTTAATCGTAGTTTGTAAATTAATCGTTAAAATTTGTTTACGAATAAAATTAACTAGAATCGTATGAATTAAAAAATTATATTAAAATCATGTATGTATGAAAATTAATTTCATCTACAAACCAAAGTTTGAGTAAGGAATTTCAATTAAATGGTGCGGTAAATTTAGTGCCATCTGAATGGTAAAAAATACCACAGTAATAGGTACATTTACCCTAGTTTTCAATAATTTAATCGTAGTTTGTAAATTAATCGTTAAAATTTGTTTACGAATAAAATTAACTAGAATCGTATGAATTAAAAAATTATATTAAAATCATGTACGTATAAAAATTAATTTTATCTACAAACGAAAGTTTGAGTAAGAAATTTCAATTAAATGGTGCGGTAAATTTAGTGCCATCTGATTGGGAAAAAATACCGCAGTAATAGGTACACCCGCAGTAATAGGTTCATTTACCCTATCATATAATCTTTTCGGGGTGAAGGTTTACTTAGCGAACGAGTAACTTGTTAATCTACTTGACCAGTAACGCGAATCGTGGTTACCCAATATCCTCCGTTGTATTATGTAAGTTCCACCGATAGGTACTAACATGTTCGTGTATATTTCTGTTACAGACAGCGCTGGTACGCTGAGAATACTGTTGAGCTTCGCAGTCGGCGGCCTTCTGGGTGACGTTTTCCTGCATCTGCTGCCGGAAGCATGGGCGAACAGTTCGTTAAAAACAGGTGAGAAGGTTGTCCAGATCGGAATCGAACGGTTTACCTCGGGTACGACTTCGATCCTAGCAAACAGAAACATTCCCAGTAAATTATTGGCAACGATGCGGTGTGACGGCATGTGGCAACAGAGGCGTTTATATGACTCAAAGATGATAACGAGGGAAACAATCACCGTGCGAATGATCGAACGAAATCCGGTTTGCTCGCATCCTCTCTCAAAAAATGTAAAAATGCGAAGACGTAATTTCCAATCAATTGAAATTATTTACACAAGAAATTAAACTTTGTTCGGCTTCATTCCCATGCAAATGATGTATAAACTCTATCTGGGCCTCGAGTGGTGACTCAGAAAGTGCCCACTAAAAATTGCTGCACCATTATTCAAAATACTGTTTACATTATTAAATATGTTGATACCTAATCAACTACTAAACATTTAAATATTGCACGAAGAGTCATATTGATTTCATATTCGTACATTGAAAAAATTATTGTACAATAAAATTGTTCTAGATCGGAAGAAATGTTTCATTTTCGAGTTAAATTAGCTCCGAGTACAAACGATTACAATTTGTTTTTCTTCACGATCTTAATAGACGTTCGAGTTTCTGATTAGTCTAGAATCCCACAGTTTACAAATGAGAATCCGCTTCATTTATTTGTTTACAAATGCTGACACGCAGTGGTGACGACAACGTCACAGGGTCAGGACAATCTCGCGCGATTTCCAATCGTTTGCTCGTTGAAACTTAGGGTCGCAACAAGAAACAGTTCCGGTTCAAAGGTTCCAGACGCTTCACAGTGTTTTGCATCGATCGATCGACGCCGTTCTCAGTATAGAACTCGAGCTCTGTGGATCACTGTTAATCGCATATGCACGCTTCATGCGCTGCGGCTGCAATTCGCATTCCGAGACGAGGTCGTCTTGCCTTCATTCTAACAGATTCGTGGTCCATCGACCTTTAACCTATCTTTCTTGAAAGATCTTCAAACGATCCTAAATTATTTCTTCAACATATCCTCGACTGCCAGGCAAAAGATTCTACGATGATCTTCGATGATTTTTAATATAATTCTTACTTATACAGGGTGTCCCAAAAATGTGCTTCCTTGAAAAGGAATGATTGCGAAGGTAATTTGAAGTAACTTTCTCCTTTACGAAAATGTCCTCCGTAGCTTTGTTAAGGAGTTATCAGTGAAAAAGACGGACCAATCGCAGCGCGTCTACTAGCGACTCGCGTATGAGCCAGGCGTTGGCAATGGCCGAGCCAGACGCGGTCCTCTGTAGCCACGCTCCGATTGGTCCCGTCTTTTTCGTTGATAACTCCTTATCGAAGCCTCGGAGAACATTATCGAAAAGGAAAAAGGTACTTGAAATTATCTTTGTAATCACCCTTTTCAAGTACAACACTTATCAAAAGAATTGAATCCGGACATTCAATGCGATTCCTTCTCGATCGTTCGTCTAAATTGTCCAGCGTTTAAGCAAGTCGGCAATTGATCGTATTAGATCCACGTTAAGCAAGTCTTGGACCGCGCGGCAGAAGCCCAGTCGTTCGTGCTTTGTGAACGGCTCAAGCAACGGTTACAAAACCTCCATTGTGCGTCAGTTGCGAATTTCAATTGCCGGCTGTCCTCTTCTGAATGAAACCGTCTCAGTCCTAGACCACTGGCCAGCGCACTATGGACTGGGAACCCGATTTTTCTCACCAAAACTATTGTACAGCAATGTTTCATTCTAAGTCAGTTCTCGGTTCTGGGTTGTGACATAGATCGGAACAGTATACTATTTTTTTGTGGCTTGTAAACACGGATCGTGGGGCCGAAGGCACAACAAATTATAGCGTATCGGTGAGAGGATACTAGTGCAATAATGAAACTTCTTCGTTTTTGATTTATTTTTCATGACACCAAAAGTATTTATGGAATAAGAAAATACAAGTTTCCTGATAAAAAAAATAACGATGACCTTGAAAAAAACTATGCAGAAATAATCGAACAAAAAATTGTTCTATGATATTCCTCTTTCGATACCATTTAAATTATGCCAAGCAAATGATAAACGAAACGATACTAAACAAGATACACTTTAACCCGTATTTACTGTACTTTGAAGCATAATTTATCATATATCAACATCTCGAAAATATGGTCAAGGAATTAAATTAAAATTTTGCAAATTAACAGAGCCACAATCCGTCGGAGGTTCTCGAACGATTCATTTTAATCAGAAAATTGTAACAAATATTTTGAGAAAGGTTGTATAAGAAGAAAGTTAAAAATAAAAAAGTTAAGATCGCATTGGTATTTTAAACAATACGATAAATTTCGATTTATTGCCGACCGTTGCGGTCGTTGCTTATCTTTATTCTTCATTGGGACTCAACAGAAAATTGTTTCTGTTTCAGCGTCGGATGCTGGTCATCCGTCGATGGTTTCCGGATTATGGGTCCTCAGCGGTTTTCTGGCGTTCGTCATAGTGGAGAAATTGTTCTGCTTCGAGCAGGACGCCGAAGCTGAAGAGGAGGCCACGAACGACGAAGAGCCGAGTGGCGAGACGGGCATAGAACCGGAGAAAGAGATGGAGAATAATAACTGCATCATGCTGGTCAACGGGAACCCTAAGAATGGGATTTCGAAGGGATACACGAAAACGGACGTCCAAAAAGTCATCAACGATGTAATTAAATATGTAGTCATTTCTGTTGGACTGTTGAACATGAAATTGTCCGATTTTAAAATGCAAATGTTACGAAACATTTGTCTCAAGAAATACTATTACAGCATGTAGATTCATTAATTTATCATTTCGAGATACAAACTCGATTATTTAATCCCTTGCGCTACTATTTACTTTGTGGTTGTAGAAAAGAAACAAAGTTTATTTTTATATAGATTTACTTCAATCGTGTAAAAGCTTGCATTTAAGAAAGTGACGTTTGTTCGACATTAGTGTTACAAGTCGGACATTTCATATACGCCAACCATAACATACCGTCGCGTTAAACGTAATTGAAACTAATTCGTGGAATTGATTCTACAGATACAGCCATTTTTGGAGAAGAAGAACATCTACTCGCCCTTGGCCGACGAGTGCAAGAATTCCCACAAAAAGAACGGTTTCGTCAGCAACGGTATCAAGCCGGTGCTAATGTGCAACGAGTTCTCCAATTCTCTGGGAGGACTCTCGATAGAAGAGGCTAAAAATTGTCTGCAGAACCTGACGAAGATCAACAGCTTCTCTTCCGGTTTGTCGAAGAGCTGCTCCGAGAAGAAGTTGGTCGGCGTTGATGCTTCCAGCAATAAAAAGACTGTCAAGAAGGAGAAATCTAAACACATAACCGGCTATCTGAATTTGATGGCCAACATAATCGACAACTTTACTCACGGCCTCGCCATTGGAGGTTCTTTCCTCGTGTCCCTGCGTTTGGGATTGCTCACCACCTTCGCTATACTCATCCACGAGATACCCCACGAGGTCGGTGATTTCGCTATTTTGCTACGTAGCGGATTCAACCGATGGGATGCTGCGCGGGCGCAGCTACTCACTGCTTCCGGTGGCATTTTTGGTGCCATGT
This sequence comes from Lasioglossum villosulum, assembly GCA_963971365.1. Taxonomy (NCBI): domain Eukaryota; kingdom Metazoa; phylum Arthropoda; class Insecta; order Hymenoptera; family Halictidae; genus Lasioglossum; species Lasioglossum villosulum. The sequence continues at coordinate 6,248,206 of OZ020498.1, read as the reverse complement.
TTGCGGTACTATTTTCTGGCGGTGAAGTAGGTACGTTCCCCGCTGATCAAAACACGAACATCAGAAGTTTAGACGCGCCCTATTATTTTAACAAAAACGTACCCTTGAATAGATTATATATAATACTATACCAACAATATTCACCTCACCCCGTGTTTCTTCTATTTTTGTATATCGCATACTCATTTTTGCTATAAACGCATCGAATTCGGTAAATTTTTCATGGTAATGAATTTTCATTTCAGGAGCGAAGACGAGTTGGATATTGCCGTTCACGGCGGGTGGTTTTCTGCACATCGGCTTGGTAACCATCCTGCCCGAGTTACTTAAAGAGCCTAATCCCAAGGAATCAATGAAACAACTGTTCTCCTTGCTCTTGGGCATCGCCGTGATGGCATTCTTGACGGTTCTTTGCGACTAGGATGGTCTCACCTTTTCTCTTTCTGTTTATTTTAACCTTCGATTACTCGCAGTTCACTTTCTGCCTAATTTTTAAACCAATGAAATAATATTTGCTAACGCAGTCGACAATTTTATTCGAGCTTGAAACACTCAATTTCAATTTTTAATATTGTAAATACCGTACGCGAGTAATTGAAAGTTAGGTATCGTTATTTTTGGTAGTTAGTTTATCATGTTTTGCGCGTACTGGAAGCAGTATATTTTTTTATGTTAATACTCGGTACGTGTCGGAACGGTAATTCGAGTTGCCATACGAGAAGAGCATTATTCTTTTGTAATATTGGGTTGGAACGAAAGTTCGTAGCATTTTTAAATTAAAACTCAAAGATAAAATTAAGATATTTATACATAGATCCGTTCGATAACATATTTTCCATACTCTTCTATTACTTCTTGCCATTTTTTAGATGACTTATCATAAGATTCAATAAACCTATTAATAAATTTCTTAATTTTATCTTTAAATTTTTATTTGAAACGCTACGAACTTTCGTCCCAACCCAATACTTGTTGCTCAATAGAGAATGAGTCTGGGGGACAGAGATGAGACTAGCGAAAAAGATCAAGAACGATGGTCAATGACTGATCAAATCTATAAAGAAATTGCGTAACGGTGTTGTACAGATATTCGCTTGGAATGAGTTGGCAAATACTTCTACTCGAGATTATACGTCATCCAATATGTCTTTTTCTGTGATCATGTTGAACGTTCGTTACAATTGCACTCCGATACATAACGTATTTCCGGTTACGCGTTCTGTATGCTCTGATGAAAACATTTTATGTTTCTTTTGAGATTAATCGCAATCGAGAACATTCGTAAGAATTTCTTTTACATATTTCTCGATTGTTTATCGGAGGAGTTCTATTTTAAGCTCGGCGTTATCGATTTACATAAATACTTTAAGAGCGATTGTTAGAAGCCTGACATAGTTTATACACGCGAGAATATGTACGTATGTTTCTCTGTAAAGTATTAGTGAAACGAATTGTCCCGCGAGAGAACAAAACCATTCCGTCTCCGAAACCGTCAGCGTCCTTAAAATACTTTCGTGACGTTGAAGTTGCACGCCGCGGAACGAACATTCGATTATGTGAAACCAATCATCCTGTACATAATGTTTATACTTCCTTGTTTACTGTATAAAGACAAAGAAAAGACAAATTGCAACAATCGTACTAAGAATTTCTATATGCAGCCACGTGCCCCGACAGAGATGTACGTTTCAGTTCCTGAAGAGATAATTGTAAATAGCGTTATTAGTAGACTGCGGATTTTATTGCATTCGTGAAACTGTAACAAATATCGATAGAATTCAACTCTTTACCTATTCACTAACCGCGTTGCCCTACAATTTTTGTTTTACAGTTTCAGCGATTGGAACTTTTTTGTAGTTTTAACACTAACCGTGCCGCTACCGGTCGAATGACCGCTTACACATTGTTTATCTCTTAAGCATTGAGATCCTAAAGATGCTACCATTAGAAAGTATTCAATAAATTTATTTATTCGAGCGCGTATTATTATTAAAATTGTGATACATTTAAATAAATTCAGTCTTGTAACTTTGATAAAATAATATATATCCGATTCATTTTGTACCTGGTACGGTTAGTGTTAAAGAACATGAATACATATTATTAGACATGTAGGGCAAGGTATTAATAGTTTCTTTGATGACTGTGCCATATAAATGAGAGAAAAGCTTAATAATTTTCTTCCAAATAACAATTCCAAAAAGAACTAACGGACTAAGATAAAATTGATCGAGAAGACCTCATTAGCAACTTATAAGTACTATTAAGAAGAGAAACTACTTTAAAAATTGATGCTAAAAACGTTCATTTCGCATGAAGATCCGCAGTCCAGTTACTAGATTTATCGATTTTATCGTAGAGGTAACAGAAATAAAGATTATTATTGCATACGCTAAGGGAAACTAAGAATGTAGATCACACAAGTAATAATTGGCAGGAAGAATTGTATAAAGTTTGTAAAAATTGGTTTTTTTTGTAGATTTCCAATTGCTGTGTCTATTAAAGAATCGAGAGATTTTGTGAAATTGATGCGATTTTAGAGACGTTTGTAAGATTATGTTGTTTGTCAAGTGTCCTAAAGGGAAGTGCATATTGTCCAATATCGCACAAATATAAACGTAATCCTTGTACTTAAAACATAACAAGGCATTCCTACTCTATTTAAAAAAAAAAAAAAACAAGAAAAGAAACATTTGATGTATGACCGGTCTTTTTTCAAGTAACGTGTATATATTAGAAATGCTAATCTTACCAAGCTATAATTTAGTCACCGACCTGACGAGTATATTTTCTATGAATTACGACTAAACGAACAGATCGTTCATATGTAATCATTCTAATTTGAGAATAAAGTATGTTATTCTGTAATCCATGGCTCGCGTGGTGAACTGGTACCACTTTTTAGAATTTTTTAGGATTTTATACAGGAGATGGTCCACCTAAATATCCCGTCACCGATGAAGAAAACAACCATATAAACAGTATAAAATAATTTATTAAAGAATCACGTTTCAGAACACAAGCAACACAACGATTGTTCACTGTGATTACTACGGTGGCCATTCTTCCTGTAGTTTTTGAGTCCCGTAATTTTTCTTTAAACAATTCTTCGTTCGATGGTCTAGTTTCGTAAAATGTTTTCTTTTCTATTCCTCACAATAAATAATATATTAAATCCTTTAATACAAAAGTTTCTTTTTCTTACGTCCTTCAAGAAGTATGGTTACCGTAGTTACTACAGACTGCCTGATACATACACGCCTTACACACTACCTATGTACAGAGATTACACATACAAACAACACACATACATTTATCTTATAATACATTGTACACGCATTCATTATAAAAGACAATCACATTCTCCGACAATCTATTTGCAAATGACTAAGTACCGTTCCTGTTCAAATGAATGACTTCGTAACAATTCTATAATTATCAAAAAGATAACGATAAGAAATGCAAGATCCGTATCAAGTTTCCCAGACACGTTAACAATAGATCCACCTTGATCCATGATTTTCCTCATAAAACTCTTTGTACAGGATACAATCTTCCGATTAGAAACGAAAATGCTGGAGGAGCTACTTTTTCGCTCATAACTCGTCGTGAGGTATTTCGGTAACAGTCGTTTGAAGTTTCTCGATCAACAGAGTAAGATTTTTCAAAATTTCATCGTCGTCTTGTTCCAACGTGGAATCCAACTTCTGATAGAAGCTCAATAAATGCTCTATCGTGCGAAGCATCGAGTCCTTGTTAGCTTTAAATTGGTGTTTACAAACGGGAGCAATGGTAATCATACTTTCGGAAATTGTTTCGAGGAATTCGTAGTTGTTCGTCTTGAATTGATTAGTCACCTCGTCTTTGAAACTCTTTACCATTAAGTTGCTTAAATGTTTACAGTACTCGTACGTCAATAATTTTTGCTCCAAGTCGACAGCTGTATACGCTTTTGTTTTCATCTGCGACTGTTCGGTGTTCGTAGTTTCTTGTAAATCTTGCCTCTCTATAATCAAATCATTGACGAGCTTCATGACTTTTATCTGTATCTGTAACTGGTCATTGACTAGAATCTTCCCGAATATCTCCAATCCACCATGATTGATCCAAACTTTCTGAGCTGCTGGAAATTGTCTGATTAAGGCACTCAAGGCGTAGAGACATCTGCTCTTCACTTCCGTTCGCGTGTTCGTCGACAATATGTGCAGAAGCTTCTGGACAATGTCGTTCTCCAATGCTTTCAGCTGGACTTTAGGATTCGACTGGACCGCTGCACCTAAAAGCCGCAGTGCTTCAGCTTTTATTTCATTATTCGTTCCATTAAGACACGGAGATATAATGTTGGTCATGCTGAAATGTTAGAAAATATATCAGAGATTTATTTCGCTATTTGTCGCAAACTTGAGAGAGATTTTTAGAGACAGTTACCCTTGCATATCTGCAAAAACTTTAGCATTGTCGATATGATGAAGTAAATATTCTAGATTATAAAGGATATCCAAAATTTCTTCTATCTCTGTAGACATCAGAGTCCCAGTGGTAACTGCATTTTTGTGCGGTTGAAACTTTTGGAAGTAGGTGTTGAGTAATTCCCAGTTGGTCGTAATATTGACTTCTAAAGCTTTCAGCTCTTTCTTCAAGGTTTCGTAGTCACGAAACTTTTGCTTCACCTTCTTTGCATGCTCGTCCTAAAGATATTCATCAAACAAATAAATACTGTTTATACGGTAAGTCTTCAACTTATATGGTTTCATTTGATCCAACACTTTCCACGTAAGTTAAAGGACAGCATAAATTTGTATATACTATATGAATTGTTTATGAAAGAAAAATTCAAATAAATCAACTATCTCCTTGAAGAATGAACAAGCAAATGCTTATCTTTATGCATTTATGGCTTCTGAAAATTTTCAAGGAGTGCCAGGATGTATTCTTTGAGAGAATTTAGTCAAATTTTGATATATTTCAGATCTAAAAAGGCTACTACCATTGAAAATAATATTTTATTTGGTTCCCCCTTCTTAAAAATTGTCTCGAAAAACTGCAAACGAATTTCACAGTTCGAAATGGGTTTTCTGATTCACTTCTAAGAATTCTAGTGTCTACGAATCCGTGTGAAACAAATCGAATAATTACATTTAATTCTGGAGAAGTTTCTGCTTCATCTTGCTTAATCTTCTTCAGTCTAGCTTTCAGTTCCTCCAAAGGATAATCGAATACGTTCGTTTTTTCTGAAAATATCGGAGGCTCTTCGTCTTCGGAGATTGCTTCCTCAGGGTGCAGCGTCAGAGAGTTGGAATTCAAATTTTCATTGGAATCCTTCTCCTCTGTTTCTTCGCTGTCCATCAATTTTGCTTCCGTAACTCCAGTTTGAAAATTATGGCGTACGTGCAACCCCTCGGGAATTGGTGTACCTAGATCAAAAATGATATGTAAGACAAACCAATTTAAATTACGAAAGATATTCTTCGTTTACGAATTTCTCAAGTAAACTGTCGTCTCGCACTTTGTTTTTATCATAAAATATAAACAATATTGCAACTTGTCGAAGGAAAGCGAGGTATCAAATTTGACTGACGTGGTGTTCGGAGAAGCAGGAGCAGTTGCGTAAATAGTTCCCAAAATCGTAGATTTTTCATAAGAATTTACAGGACAAATGTTAACTCACCCTTTTTCACGACTTGCCATTCTCGAGTCGGCACAAACGTTGTTTCATTCTTTTCGTCGTTGCCGTGAATCGCCGGCAACAGATACAAACAAGACAGAATAATTAAGAGCCGCATTCTGATCAGTTCCTGTCGTTAACCGAGAGCTACCGTCTATGTATATCAGAAAACACACCGATGACTCTTTTCTACTTATAAATTGTTTAAATACTTTCTAAAATTGTTCCTCTTGCAACGAACTTTTCGAATTCTCTACAATGCTCTTTCGTCGCGGTTTCGTTCGATTGAAGTATTATTCACGTGTTGCGCCCGATATTTATGCGGTCGGTTCGTCGATGCTTGTTTCATCATTTTACCACTAGGGACACGTAGACCAATCAGCGTACAAACGTTGCCAAGTGCTTCATTCAAATCATATATATACATTAGATACTTTCCGTGAAGCATTTACTCGAATCATTACATTAAATGTCAAAACATTTAAAACACCTTTTTTACATAGATTCGTATCGTTAAAGAAAAACTTACATATCTAAGAACGCAAATCACGCATCGTATGAACCCTGTTTAATGTTTTCTAAAGGTATACAGATGAGTCATCTGTGTGTACACTGAATATTGCAAATAATTAAAGAAATAAAAGGACAATTATTACAGCAATATGTGCGCAGTGTGTCTCATGAACTCTGTGCACTTGAATATCTTGGTTATTTCAAACAATACGAGAATCACGAATACATGGGATATCAAGTTTATTCCATATATGTATACATTTTGCTTAACAATATCCTGTAACATTTACATTTGTACAAATGAATTTGAAATGCTTATAGTCTACTACGTGTTCGTGGAAGCGTCATGCAAATGGCCCGAGCAATCGGAACGAGGGAACGACGAGCATTTCCCTTCAGCTTTTATGCGGACAATGTCCGGAACGCTGCGTACACGTTCCGCCCGGAAGTCTCTGCTTTCATCGGTTTGAACTTCGAGGAATCCATGATCCTTGTGTTTCCCCGCATGACTGGATCGTATTTTTGCTATTAATTTACCGTCTCCGCAGGAATCGACGGTGTCCTGGCGATTCGAAACCCTTCAAACAAATTAAATTGCCCAGATAGCCAAATTCCTCGAATCTGCCGAGGGCAAGTTATGACCGTGAGGGCTCGAGGACGTGCCCTCGTCCGAAACGCGGTTCGAGCTGCCCTCGGCAGGTCCGTCCTCGTTTCGGCCAACGCTCTAGTGTGCGTGACGCACACAGCGCTAGACACGTATACATACACGAGGATTGCAGAGGTTCCGTATATTTCGAATCCTGACGCTATAATGCACATTTCAGGGTTCTAGGTAGTCGCAATCGCTAGATAAAAGATTAATCTAGGTGGGACGGACCCTAAGAATGGATGAATTTTACGTATTCAAGGCATAATTTACATTGTTTGACAACAAGTAGCGGAGCCGTGAGAAGTAACGGGATAAGCGACAGTGTTGTCGCCTATCGTGGCTGCCGAGAGACATTTTCATAAACCTACAACCGCCGAATAATGTAAATTACGCCTCGAATACGTAAAATTCATCCATTCTTAGGGTCCGTCCCTCCTAGATTAATCTTTTATCTAGCGATTGCGACTACCTAGAACCCTGAAATGTGCATTATAGCGTCAGGATTCGAAATATACGGAACCTCTGCAATCCTCGTGTATGTATACGTGTCTAGCGCTGTGTGCGTCACGCACACTAGAGCGTTGGCCGAAACGAGGACGGACCTGCCGAGGCCAGATCGAACCGCGTTTCGGACGAGGGCACGTCCTCGAGCCCTTACGGTCATAACTTGCCCTCGACCGAAACGCGGTACGAGCTGCCCTCAGCAGGTCCAAGCGATGTTCGACACGTAAAAATCCTGATACCTGACCTCGGCACGCTCTGCTCGATTTCAGCGCTAGGCCCGCTTGGCTATCTGGGTGAGTTCCTATCACGATCGAAAGAGTAAGAACACCGGAAATAGATTTACCGAGACGACGGCCATCTTGCTGTCTCTTTGTCAGATCTCGTTGAGCTTCGCTCAGCTAATTTGGCAATAATTTTCGCATCCACGTTAATCAATTTAGGCTTCTGCATGCCGCTCTTCAGTTTCTCTATGTTCAACGTAAGGTGCTCTATCTGCACCCTGAGCGTCGCATTTTCATGAACCAATCGAGCGTTTCTCTGTACCACCTGGCAGATAATAAGAATTCGAACAAAATTTAAATTCGTAAATTAATCGTACGGAATTGATTTCGAGCGATTCACTTGTAGAAATTTCGCTTTGCTCAGAGGCAAAGGTTCCTGGAACTTGTCCGATACAATGACGTTCAATTCACCCCGTCCTTCGTCCAATTTTTCCATCATGTCTGCCATCACCTGCAGATGCTCTTTCAACACCTGATCCAGCTTCTGCCTCAACGAATCTTTCGCGTACTTCATTCGCAGAAATTTTATACACAAATTATACGTAGTTTTCGCTTTCTCGCTCAATTCCTCTCGGAGAGATTTGTTCTCCTCTTCCAAAGCTTTCCGCGCCTCTTCGAGATCTGTTCTCTGTCTGTACAGCCTCGTCGCTCCACCGGTAGACTTAATTTTCTGCAACTCGTCGCTGAAATGGTCCTTTTCTCTTTGGTAGAAGAACCTTTCGTCGTCCAACTGCTCTAAAATGAATTTGGTAGATTTGAGGGTTACGATAAGCTTATCGATATTTGCTGTTGGTCTTGTTACGTTTGATGTTCCGGACGCATCTTTGCTGTTTCTTCAACTCTGCCGATAATCGTTCGTTGTCGCGTCGCATGTTCTGCAGCTGTGCATCTTTCAGTTGTATTGTGTTCTCTAAGGATGAGACTGTCTCTTGCAGATTCGATACCTTCGGAATAAAAATGTGTTGTCGGCAGGGCCGGATTAGCCGTACAGCAGAAGTAGCAAATGCTACGGGCCCCGCGTTTCGGGGAGCCCCTTTTGTTTGTAAAAGTCGTGTTTGATTTTATCGTACAAATCTAGGGCCTCCTGGTAACATTTGCTACAGGCCCCGCGCTGGCTTAATCCGCCTCTAATTGTCGATTAACAAGCATACAGAAAATGATAACAGGACACGTTTCCTCTACCTGCTGGCGTAGATCCGATGCTTCTTTCTCGTTAATTTGACATCGCGAATTCGTGCAAGTAACCGTCGCTTCCGTATGCTTACTTAAACTACCTTTTGAACCGATATTCTGCATATCATATTAACGATTGTTACATGCTAGCAGCAAGTAGCCTGTGGATTAAGATTACAAATGTTTTCCGAGATACGCAGAGTGCAAGGAGTAATTCTAGTAATGTGGGATCAATAGCTCACCTTAATTTATAGAAGATTTATATACGAAATTTACAAATTTGTTAGGTTGTGTTTATTCGCAGACAGATTCAGGATCCTTAATACAAAGTATAGGACATGTACTTTTTACAATCTGAAAATCATCGCCATGTTTTTAATCGTTACTACGAGAACCGTGCGAACGAGCGACTTCTTCGGATCGCATTAATGACGAACGATCGCTTTCAACCAATCACCACCCCTCGCAGAAAATATTCGACTAAATATTAATCGTAATGAGATTCTTTTAAAGATTATTTCGCCGTATATTATAAACAGACCGTGTATCTTTATACGTTTATTCCTTCTGAAAATGTTTAAAAAAAACCGTAGAATTTTTATTTATCTCAGATCTGCAAAGACTATTTCATTCGAGTTTCTTAAAATCCGTCTGCATACTAATTGCGAATGAAACATGGAAGAGTAAATAATATCTGATTAATAAAATAATGAAAAAACTTCGATTAGTTATTTGTTGTACGAAAAAAATGTTCAAACAAATGTTACATGGTTCCTAGGTGGACATACAGTGTTGCAATCTGACTTTTGATCAAGGCATGAAGGTCACCTTCAGTTTCCTTAGTATAATGTTCAATACTTTCCCTCGAACTCGGATGAAGCAGAAAATTCGCAAGTCTAATAGTTAACGAGATATTATCGATACAATTTTCCATATATACTTATACCATATTCAAGTTGAGGGAAAATTATATCGATAATATCTCGTCAACTATTAAATTTATAAATGTATGAAGGTCGATACTTTTTTACGCAGAAGTTCGAGCGAAAATATTGGGCGTTCTATTTAAAAAATCGAAGGTGACCTACATACCTTGATGAAAAATCAAAGTAACAACAATCAGATTTCAACACTGTATGCCCCCCTAGGAACCGTGCAACATTTGTTTGAACGATTTGTTCGTACAACAAATAACTTACGAGTAATTTAAGATCGTCATGTTGTCGTGCAGATTCACCCTGTATACATATATACGACGAGATTTATTTTTGTAAATACCTTTCACTAGGGGTGGTATCGGCAGTGCGAAAATATCTTAACAAAAGACAGACGTCTTACGCTAGATTAGTTTAACCTACGTGAACTATTTTAACATTAAGTCTGAATGATCGGACTTTACGGTGAATTTCCCGAGAAATCGTGCACCTCTTTCCGTTCGATGAAAGGAACGGCCGCGGAAGAATTACGTCGCAATACTGATTAAAAGTTGTGAAATTTTTTATTGTATCGTATATGTACAAAATAGGTGTACAGACTACTTATCAATCGTACGGGCGTGTTTAGTTTTTTTTTCTTTGCACACGCGTCGCATATGCATTTATTCGCATATAACACTGATGTAAGAGCAATCACATTGTGTAGTACACCTGTAACCCCCTCTTCTGTAATCTTTCATCAAATGGAATGAATGTCGAGACTTGATGCGTAAATATGTTTCGTTCTTTTCATTGAAATTCTGAAACGTTATTATCATTGTACCCCTCGTTCGCAATCATTAATAAACACACTGGCGCAAGGGCTTCCGTGACTATTTACCCTTTCCCCCATCTTGTACACACGAAAATAATAAATTACACTGGAACGTTATCTTCGCAACTGGTTCGTACATTTTTCTCTGGTTTGTTTCTGTTCTCTCGAGGGCGTTAATTACTTAATTCCTTGTCTGAATCGCGCGTTTACATGGCTACATTAGAAATAGGGTACCTCCGCATATCACTGGAAGCGTTTCGCTGTTGTGAACACGGCGTCGGAGAAAACGGAAAATAAAATTTCGGTTCACGCTTTCCACAAATTCAATGTAACAACAACTGGGCCAAATTGTTTTTCACTCTGAGTCTCCCTTACGTTGAAAATACAATGGGACTCTGTGAAACATGATCGAAAGAAAATTGCTCCAAAATACTGCATACAGTCTTACATTTTTTATAGTTCTACAGTTGTTTCAAGCAATTTTTTTTAATCGTGTTACTTGGAGGAGTAACAATTTTTTGATCGCGTCGCACGAAGTCTCATTCTCCTTTCGAATCAATTGCATTACTTTAATACTAATTGGATGAAAATTACAGTGCGCGATCAGCTCAGAGGAATGCCTTCTTAACTTCAAACCCCGTATGATTGTTGTCAAAAAAATAATTTTCAATTCGTGTTCTTTTTGATAGAACGTAGAACTTGCCTCTAATATGTTTTCAAGGGCCATTCCTCTGAGGCGTTTGGAGATATTCGACTGGTAGGAATCTTCGTGGAAATAGTTGAAAGCAGATGGTACATTGTGTTTCTCGGTAAAAGCTACGTGCTATTCGTTGGTCCAGTTGTGTCGCAGAAACGTGGAAGGCAATGTTTGTCGTCTAATAAATCTGATGAAACGATACTAGATTCGCAAAAATGCGGATGATAATGATGGACTTACGCTTATTAGCCTAACTTAAAAGTTTGTTGTATTCCCATAATATTAAGGCTCGCGGCTTATTTTTTCTTGTTCTTATTAGCTTGGTTTTTGTATTTGGCTGCGGTGGTTAATTTGGCATTCTTCTTTTTAGGTTCATCGTCGTCGTCTTCATCGTCTTCAGGCTCCTAATGTATTGAAATCAGAAATAGAATATAACTTTGTAGAAATGAACGGTATTGTTGTACGGAGCACAAAAATGTTAGTGGTAAAAATGCGGTTCGTAGAAGCTGGAGAGCTTCTTCGTTATTCGAAAAATAAAAAGATTGTATTACTGACATCCTATTCTTTTTTTTGTCTTAGTTTCAGTAAAATTTATTATAAACTTAAGAATGGAATGAATTCAGGTACCAAGACGAATAAAGAATAAAAGCAAGTGTTTAAAAAATGGGATGTTTTATTATGCAAAAAGGAAATAAAACAGACACACATGGAATGAGAACACAAACGCAGAAAGTATATCGTCCACGACTCTTATTTATTGCTTAGACAATCTTCAGAGCCCTCCCTCGCACGAATCGTAATATTAAAGTAACGTCACTTTAAAAGATTCTTGATAAAATTCATATTTTTTTTTGTTCGTTTGTATTTTTTGGGGGGGATATTTGTATAGCAGCATTCTAACATTAGCATTCTATTTGTCTCCAGCTTCATCCATCCTGGCACGCTTGGTGCCATTTTTTTTACCCTCTGCAGAATGCTTTCTTTTCTTTTGTTGTGCCTGAAATTCGTATTCCTAATATGTAGAAAACGATAGACTATTTGCTTCCAACAATATACACAATTAAAATTATAGTAAACGCTATAATCTTTGAAACGTTTACAGGCTAGGCGGTATGCATTCAGATAAGAGCTCTCATCGAAAATATTCTGCATATCTATCTCGGATCTCACGATTTTCCATATGGTTCGTTCAGAATGTCAGTTACGAATACAATCTTCTCGATGTTAGTGGATTTTTCGACAAACTACTTAAACACGGAGTTTGCATGCATTTCTTTGATCGATCTATTTGTAATAATTAAATATTTAGTTGTACCTTATCATCATCATCGTCGTCTATGTTCTCCTCTTCCATCTCATCATCCATATCGTCAAACTCCTCCATGTGTGTACCTAAAAAATGAAACGCATTGTTATGTAAATTTTAGTCCAAATATATCTCAATGCCTTCGAACGAATGTTAGCGCAATGTTTGCGCATTATAAACGCCTGGCTTTGTTTCTTTCAATTATCCTTGTACACAAGACTCGTTACGATTTTTACAACTACACGCTTCCACAAAAGGCAAACGACAAAGGCGTCCAATTAGAATTATCGCCCTTCCAGATATTCTAGCAACATATTACAATAAAGTGGTGGACTTGAAAAATTTCTTTGTTAGAACAAAATTTTTTCTGTGAAACAACGTTTACGGTGTTGTATAGAACTTTTGCTGTCTATCATAGTTTGGTATAATATTGGTACAGATTCTTACCAAGAAGATTATGGCCTACTATGTGAACAGGGCCGCTGCCTTTAACCAGAGTGAACGTGACTGGAGGGTCTGGAAAACTGAGATCCAAAATAATCTGTGCTGTTTTTCCCATTTCCAGCAAAGCGATCGGTGTTTTAATGGGTCCTTTCAGTCCCATCGCTTCCACCTGTAGCACGTTCAGCTCGCCAGGCTTAGCTTCTGGTCCTAAAAGTGCCTATAAAATAAAAACAAACCTTGTATAATCAGAAGAAACAGTCACGTTCCGCTACAGTCACCGATAAAAAATTCCTCAGAAAGATGAATACGAATTTTCACATTTGCTCACAATATCACGTCACACGTACCCAATACGCGCACGTGCATATTTAATAATACATTTTCCTATACAAATCCAAACACAATTCTCTTCAAACAACGAAAATCAAAGTTCCGAAGTGCCCGGAGCTTCTCGAAAATTCGTTGGTACGAAAAGTGGGGTTAACCGAAAAAAAGCAAGGTTATAACGAGCAAATTTGCGCGTAGACTGCTGCTCTATCATGGTTAAAAATTCGCGCGCGAATGTAACGAGGCGACGAAAATGCATTGAAAAATCAGGAGCAGCAGCGACGCCGAAATCGGTCGTATAATTTTACAGAATCGAAAGCGAATTCCACGGGAAAATCCTGCTACGTTATTCAGAAGAAATCTGAGAAGACTTGAAGATGAGCTAAATCGAACATTCAGTATGATGAGTCGAGGGAGAGAACCGTTGCCGACTGAATTGTGGGATAACGAGTAAGTATCTGCCGCTCGTAACGGCGAAGTATGAGAAAATTCACGAAAATGATGCATACACGCGGTACGTCGAAAAGCGTCGTGATAAAAAATCGATATTTTATCACAGCCATGTCTACGACCGAACGATAATATCTCGACTTACCATTTTAATAATAAGCTTCTGATCGGCACCGAAATGTTGGTTCGTGCTGTCTGCGTCGTCATTCTTGTGTTCCGGGTCCCATACCTCGCTGGAGTTGGCTCCTTCGAGGGTGATTCCTGGACACACAAATCACAAGAGTAGGCACACGGAATATTTTGAATGCTTGCCGTTGCGGTATAGCTCGGAAAATTTTCGCTGGCTGTTTCGACGGGGACAATGGGGACTGGTCACAATGGCCGAAAGCCAGCCGGCGTCTCGACGGCAGTACCGCTCGGCGTCGAACGGCCAACAACGTCGAAAGTATTCGCGTACGACGCGAAATAATCCTGCCGTAATGCTCGCGATACCACTGCTGTTGATATTTACCGTAGAGATATTCCTCTGCCATGACGATCGTTCGGATATTAAAAGATTCCCGGTTGAATGGACGTATGGAGAGACCCCTTTGGAGTGTGCGTGCCGAACGAGAGTGGAGAAGCCAAAGACGCCGCGCGCACAACGGTCGCTGCGCGAAGAACAGTGGTCGCACGTGTTAGACGAACGCGTAGCGAATGATGTTCGCGGTCTCGGACTAAGCGCGCCCAGAACTCGTTCTTCGTTCTGATTGGCCGACGCGGCCCTACGCTGGCGCGCGCGGCGCTGAGGTCAGCCAATGACGCGCGCCAACGCCAGAAACGAAACTCCGCCGTTTTTCGAAAACCGATTTGCAACGCGCATGCGTCCATAAGTGGAATTGCTCGAAACGTAGTAATGTCAAAATGCGCCGTTGTATACTGTAACATTTCTATCATATAAAGTATAAGGGAATTTCATTCGAATGTAGAGAATTTTTTTAAGAAATTCTGAAAAAATATTCATCGAATTCGGATGAGAAAAATAAGACAGCACCCCTGACAACCAAAAATTTCATTTCTGCCGAGCATCTGTAAGCGCAGATGTGACCTGTTCTGCTGGCAGATGGAACCTGGATCTGCCTCTGTTTTAGAGGGCAGCTCGGTCGCACCGATGTGGCAAATTTTACTTATTCTCATATTTATATTATTTTTCTTAGACTGCGGATCTTTATGCGAAATAAAAATTGTATGCATCGATTGCAACAGATGGAAACTAAAAAAATTGCATTGTCATACCATTTTATTTACAGTTCAATTTCAATTGATTGCATTTCGAAATTTATTGAAATGTGTTCATGGAAAAAAGTGTCGTCCGACGCAAAAGAAAATTTATATTTTTTGATGACTACTATACACTCATTATAATGTTTAAATATCAAAAATTTTAAATTGAGACTACTCTACAATTTAATAGAAAAATTTAAATTGATATATAAATTAAATAAATTGTATATTAATTTTAAATTTATATCAGAAGGGATAATAAATGAATGAAGCAGGGAATAATGAATATTAAATTTTTTCATTTATTGTGATCATTTTCTTTATTGTTAATTTTGCTATTATAATTAATTATTGCTATTTATTGCTAAAGGGTATATTTCGCGTGGAAAACGTATACGTAGAATAAATTCTACATAGAAAGAGATCTACATGGTCTAAGAGAAAATCTCATTACACAGGTCCCTTTATAAGAAACGTTGCATCATTTGCCAGGTGGCACCACTACCCCTATCAATTCGTTTCCATTCATTCAAGAGTGAAGTTTACACCGCGGTTGGTCAAGGACTTCATTTGCTTTTCACGTCGAAGATCTGTAAAGACATCTTCTGCAGGAAGACTTTCCAACTACAGAATGAAGAGTCTATTACAATTAACTTTAAAGATGCGATCAGCAAGATTGCTGGTCTGCGCGGGCATGCTCTTTGCGTTGTGTCAAGTAGCGGGTTGCTTCGAAAATGATCATTCTCACTGTGGTCAAGGAATGAACAGGCAAACGAAACAGTCGGGAAAAGATGATTACTGCACAGTGGAGAATGATGCTTCGCACATGTACTCGGGAGAAAGTTCCGATCGTCTGAGAAGTATGGCGAAAATAGATGCAGACACTTATTCGATTGGAACTAACGAACCGGTGTTCGCCGCTGATGGCGAAGCACCGAAACGGCAAGTACGTCTTGATGCTTTTTACATGGATAAACTGGAAGTGAGCAATAGCGAGTTTGCAGCGTTCGTTGACGCGACCGGCTACTTGACGGAGGCTGAAACATTCGGTGATTCGTTTGTGTTTGGAGGTCTGTTGACTGAAGATGTTAGAACGAATTCGCCGGCTGCTGTCGCTCGAGCTCCTTGGTGGTTACAAATTAAAAACGCGACTTGGATGCATCCGGAGGGTCCCGATTCCGATTTGACGCGTACGTAATCTCTTCCGCCTTTTTCCGCATAACCGAGCCAACGCGTTGTTTTCGGAAACACAGAGCATTACAGAGGCGAAACCACAACCATTTTTGCGTGAACCAATTGTCAGCGCGCATGCGTACGCAAAATTGTGCACGTGGAAACTTAGACTATGTATACTTATAGACCCGGCATAGGTATAGGAAGAGTCAAGTAAAAATGATGGAGTAATGAAATCAAATATATATTACAATTACAGTTTTTATAAATATTTATACAGAATGAGATACAGCGACGATGGTTACACTTTTAACTTCGTGGTACTGCGACTTCTCAACAGACTATAGCACTTTGCCCACATCCGTTATCTGGTGTAGATGAAGTAATCTTGGAACACGGCATGTTGTCTAAAGCAAGGTCATAAGTACATATGGTCTAAGGTTCCACACTGTATATAAAGATTGTCAAGGTCACCTTATTCAGAGAGAGGAATATTGAGATATTTGATATTGAGGTTCCAATAGGATTTTCGTCTCTAGTATACTCTGTGTTGGAAGTAGCATCGGATTAAAATTGAATAATCCAGACAGGATGGATCATCCCGTTGTACACGTATCTTGGAACGATGCTGTCGCATATTGCAAATGGCTAGGGAAAAGATTACCTACTGAAGCAGAATGGGAAGTAGCGTGTCGGGGCGGGCTTTCTGACAGGCTGTATCCGTGGGGCAATAAATTTGTTCCCAATGGTAAACAGAGGTAAACTGAATTAACCTAGTAGGGCGACTGTACCAATTACTGCGGTATCATGCTTCGATCGTACTTTATTATTGAATATTATTCCTAATTTATCATGAAATAATAATAATAAATCGATAACATATTGTACGTATTACTGTGGGTCGACTAAGAGCCGTGTGCCAATTACTGTGTACCCATTACTGCGGATTAGAATTCGAAATATTCGATTTACTTAAAATTCAAGTTTAAGTATTGTTGTTTGAAAATTTTCGAAGTTTCGTATAAAAATCTGAATAAATTGTAGAGCGAACACCTGGCAGGGTGATTTCCCGAATAATAATACCGTAGAGGACGGATACGAGGGTACCGCACCAGTTACCGAATTCCCGCCAAACAAATACGGATTGCGCAATGTGATCGGAAATGTGTGGGAGTGGACGTCCGATTGGTGGACGATCGATGTCGCGAAAAAGGGCGGGTCTACGAATCCTGTACGTTTCCAATCTGTATTTTCGCTTCCCTCTTATAGCGGTATTTATACAGAAACTAAACTGTATTTTCAGACAGGGCCACCTAACGGCTCGGACAAAGTGAAAAAAGGTGGATCCTACCTTTGCCACGAAAGCTATTGTTTTCGATATAGGTGTGCCGCCAGAAGTCAAAACACGCCTGATACTTCGGCTGGAAATCTTGGCTTTAGATGCGCCCTGACAGCCTGATTCCTGTGGAAACCTTTTTCTCCGAATAAATTTTTCGTATATACGTCTTTCAACATTGTGTTTTTTGTTTTCTTGATCTCGTTGCCTGACTTGTTAAAATCAAACGGTCGTTAACGTATTAAAAATAATGTTTAGTTAAATGTGCCCTCCCGCGCAAGTATTTGAAAGTTCGCGTTTAAAGAGTTCGGGCATGTTCGACAATTATCGATGTTGCTCGGCTCGATTCAAACAGTCGGGCGTCGGCTTGTGATTAATTATTATGCAGACGAATCGGTATGTGTAAATGCGACTTTATGTTTACATTTACAAAGAAACGGGCGAAACTCTTCCGTTGTACTTGAACTATTTTTGTGGCATAAGTTCTGTATATTTTTACAGACAGTGAATCTTACGGTTTCGTCACGAAATAGAACTGTCGTTGACAAGTTTCATCACAGTATCTACAACCTAACCTATCTCGACGCAGTGAGGGCGTGAGTAGGGCGTGAGCACTCTCGTTGGTAATTTGTTACACAGTCATTTCTGCCCTGTATTTTTCTCTTGTAACTAGTTTTGACTATTTGCCTTTTTTTGGCTAGCGTAGAACCTCGTAATCTTACATCCTGCAATTATGGTACGCAGTGTACGCAGTGTACGGAGTGTCAAAACGACACCATGGCATCAAAAGCCAATATTGACACATGCGTACGTTCTCGATATCCAAAGGGGTGCTATGTTCACTGGAATATTTGCAATGGTACGTATTATGCTTTGTAATTGTCTAACCCTTTGCACTCGGAGCTATTTTAACACGAAAATTAAACGTTTCTTCTGACCTAGAATATTTCCATTATCAATAATTCCTTCAATTTGGTGGATACGAAATCGATATCACACCTCATCGATTACTAGACTGTGGATCTTTATGTTTCATAAAAATTATCTGCAACGATTGCAAGAAATAGAAACTAAATTGAATGTGATTTCTTCCCTCAATAATTCTGATAGAAGAGAAATCATATAATGACATTTTCAAGTTTCCAAATTTGAATTTAATCTACTCTATTTTGCCATAAATGCATAAAAATCCACAGTCTATATTGATTAGATACCAACATATCTAATAATGTAAATAATATTCTACATACTGATACAGGAAGTTTTAGTGGCACCTCAGAGTTACCGCTCGAGTGCTAAGGGTTAACACAGGGGTGGCCAATTTTTTACATAACGTATGTCAATCTTTTTCACTTACTTTGACACTTGTTCTACCTTCTTACGTGTTAAAAATACAAAGATGGATTCAGTTGTGGTTATTTGAAAAGGATAAGTAGGCACATGGTTGCAATGCGCCATAGGCTGGCCACCCTTGGTTTAACACACACAAATTTTCAAGTAGATTTACAGTAATCAATATTTTTCTTCAGTTTGTAGCTGTTTTCACAGTTTGCACAGCGATATTTGATCTTTACTGTCTATCGCAAGCTGCGCCAGGTTCAACGCATTATGGATACTACATAATATCATATGAATTCGTATATGTAGGCAATCCACATGGTAAGAATAATATATAGTTCTAAAATTTCATAGAATAAGTCAGGCCTGGACAATGCTGGCTCACGAAACAGATGTGGCTATTTCTCCTCTTTGCCTGCTTGGCGAGTCACTCTCCACTTGTCACTCTCCACTCTCCCTTGTGTTGCCTAGGCCTGGAACAAGCAATGAAATATAAGAGTACAAAAGATTTGTCTGTTGTCTTGTTTCAGTTCGCAATGCCCTAGTAGTGTTCGCATTATTTTCCATGCTTGGTGGAATAGTTGTTTTTGCGACGTCCATAATACTGATACGTGCTTTGCGAAAGGAGCACGAGAAGAAAATGGTGCCTTGGTTGTATAGTTTCGCGGGTTTCGCTACTTTCAGATTATTTGCCTTTTTGTTCTTCAGTACGGTAAACGATATGATATTCGCTTACAACGCCA
Organism: Lasioglossum villosulum; assembly: GCA_963971365.1. Taxonomy (NCBI): domain Eukaryota; kingdom Metazoa; phylum Arthropoda; class Insecta; order Hymenoptera; family Halictidae; genus Lasioglossum; species Lasioglossum villosulum. Next base: position 6,228,595 of record OZ020498.1, on the reverse strand, counting down.
TAATGTGTTTTCTGTGGTCCGTATTTACCTGTATTTCCATTTACGGATGGTTAATCGTGTACTCACTATACATAGAGTTGAGCGATCTCACAAGATTGGAAGACCTCGCACATTTGAGAGTAAGTTCCCTATCGAATAAGCGCACCTTTTCTTTAATTGAACATTTACAAAACGAATTCTAATTTTCAGATTGGCACCATGCAATCATTGAACGCGTCCACCACGCAGTCCATCGCTAGTTCGCGACCAACGACCCCTCACAGCGCGGTGTCGACAATGCCAGCTAATTAACCAATTAAGCGTCTATGTGTGGTGAGCGACTAAACTTAACTCGATGACTATGTCGTTCCAATGTTGGAATGTTTTTACTTTTCCATCGAGTATCTAAAAAGTCTCTTCCGTAGATAAGTAATAACGGAGATTGAAATTGTCTCCGAAAAGGTCGATATTATTGACGAATAATAGCTTTTTATTTAAAAAAAAAGAGTAAAAAGTCGCGTACAAAATGTATGAATGTTATTTGTAGCATTTATGGTCACGGTCTAGTGTGACTTTTCTATGAGAACATGCCATGCGAACGGCTTCGTCCGAGCACGTCACGCATGCACCATGAATTATGGCCTCTCGGCACGTTCACTGGAATTCTGACATTGCCTTAGCGCGATGAGCAGACAAACCAATCCGTCCATTTTTATTGAAATCCGTCCGAAGTAAGTAAAGGCGTTGTCGTGTGAAACACGACTTTTATATGACGATAGTATTGCGAAAGAGTGTGTATCTCTGTTGTAAAGCTTAAGACATTGTAGAGAAATAGATATTATTAGGTTGTTATTTTTATATATAATTATCACATAATATAATGATTTCTATTACTTTTCTAATAAATCTCTTCTTTTTTTAATAAATCTGCTTGCACGTATGAACTTGCGTACTCTTATTCCGCAAGATTTTTTAACATTTACGTGAAATCCATGTTTAACCACTTTATCAAAATTTTCGTTCAACTTGAAACATTCTGCGGCGAATTCAGCTGGTTGGTCTAATCGTCTGATGGCCATTAAGAGTGGCAGCCGGTTCTTCCGATGGGTATGTCATTAAATAGGCTAAAAATCCTATCGTATTACCGAGAATCGCTAACAGGAATATACCGATCGCTATGAGTATGTGCCAAACTATACCGAAAGTGGCGGTCAATATATACAAGGCAATAGCAAGACACATTTTTCATTGTTCTTGTAGTTTTTTGCAGATCGGATTTGTTTGTACTTTACTAAAAATCGTTTAAACATCAAGACCCCAAGGAACAGACATTCCATGCATTGTACAATAGAAATATTCTTTGAAAGAATTTTCGACAATCGATTATAGTCGACACGTTCACACGGTACGATTGAAAATAAGAAAATATTCGCTTATAAAAATGACAAGGCTCTATTTATTTAAATCTTGTGCAATTTTTATTGCAATATGTGTTTAGATGAAAAAATTTATCGAATCAACTTCCATGCATGCACTTCATAATCTCATGCAACTTCATAATCTCAATACTGATAAAATGAAAAATATAAAACCGATTATTTGACCGGCAGTGGTAGGTTTAGTGTTAAAAGAAGTCGGACGTCGCATAGATAAGAATGTTTAATCTGCGCAAACGAAAGCCATGCGTTCTATGAAAGCGGAGGATTGTGCTTTTGAAGAATTGCATTTCCTGGAGGAGGAAATCCACTAAAAGTTGCGTTCACGCGTATTTAGACTGTTGTGTCTCGTTAGGGAAACGCGGGCGTGCAGCGTGCATGTTAACGGCGATGAAGTGGTGCAGAATTATGGGGAGGCTACGGAGGAAACAACGCAAGAATAAGAGGGGGGCCAGATAAAGCGGTTGACCCTCGCTCTTTCAATGACCCACGTGATATCGCTCCACTAAATTCACTGACGCGCCTTCCAGTCGAATGCGTGCGTGGCCTCATCTACCACGGATCACATTAATCGGTCTTCTTCCGCGCGTTGGATTCCGGGGTATTTTTTCGTGTGTCAAGCCAACAGGAAATGAGACTCCGCATACCACTGTTCTTCCTCTTGTGCTGCGTTTTCGGCAGCCGGTCCGACGACCTTTCGGTGAAACCTATCGGTGAGTAGGCCTCGACGTTTCCGTGTACAGCCAACATCCTTTTGCTAATACGTCCAGCCGATCCACCGAGTGCAATCGACCCAGGATTACACAAATCGATCGTCATACGGACGTTGCACAATCAACAAGATCAAAGGCCGATTTCTGAGAAACTAGACGCTGTTTGCGTATTTACGCCAATTTCTCAATGAAAACACAAGCCAAAGCGTCCGAAAATGTTGTATTAAATGATTTTTCTTATCCCCTCGCCGTATTTCAACGAGTCAGACTCGTCATGAAGATTTTAAGATGAAGTCAAATTTGATTCGTTTCTGATAAATATTTAAACATTAATTAATGCTTTGCTACTTCTTTATAAATTTTTAGATTGAATACACTTTCCAATAGCAATATGCTAGAGCTAAAATACGTATTTTCCGGCAATACAGTAAAAGTCATGTTAATCCCTTGCCGTACCATTTTCGTTACAATTACAGTGATCAAAGTCGCCTTCATTCCGAAAATGTCGTAGAAGGAAAAAGAAAATTAATTTTTTTTGTATAAATATATTTATTTTAAATGGAAGAGAGCAAAGAAAATGGTACGGCATGGGGTTAAAGAATGTATGGGCAAAATTTAATAACTTTTTTAGCGACACGTGAAAATTTATTGGAGCTTTCACATCCATATAGCAATACAACCATATTGCACCGTCAGATTACCATTTATTTGGAGATTTACAAAACTCCTTGAATGGTAAAACATTCACTAACGATGGTGAACTGAAATCGCACATGGATCAGTTTTTTTACAAGCACCAGAAGTTTTACGAGCGTGGAATTGTCAAGCTACCAGAAAGATGGCAAAAGATCATCGAACAAAATGGAAAATATATTATCGGTTAAAGCTTATTGCTTGAATCAAAAAGAAATTATTTCCTCGCTAACGCAATAACTTATTTTTGTAAAATTGACGGGGGTGCGCGGCTAGGTATCTTGTAACTGGGTGTAACTGCATTTATTTCTATGTGTATTGCGGATTGATAACGAACAAAATCGTCGATAACGGCTTCGCAGAGAAAAATGACACGGCAGAAGACATCGCACTCGGTGAAAAACGACTCGGAGATCATATTCGCATGATCTTGAAGCACTATCAGCAAGAGGATCCGGTGGGACTACCTGGGGCACCGATACCGGACCCCATGCCAGTGCCGGATATGACTCATTCCTTCTCCATGTACACCATGAATTTCAAGCAGGTCAAAGTTTACGGCCTCTCGAAATTTCGGATCGTGAATGTACAGTCGGAGCTGGCTTTGATGCAAGTGAGTATTCCGAAACTGGTGCCTTGTTCTAACTCGTAGAGTTCCTGTGTCCTTCCATTCCGTCTCCCCATCCAATATCCCATATGTCCCCTCGTAGAGCAATTTTGGCGAAAATTTTGTCCCCATTCTCCACCCCTGAAGGGTTACTGCCCGACAAAGCAGAATAGATGGTTTTAGAGAGGTCTGACCGAATACCGAGGGGGAGGAAGAGTATAATGTAAAGAGTATACAGGCTGCACCAAAATCACCGGAGACATTTTTAAGTTTATTTGGTCGAGGAATTTACGAAGTCATAAACAGCTAAACCTTCGTCGAGTATGTGACCGAATATGCGATCATTAAACAAAGGATCTTTAAAAAATAAAAATGTACATGAATTGCAACGAACTACTATAGGGAAACAGGAATTTATTTTCTTTCGCAATATGTTTAATAGGTGTTGAAAATGATATAAAAAACTGAAAATAGCATATATCAGTTTAAAAAAATTTAAAGTAAAAGATGGATTTAATGTTTAATATTTTCACTGTTTTAAATGATACCTACTCGTTTTGGTCATAAAAGCATAAAATCTTTTTTCTAGTTATCGCGCAACAGATTTATGAGTCGATTCCCGATTGGAAAGATCGGATTTCCCATTTCAACTCCACTATTTTTGCGCATCCTGTATAACTAGGGGGAGAAAGGTACGCGAAACGGAAGACAAGAGTATACGAGTAAAGAGACAAGGATATACGAGTAGAGAGGAAAGGATATCCGTTCTATCCTACCAACTCCTCCTAAAGACTATCTATGTTTACATGTCTATTCACTCGTATTTCTTTTATCTATCGTCCTCCTCAAGGTATACAATTGTAGTCATGTTCTAGTCGAAATAGCGGCATTCTAAAACGCTGACTAACAGCTGAGACATCATCCAATTAAGTTACGGCGAGCTGACACGCGGTGCCAAAATTGGTTCGCGTGCGAATCAACTTCGAAATAAAAAAGGCAACGTTCGATTCACAGACAGAGTTGCGTTGAATTACAATTGAATTTTTCGCGAATTATAATTACTAAGCAATTCAATTACATATAGTATTGAATTATTTCGTATCTCGAAATTCGGTCGCTTTATTTAAGTAAAATACAGGGTAATTTGCAATTCTGGTGTCTCATTCGATTAAATTACAATGTACTTTGTTTTCACAATTGAAATACAATTACAAAGTAATTTTTAAAAAATTGAGAATAACATGTATCAATTAAAAAAATTGAGAATAACATTATAAAATATTGAATTTGAAATGACGTATCAATTTTGAAAAATTGAAAGTAACATTGTATATGAACTCTGAAAAATTGAAAATAATAAATAACAATTTTAGAAAATTGAAAATAGCATATATCAATTTTAGAAAATTGAATATAATATACATCGAACAGCATAAAATTTTACATTGTTTTGTGGAACCGCGTGTAGCAGTCCTTTTAATCTCTACCCGATCTTTTTACGCAGGTTTCCGTTACGTTGAATATCCGGACCCTGGATATCCGCGGATTGTACACATTGTCATCGTGGCTATCGCGATCGACTGGCGACTTCACGGTCGCATTGACAGGGGTAAATGTGCAAGGTATCGCCAGATTGGAGGTAGGAAACGATGGCAAATTGCAAGCGCAGAACATCGACATGGACCTGACGTTCGATAAAATCGACATGGACTTCAAGAACCTAGGCTTCCTGGGCTCCGTTTTCCAAGGTCTGATCAACTCTGTGGGGTCGTTCATATTCGACAGTATTAAGCCCTTCATATTGACGGAAGTCAACACAAACGTGCGGTAAAGAAATCAATTTTTCCATACGAACTTTCGGGACAGCTTAATATCGTGCTTCTCGTAAAACGTTTCCAGGGGTGAAGTGAACAAGCATATATCACAACTGCCTCAGTATTTCCCGAACTCCATATCGCCGTTCGATATGGCCGTCGCGGAGGCCCGCCGGCAAGTATCTGACATGGGATATGACCCGTATCAGGTAAAAAATTACAGCCAAACAAACGGACTATTCGTCATGACGTCGTCGCATACCTGGGTCACCGGCCTGGCGAGTTTCTACAGGATGGGGAACATCACGTTGACAGTAGAGAACAGAACAGTAAATATTTTGTTAATTCCCCTGCTTTTCGCTTCGCGGAGTTAGAGCTTATACAGACACGACGGAAACCGCGCGTTTTCCATCGCGTGATATTTTTTCTCCTACTACTTTAATAACTATAATAACAAAAAATCGTCTGCATCGATAGTCAAATAAGTGTCCGATGATTTAATCGTTCGAAGACGCGTGCATCAGTCCGATTGTTCATCTTTGCACGGCGTTCCGCGGTTGCATCACACGCCCATTTGCGGATGCAGAGGTAGCAAAAGCCAAACAGCCGACTACCACAGTTATATCATCTAATTACGTCGCACGTATTGTAAATTGAAGATACATCGATTAAGCTGTGGAGCGGTATCGGTAATCGATCGTGCGCGTTATGTCATCGATTCGGTGGGCGTTAAAATTATTCTGTCTCGATTGCCTTTATAAAGGTATATGCAACGATCGACATTGGGACTCAGGAGATTGAAGGAAAAACCAATTGGGAAGTGGGCCTGGTCGGCGGTTTCCTTACCAGGGCCGGAACAGTATCCTTCACCGTGCAATACTTAAGGGTCCAGGTGAAATTGGGCCAGCCGTTGGACACCCGGAAGAGGCCCAACCTCGTGGAGCTTAATCTCGAGTTGGGCAACATCCAAGCCAGAGTCCACGGAGGTGGTACTCTCGATTACTTAATGGAAGCCAGTATTAACGTACTGCCAAACCTTTTAAGGTTCGATCTTTTGTCTTAGCTATACATACATATACATACGTATAACGTACGGTGTTATCTGGGATGTATCCGAGTGTGCACCAAGTTCAAATGCTTGTTTCAAGCAAAATAATTTTTGTATCAGGTATCAGATAATGGATGCTATAGAGGAGCCGATTAAAAGACGCATACAGAGTGAGCTAAACAAGGTGGACGTCGAGAAACTAATTTACGAGAAGATACCGGATATCGAGCATCAAGCTAACTACATTCAAGGTTTAATTCCTTCCGAAGAGACCATTCTAGAGGAACCAGTGCCGCCTCAGGATCAAGACGAGCATCCATTCTCAGACAGCGAAGAGAATCGAGGACCTTCGTAGACCTTGCCAAAGATAGAATATAATTTAAAGATTAGATTATTTATGGCTAGACAATAAATCAATTCTGCCAATAATTCCACAATGCGAATACTCGTATTCCGATTGACGACGCATGCGCTGCATATTCTCTTTTTGTAAATATTTTTACATTTTACCAAAGTGGAAACTTCTTAAATATATATATATATACTTCGTTCTTATACGAAATTACACACTCGTATTTTTATTGATTAACATTTATTGAGAAAATTAACAAAAGCACAGTAGTTACAGTCGAAAATACTGTCATAAGCAAATTTAAGTAGATCGTGTGTATCATTTACAATACTAAATCGTACTGTTATTATACGTAACATGTTCTTCCCTTGTAGCCGTACACTATGCTTATAAGTAAAAAAAAAATAAGATTCATTTTGATCAGACTTCGGTTACAATGACAAGATTAATCACATTTCGGATAGTGGCGGCATTTGAAACCTCCCTTACATCTAATATAACAGTGCGTATAAATTATAATAATTTATGAACATATAAGAATCTTGGATTTCTGATTCACCGAAATAAAACATAAGAATTCTTTTTATCGTTTCAACATAATGAAATGAATTTTCTATTGTCGAAAGAGAGAATTTCGACGGATATATTGACAACAGAAAAATCACTTATTCGAAAATTGAAACTTTTTGATTCAAATTTGAATAGGGGAGGTTTTACTCTATGTTCTGATCGCCGGCGCGTTGCTTCGTGTAACAACTATGATTCTTTCGCCAGGAGCCGGTAAGGCGAGTCTGGGAGCAGTGATCGTAAGGACACCATCGGATGATAAGCTTGGTTTCACGTGGCCGATATCGTAGCCCTGTGGAAGAGCGTATCGGCGCACGAACTGTCTCGATATGTAGCCGTGCTGGTCCTGCTTTTCTTCGTGTCTACCCTCGATGGTGATGTATTTGTCGTCTGTCTTGACGGTGATCTCTTCAGGGGCGAATTGTTGCACGTCGACGACCACCTGAAACTTATCTTGGCCCCTCTCGACCACCTGCGTCGACCCACCCACCTGCAAATCAAATTACGAAAAAATCAATAAACAAATCGTCAATTCGTAGAAGACATTCATTTATAAGAGAAACTATTGAGCTATGAAACAATTAAATAGCGAGAAAGCAAAATACGTTTTCTACCCGAATTTTAACAATCTGGAGTGAAATAGACATTTATATTTTTCTCTTCTACTCATTTCTGTTATAAATGTATAAAATCCGCTGTCTAAAAATAAATAGTGTTAGCAGGACTTTTCGGAAATATCTTTGATCCGGTTGCCAGCTGTTAGAGTAACAGGTGAGCCAGTTGTAAACACTGTTCCCGGGCCTGCGTGCCTACAGTTGATCGCGTGACTTGAAAATTTTTCGACTGCCATATTTATCGGTAAAGTACCTGATGCTCGAGTTCCTGCATCATGTCCTTCCATGGTCGAAAGCGTTCGGCGAAGGACGGAATTGGGGGCATTTCCCATACACCGTCTCTGGTGCTCAGGCGTTTAAAATGTTCTTCAAGTTCGCGGTGATAACGATCCATGTCCTCCCACCAATTACGGAAAAGATTCCTCGATACTAGCGCCATGTTGCACGGTGTTCGATCTGCAGAAGAAAACGCAATTTATACAGTCTTCGCCGATTAATCCTACACCGAATTCTAGATTAACCGACCAGACATCAAGATAAGTTAAAGAAGTTAAAGCTTTATGTAAAACGAAAAATTTTTTCGTCAATTGCAAGATACAGAAACCATAGAAACATTTCTCTCTATCTTTATCAATTTGAAAATCACATATCAAAAAATTGAACATGTATGAATTTTTTTAAAACTGAAAACAACATGCATTGATTTAAAAAATTGAAAATAACATACATATCAACTGTAGAAAATTGAAAGAACATGTCAATTTTGAAAATTGAAAATAACACATGGACGTGTCTTTGCTGTTTCGAATTACGTCCACCAATTTTTCTCGTAAATGCATGAAATCCGCAGTATAGTGATCACAGAGTCGACTATCTTTACGCGTTTCAGGTATCTATTTTTAGAAGCGCAGGTACACTTCCTGCCAATGTTTACGTTGCCAAGGATGCGACATTTTCTAACTTTTACGAAAAACGTGAAACTGTTTCCGACGGTCTAACGATTGCGAAAGATAGTCACACCGATTACGAAATTCTATATTTATTCAATAATAAACAATGATTCGATTTAGGAAATTAATAAATTATGACGCGTTGACACTGTAACACACCGTAACAACGTACAACGTCGTAGGACATGGAACAATACTCCACGAAACACCAACAGTAAACACGTAGATGTATGTACCTTACGTTTGAAAACGTTCGCTTCCAATCACAAATCGCACTTGCGGCCGGAATTGCGTTCGATTGTTCGTAAAATATGTCGTTCGAAGTTCGCTCGGAAAGTCTCAGCGAAGTTGTCGCTTCGAGTTGCACTTTCTGAATGACTGCGCAGCAACCGGAGCTATTGGGTTTATATTTGGTTTCGCGCTCTTTTCGAGACTGTTCGTTCCGTGCATGCGCAGTCAACTCACGTTTCGAATAATCACGTAATACACCATGTTCGGTTCCCCCACCACGAATTGTTATTCTCTCTGACGAATCGTCGAGCATGTTTCCCGTTCGTTCCAGCAATTTCTTGATCCTTCCGTTGGAGCGGTGTTCCGCATCAATAACGTACAAAGTTGGGCTAAAATAGGGTATCTTAGTACGCCGACTAATTACGCACAATTTGTTATAATTTATTTTGAAATATGAATGCATAACATATCGCTGAAAAAACTTGTCGATTACTTTTGCAAACCTAACCCTGACCAGGCATCAAAATAAGTCTGAAAAGAATTAAAGCTTTACATAAAATAAAAATTTTCTTCGTCAATTACGAATACGTTCCTGGCTTTGATCGCGCACGCATGTTTCCACAGCGCAGAAAATTTCATCACTGCGTTGGAACGGTCCAAGCCATTTGGTTGCGTCTTCTATGTTTTTACGTCTTTTGATCTAGAATAGGAAAGGATTGTTATTATGTCATCGCGATCTCCTGAATCTCAATAACGTATGTATAATCGATGAATCGAATGTCACCTTATGATGAAAACATGAAATGAATATGGGATGTGGAATATAAACGAAAGGATTTGAAACTGACCGAAATTTATGTGCGAGCAGTAGAACATTTTCTGCGTCCAATCATTACAATAATTGTATAACCTAACTTTCCATAATTGGATACAGATTATTTTCTTGCATTAATTTTGTTTGTATTTACTGTTAGCTGAGAATTGAGAACCCTATTCAATATATATATTTAGTATTCCGAGTAAATAATGATGCAAACCGTGGATATATTTCTGTTTAATGAATAAAAATAGTTCCTGGTAAGGTAATTTCAGGATCGATGATGCATACATGAGATAGACATAGTTTGACACGCTAAATATAAATTTCTGGCGGGCATATTAAATCGATGACGAATGAATTTATTCTGGGGCAATTGTACACATTGATTTCTACAAGTACAACAAGAAATCGAATAATACAGATGTTTCTCGACTGAATTCGATGTGTGCATAGTATTGCCGGCAGTATTGCATAGAGATACATGCGAGTTGTGTATCGATATAATTTGGACTTTGGCCGGAAATTATCGTGTATAGAATGATAGCAATATTTGAATGCAAAATTAAATACTGGATGCTGGAGATTGAGAAATTGCGGGATGATTATATAGGGACAGCTCTGTAGAAACCAAATTGGAAACCGCAATATTAGAAAAAATAATATCAGAATAATAATTAAAATTTGGAAAATATAGGATATTTTTATCAGATTTGAATAAAGTTGAATAAAAATATATGAATTTCAAAAAATTTAAAATAACCTATATTGATTTTAAATAATTGAAAATAACATATATTTCAATTTTAGTACTATTTTTATCTGATAATGTAGGCCCTAACAAAAAATCGTCTGCATGCGAATTTGAATAAGTGTCCAGTGACTTATCAACAGGAGTGTAAATAATTTCATTTGAACAATAATCTAAATGTCTTTTACGTTCGACTGGAAGATAGCGACCTCTGCACGGCCATCGATGCAAACTCTACCAATTACAGAATCGATAAAACAGCATCCAACTGCGTTTATTCTTGCGCATGCGTGGTAAAACGCGGCAATTTTTAACGATTTTATTTCATTATAAATAATACTTGAATAATCATCCGTGAATAAATATCCACTTCTACAATAAATTAACAATCAATAGACAGAAAAATATGATATGTTTATTGAGTACATTCAGGTATGTATATATATCACTGTGTTATCCATTACATATTTATCCCATCAATGCTCAACGATCTATTTTTACAATACTTTCATTTTGAATCCAATTGTTCTTAATCCTTCTACCCAGCGTCCTTAATCAAGAACGAATGAAGAATTAAGATAAATTAATTTTTCAACAAAGAAACACAAGAGGTCTTGTGAGCGTTCATATATTAAAAACAAAGCGTTGTATATTAAAGTTATATATGTACATCGTTGTATTTTGTGGCTATGAATTTTTAAACGTTTACATTGTCTATGAGGTAGACGTAATTTTTAATTGTACAAGAGGTAGAAGTAATTAAACTAGACAGCGGATCTCTATGCAAAATAAAAATTCAGTACCTAAATTGCTGCAAACTCGAGTGAAATAGAAACTGATTTTCATTCTTAATATGTTTAACGGGTTGAAAATGATCTTGACGATATCTATAAATTTTTCAAATCTTTTCACTGCTTTAAATTAAACCTGCTGGTTTTCGTCGTACGCATTTGTACGCGTAAAAATCCGCTTTCCAGCGATTACGAAGCTGCCTTGATCGGATGTAGAACTTTGTACGGATTGAGAATACCGTTCGGATCCATAAGCTTCTTGAGGTCGTGCATCAGCTCGATCTCGGACGATGATCTGCTCATATGCAGGTACTTGGTTTTGGTAAATCCGATTCCGTGTTCAGCGCTAACACTGCCGCGCAAGCTGGACACATATTCGAAGATGAATGGCTGCAATTGCGCCGCGATGTCGGGTTCGTAGTTCGGTATCGAAACTTGCACGTGAATGTTTCCGTCGCCTGATTCATACAAAAGATGATCAAACCTTATACCGCTAACACCGTTGTCGACCGATCAATTTATTAAGTCATACCTAAATGGCCGTAACCAGAGATCGTCATGACGCGTGGATCGCGCACGCGATCCCTGAGCACCTCGATCACCTTATAGAAGGACGGCAACGGTATCGAAATGTCGTATTTGAACACATATCCTTCCCGCAGGATTCCCTCGCTAATACGTTCTCTGAGCGACCATATATTCTGCGCATAAAACCATATCTCTTATCATCTGTGAAACGAAACTTCTTCGGACACGTTATCTTCGTGGGAGGAACGTTTGATCGGCATGCTATGGCAAACAAGGATAAGGACTCGATGGAATTAAATTTCTCTGGGTATCGGGTTCTGTGTTACTCGAATTACTAACTTTTACTTTAGCAGGGTCCGACGTTAGCGTACCATCCTCGATCACATCATCCGCGAGCGCCTTCTCCACGAAGGACGCGAGCTTCTCTTCGTCGTGAGTCGCGTTGCTACCGGAAGTCTCCAACAGGATATAAAAATCGTGTCCCCCGGGCACCGAGGTCAACGGACTCTTCAAGCCGAACGCGCCCATCGAGGTGGCTAACGACAACCTATCCATCATCTCGTAGGAAGACAGGATCTCCCCAAGTTCCATCTTCGCTAGCTGAAACGCTTTCAGGACCTTGTCGAAGCTGCTCAGACCTGGAAGCGCAACGGACATCTCGCGCGTTATCGACGAACAAACGGAGGAAGGCGTTGAAATCTTTTCACCGGTCTGATACCTAAAAACGCGACGTTCACCGCTTTCGGAAGAGGAGGACATTGGATGGCGACTTTCGTCACGATTCCCAGGGTTCCCTCGGAACCTATGAACATGTGCTTCAGATGGTAGCCGGTGTTGTTCTTCTTCAGCGTGTTCAAGCAGTCGACCACGTCGCCGTTCGCCTTCACCTGGAACAAACATCGTCTCGAGACAGTGCCGATAATCGCTGGAGACTCGATGGAGAAGTTTCACTTGTTTCCCGGAGAAATGTGTGCGATCTATGACGGATTTGATGATGTACGTTTTTGGACCTATCGCGAAAGTTTGATGTTTCGACTTGATGAATACTTTGGAAACACTCACAGCTTCGAGGCCGAGCACGTTCCCGTGCAGATTGCCGTAGCGAAGAAGTCTCAGACCGCCAGCATTCGTCGACACGCAACCACCGATCAAGCAACTACCTTTAGCGCCGAGATCGATTGGCATCATCAAGCCGACGTTCGATAAATGATTGTCCAGCTCCTCTAACACGCAGCCAGCCTCGCAGGTTAACACCCCTACCGTTTTAAGTATCGTGAGGAAAGAGTAACGGTGGGATCTCCTAAAGGTGTCGGAGTCTCCTAAGCGCGTCTGGACGCGGCGGTTTGCGATCCATACTCCGTTCGTCGTATCTTTCTGCTGTGTGTTCAGACGCACAGCGTGAACGCATTATGGATTGCAAAACGCCGCACAGTGGGTAAACTTGACAAAATACGATTCAAAAAGGAATAACTTTCGATAGAAATGAGATAGAGGACTGACATTTTTTTTACATACAGCTGAAACTTCACAGAATATGGGAAAAATAGGGAGATTATGGTACGAATGTTTTTTAACCTCGAAAAAATTCGCCAAAGTTGCGCCATTTCGAGAAAATTGTGGTTTTTAAAATACCACGCGCGGCAAAAATTTTTTTGGAACATGCTCTACAGTATTTTGCGTAGATTTTCTCACGCTGATTTCAAATCTGGTCTCAAAATTTTTCTACGACCTCAGAATTTTCCAAAATATCGGATTATTGTTAAACAGTTAAACTTTTATTTTTTCAAGGTTAGAAAACATTCGTACCATAATCTCATTATTTTTCACATATTCTACAATGTTTCAGCTTTAATTTATAAAAAATTTCATCGTTCTATCTCATTTCTGTCGAAAGTTCTTTAATTTTTACACAGATTTCGTCGGTTTGTCCCACGGTGACGTCTAGGGTAATGCTAACGCCACGCTATGGGACAAACCGATGAAATCTGTGTAAAAATCAAAGAACATTCGATAGAAATGAGATAGAGCAATGAAATTTTTTGTAAATTAAAGCTGAAACATTGTAGAATACGGGAAAAATAATGAGATTATGGTACGAATGTTTTCTAACCTTGAAAAAATAAAAGTTTAACTGTTTAACAATAATACGACATTTTGGAAAATTCTGAGGTAATAGAAAAATTTTGAGACTACATTTGAAATCAGCGTGAAAAAATCTACGCGAAATGATGTAGAGCATGTTCCAAAAAAATTTTTGCCGCGCGTGGTATTTTAAAAACCACAATTTTCTCGAAATTGCGCAACTTTGACAAATTTTTTCGAGGTTAAAAAACATTCGTACCATAATCTCCCTATTTTTCCCATATTCTGTAAAGTTTCAGCTGTATGTAAAAAAAATTTCAGTCCTCTATCTCATTTCTATCGAAAGTTATTCCTTTTTGAATCGTATTTTGTCAAGTTTACCCACTGTGCGCCGCGTCCAGGCGCGCTCAGGAGACCCCACCAGGGGGTAGACTCCTGTTTCCGGGACTGCAAGGGTGCGGGATGCGCCAAATAAAAAATGTCTCCTCAAAAGTCCTACTTCTACGTTTACCAGGCGGAAAATAATAATTTGCAGTATTGCTGTTGCTGATACGTTCAAATATTTTCTTACCGAATATAAATACACTAGAAATGTCTGCTTGAAGATTCGACAATACCATTCGAGTACATTATTATTTAGTTCCACGTGGAAACTTCTACTCGCATTGTATAGCGAGAAAATGTGAGATTAACCACGCTGCAGTCTCCCTCAGGAGTCCTATTTTTACGTTTACGACCATTATGCGCAACTTTATGCTTCCGAATAATGCGGATTACACCTCGAAGACGTAAAAATAGCACTTTCGAGGTGTTTTATTTAGTATGTTTTCTAGAAACGAGCCTACCCCCTTCAAACGATTCCTCGATCGTTCGGCCAGCCAAACTCACTCTCTCGCGAGACGCGATGCGATTCTCGTAATATACGTTTACCAACCTGCCAACTCGTTCGTTTCGATGATCTTATTCATCATTTTCATCGAAACAACGATCTCGTCGAATACTGGCACGCTGCCCCCAACGAGACCGGTGTTACCGCTTTGAGGACACACGGCCAACCGATTCTCATCGCAGTATTTCAATATGGCCGACACTTCCTCCGTGGTCTTTGGTTTTAAAACCAGACTGCTCTTCCCTGCAATCAGACGTTGCGGAATTGTTTGTCTAGATCGAATGTACGATAGTAATCGCGATCGTGGTGCTACTCGTCCGATCGAATCTCCTTTTTCTTGCTCTTATCTCGAACCAGTTAAAAGTGATTTGTATTGTAAACTCGTTTCTCCCAGATAGGATCTAACGACGCGATTGTCTTCGTCCGCGGAAAACACGGAGACCTTCGTAATTAGTCGTGTATGGACGGTTAAAATATCGTTATTGTCGTTTGTTTGGTTCCTGCGTTGTTATTCTTGGTTTTTTATATTAAACCGCGTGAATTGTATCAGGTTAATTCGATAGTCTCCATCGTTTCACCTTACCTCTGACGATTTTGGAGTAATCTATGTTGTAGCCCTCGCATTCCTCAGGGTCCGAGATCACCCTGTTCCGACCGAGCAGATCGTTGAAGAAGGACACGTGCGTGTTTTGGATGTTCGCGTAAGGACCCCGTTGTATTTGGTACCTGTCGGAAGTGAACGCCGGCTTCGCGTTCGCGGAGAACGAACGGAAGGCCGAAGTGGTGCGGAACGTGCGGGACAATCCGCGCAGACTCATCGTTTCTGCAAAAACAGATTTCGCATTCTTCTTTTCAGTGGAACAGCATCGAAGAATATCCACCCTTTTTTCAGGACGAAGGAGATAGACAACTCCTCTTCCCAGGGCGCAAGGTGTAAATAGCGCCCTTTTCTTTGCATTCTATGACTCGGAAAAACATTGCAGGGACCCGCTTTTTGCATAAACTCGCAGCAACTGTTTTAAGATCGATGTTCTTGTCTTAAGATCGAAGAATATCCACCCTAGGGTGCAGTCATCTCTCATTTGCAAATCTGACGATCGTCGCTACAGGCGCGCAAGGGAGGGACCACGCGTCTTCATGATTAATCGGTCCCTCGTTCTGTCAAGGATTCCCGATAAAAGTGTCCTCGTTGGCCGCGGTTCATATTCCA
Organism: Lasioglossum villosulum; assembly: GCA_963971365.1. Lineage (NCBI taxonomy): Eukaryota > Metazoa > Arthropoda > Insecta > Hymenoptera > Halictidae > Lasioglossum > Lasioglossum villosulum. Next base: position 6,212,523 of record OZ020498.1, on the reverse strand, counting down.
CGATTTCGGTAAATTTAGGTGTCCGGAGTGGTATTCTCGGAACGAGGGCTCTCCGCTAATTGAAACGTGACATTTCTGTAACGCGGCTAAAGATCGCGCGAGGCGAAAGTGATTTAGGACGATCCGCGACTGGAATACCGATTCCTCTCGAGTCGGAAAACACATTTCGATATCGTTGAATTCATTAATTCGTTGCAGTTTTTCAAATTGTCGCGGTGACAAAAAATTGATATACTAACAAGGTAAACAGTTATTTTTCGATGTCTATTTTTAATGAAATTGATGAGTAGACGTCTGATCTTTACGCATTTATAGGAAAATTTTAAGAATTTCAGACGTCTTTACGATCTCTCGTCTAGTAAAATTATTAAGGAAGAAAATAGCATTTTATTCGGTTTCTATATCTTGCAATCAACGCAGACAATTTTTATTTTACATTAAGGTCCGCAGTCTATTCACGAGTTAACATTTACATCTTAGGTTTTCAAATTTACCTACGAATAACAGAACAGTATTACTTACTTCGGGAAACCCGTGTGAAACTGACACTGCGAAGGATTATTGGAGCAAAATGTTACATAAACACGACTCCGCGAGTTTTAGCAACTTAGGTCGGTTGGTAAGATGCACAATGATCCTTTTATTTACGGAGAAAATGAACGAAATCCTATTTACTGTCAAGCATACCGTTCATCCTTATGCAATGTAAAACTGTGAAAATGTTGGAAGAATTTAAAATACCTCCGAGTGTAAAGGGTTTCGAAGGAAAGTTATTTTCTATTTCGATCGCAATTTGTCGAAAATGTTTTCGCGTAAAGATCTGAAACGAAATTTTTCGAAACGGATCTAGAGGAGACCTGATTTATTCAGTTCTGAATGGAAAGGTCGGTTGCCAGACCAGTGTCCCCTTTCGAAGGAAAGAATCAACAGGTTCGTTCGACGCAGCTAATGTGCTTAACTTTTAATTACTCGCATACGGTATGCAGTCTCCGAAAACTCGAAAAATTTATTGTTTCAAGTATGAACAAAGCTTCGACTACGCTAGCAAGTATTGTCTTCCGCATTGAGGTAGTTATTTTATTGGAATAAAAAATCTGTATACATTTATGGCTTCTGAAAATGTTTGAAAAGAGGTAAAATATAAAATTCGACAGAATTCGGTACAATTCTGAACGACTACGTTGCAAAGGCTACCACCACTGAAAATATAAGATTCTACTTTATATCCCACTTTCTTCGAATTCGCCTGCAAAAATTGTTCAAATCATCGATACACATTCTCGAACGAATACTTTCAACGAAAATATCCGTGGTATGCTGACGATGTTGCGCAAGGGTTACTCGGCAGGATTAATATGCGATGCCAGAGTTTCCCGGGTTCGAAAGGATCAATGAAGAAGCTGTAGGACCAGAAGAGACCTGCTCGCGAGCAATTAAAAAGAATAAACGAAAGAGCGATGGAGGGTGCGTGATCCTCAAGACAGAGAAAAGGAAGAGGGAACGTTCGTGTTGGAGCGGATGGATCGCGGTCGCATGTGGAGGACCAGGCGTGGCGTAATTACGTGCCCCCGGCTGCTTCCATTTTCTACACGCTAACTCCTGATCGACGGACATCGAATATTATAATCCACGATTATGGGCAACTCCCCTCCTCCTCCTCCTACTCCCTCTCCCCCTCCTTTTTCTTGATCGCCGCGCCCCCCCACCTTCGACGCGTGTGTGTCGTTCAAGAGGATTCGCGAGGAGGCGACGCGTGGTTGAATTACGATTCCCGCGTGAAGAACGGTGGGGAAAATAAGGTCAGGGGTAGAGGGGTTGAAAGTCTGACGAGGAAGGATGATCCTCGAGAGAGAGAGAGACGAACGGAGATGCAAATCCGTATCGGGTAGAGGGAGGGGGAAGAGGACAACGCGAATGGAAAACAGAGAAGCCAACAAGGAGGCTAGAGTGGGAAGGGGACCAATCGTCGCGACGACTGAACGCTGTATGTTTCTTTCTCTGTGTGGACGTAACCGGCTTCCCGATACGTACATGTGTCCGCTCTGATGCGTGTACGAATACCCTCGCACACGTCTACTCCTTTCGTGTGCGTGTACAACACACAATCGAGTGGCTCCTTGATTGTAACACGGGGGACCAACACAACGATCGACGTGCACTCGCACGAACGATACAGCTGTGTACGGATACGAAGGGAAACGGTTGCGTATAGATACGAGGAACGGGTGTGTATATTGGTGTCGGCCAGTATACGATATACATAGCGGTTCTCGAACGGGTGGGACGCATGCGCGACACCGCCGACGGGACCGCGAACGCTAATTTCTTAGTGGCGGCTCGAATCATTAACTTGTTACCTTGGCAACCCCGGTCGACCTAAACCATTGGCTGCCACGTTCCCCCACCCTCCCCCGTTCACACGCTCTATCGGTCGAACGAGAAACTAGCGTGCCTCGCCGCCACGCTTCCTCCCGCGGAATATATTGTAATTTTCTTAACCTCGCCGCGAACCGGACTATAGGCTGTTGCCGTTTCTCTCAGCCCACGCGCACGCACACACTCATCCAACCCCTTTCCACGAACGATGTACTCGCGTCTGTGTATTAGAAAGGGTGGGAGCGAGGGAGCGACGCTGAGAGAGGGAGAAAGAACATGCCGCCGTAGGGACGTGGTTGATAGAAACTGGCGCGGCCACGACTCTTCCTACCCTTCGATGCGCCAACGTCCTACAGTCCTGTGTTTCTTTGTCGAAATCCGTGACCGGTATTGGAAGATCACCGATAAATCGCGCGTCGACCTTTTCCAGACTGCCCCCTTTCTGTTTTTTCTTCCTTGGAAAAGTTCTACGTAAGAAATCATTTTTCCATCGTTATCGATGAAATATCGGAAAAAATTTCGTTTTCAAGAGAATTCCATACTCGGCGACGCACACCGGACCGATACGGTCGAGTGGTCCGAAAATAAGTCTGTCGTTAGAGCCAATTAAGATCTCGAGCTTGAGATCGATACGGGGAAAGAATTGTTATGGCGCAATGTGGAAGATGTCCTTCGACATTCCCCATTGGAACCGCAGTTTTAGCGGGCCAAGTTCGACGATCGAATACAGGACATTCCAGGTAGTCGATATGTATTCGCGCAAGCCGGTGTCGCCTTTCGTTTTCTGAATGGCGACAAAAATGCAGGACACACTTTCTACGGATTGGACAGACGTCCACCACATAGACGCGAAAGACCAATCGCGAACGAAATCGCTGTACGGGGTTTCGAGCAGGGCTGTGGAAGCTCGGCTTAGAAACAGCTGTGACAGGGACGTAACTGGCGATCTCGAAATCTGGGCGCTACGTGTACGAACGTAAAACGTTCATTCAAAAATATTTAATCACTCTGTGATTATATACTTGTGATATATTCAATTCTAACGTACCGCGTTGAATATGGTGTAACGTAAATAATTGTCAAATTTTGTATACCTATTGTGAAACTCTAATAATCATTGTAATGTTCTATAATCGGTCTTTGCAACACGCAAGAGCAAAAATTACATTAGTATTCGACGATGTGTCTCTTTGAATTTGAATTTTCTTTCATGAATGACTTCACGGGTCGAGAACGTATACCTACCTGGCGTTAACGCGAGAACGAACGTGATGCAAATTTTGTTGGGTGAGAGAATAAACGATGGAGAAACATTTACAGATGTTTCGGTGTAACAAATAAGAGCGATCGATACGAACGAGTATAAACAAAAATGTCGTGTGTCTGTCCGGGGTGAGCATTCGGGTTCGTACGTCCCTGATGGTATCGTCGAGTATACTGCGAAATATTCCGCGGACTATAATCACGTGTACGTGCATTGGGGAGCGTGCGCGCGTGTTGGTCGATGGTATCTGTGTGAGAGGTGAGAGTATGAGTACCGTTACGGGGCATGCGCCTGCAGCCACCATATCCAATGGCCCCGCCTTTCACAGCGCAAACGATGCCTTTGGGATTTGTCCTCGCTGGACCAATGGGCGAGCGAGGATACCGTACGGTACGGGAGAGGTGAGGTTATAAGTGTCGGTGTGGTGGGGTGGGATTGACGGGAAGAAGGGGAGGGAGGAGCGGAGAGAAGCGAGGGGTTCCGTGGATCGTGTGGGAGCAGGGAGGCAGACAACGAATGCGACTACGAATGCTCGCGAAAGCTTGCGACGTCAACGTATAAGAAAAACTTTCTTTAAAATTCGTCCAGTGTTTGTTGTTATTCCCTTTTTCTCGAAGACGATAGTGCACGATAGAGAAGTTCGGTCGTGTTCACAGTGGATCAGTGGTGGTGGTGATCGTCCACGGCGTGTTCGAAAACGTGATAGGTGTGACTGCGCAGTCGCCATGTGAGTACCTGAAACAAGTTCCTCAAACTCTCTGTGCCAGTCTCGTGCGGTTTCGATGCTTTTTAATCCCCCTGTACACCCGTATCCGTCCCTGCTTTCCGAACCGATCAATCGTCATGTGTACTCGGGCATAACCTCAACGGATACTTGCCGAGAGACAGTCATCGAGTATATAACGACTACGGTGTGTTACGTCCCGCCGGATCTTCGAACGTGCTTTATTTTGTAATCCAATATGTCGGCGTTAGGGACGCGCTGTACCGTTCTCGGCGAGACGCGATTCTTCTCTGTGTTCTTCCCCGTATCACGGCCCCCTCGACGGTTTAATGTACATTGCAGGAAACACGAGAACGCCGCGCGTGTTGTTATTATCATTGTCCCTCGTTATTACCATTATGGCGAAATCCATGTTGTCAACCGCCCCCTATCACCAGTTGTTTCTCCCCTTCTCTCAATCCTTCTCTGTCTCTCTTATTTTTCTTTCCCCCCTTCTCCTTCCCTCCCCCTTCAGCCCGCCTTTCAATCGTATTTCCCGCTCAGAGAAATACTCTCCCCTCTCCCGTCGACCCTCCTCGTCGTCCCACTAATTATGGTGGTACATACTGGCGGGACGACATTTTGTTCCTTCATCTCCGATCTCAAGATGGACCGTGTCCGTATTCTCGGTTCGTCGATATTTTGCAAAGGCTTTTCACCGACGCAGGTCCCTTCTTTACCGTTCGAGAAACGGTTTTTTTTTAGACTTGCCTCTCTGAGATTTATTGTCCTTTGTTTTTACGGCTCTCGGTGGACCACGGATGCTCATTATGAATTTGTAGTTTTAACTTTGAATTACTCGCATATAGCATATATTACAATCTCGAAACGTTAAATTTAGTACGAAGTAGTTATTTTATTTGAATAAAAATTGATTCGTGTTTGGAGTCTGTATAGAGTTCTGCGTAAACAGTTCTGTAGAAAATGGAGTGCGAGTAACTGAAAGTTAAGAAACTATCTATGTTTTTATTATGTTATTGTTTTTAAAGCTATCGGTGGGCCACGGATTCTTATATAAATTCATAGTTTTAACTTTTAATTACTCGCATATAGTTTAATTAGGATCTCGAAACATTTCGTTTAGCGTGCCTTCTACGGTAGAAAATATCTGTTTTGCATTGTAGTAATTATTTTATTCGAATAAAAATTGATTTACGTTGGAGTCTGTATAGAGTTCTATGTAAACAGTTCTGTAGAAAATGGAGTGCGAGTAACTGAAGGTTAAGAAACTGTCCATGAAAACGAATTTTATTTTGTTCGGAACTAGGTATTGTACGTAATAGGATGCAATCTCGGTTACATATTGCTCTATGTTTTACAGGTTAGGAGACGCTCTATGTGTACATAAACATTCGAATTTCTATATAGTATTTACGAATAAATAACTCTGTTCCATGTACACCCACTTGTTCAACTGTTTTATATATGTCTCGTAACTATTATCGGATACTGTTACCAGTACTCCGTTTTGAAATGTTTACAAAAAAGCTGAGGCCTTTGATATCGCAATTAGAATTTGAAAAACAAAAAGTTTGCAAATTGTTTCCAAATTGCAATCTAATGTAACGTATTATCGTATTATATCGTACGGTTCTATATATGTAGAAAATCAATTTCCAAATCCGAGCGATACACGTTTTCAGTTTTAATTTATTATTTTTTTAACTTAATAACTGTACGGATAAATAATTAAACGATATTTATATTACCGAAAATTCTCGTTCTCGTCGTTCTTGTTGACTTTCTGAACATTGCCAGCAATACCCGTTTAAAGGTTATCTCTGATATTTATGGCGCAAAATACTTGTAAAAATTCACTACATATATGTATAAAGTGAAGAGAATATTTATCAGCTAGCCTAAGAATGCTAACCCGTTTAGTTTTGTAATACACATGATGATTTCGTACGTGAATGCGAAAGGTATCGGATGCAAAATTTCCTACGTTCGTGTAACATTAATTAATTTCTATTTCGTTGAATATTTACGAAGGACAACTATCCGCAGAACACTTACATTGTTTAGTTAAAAAAACTGGTCACTTTGAACACCTCACTTTCGCACTTCTCTCACCAGTATAATCGAACACTTGTAATTCACCGAGATTCGAATTTAAACTAAGTAGCGATACTCCACGTGTAGCTGATATATTAAGGTTATGAATGATCACTATTACATACATACAGATATATCTATAACGTAATGGAATATTTTCTATATATTGTGACACAAATCATGAATGGTGCTGCATTGAAAATCTATGAACTCGACACGCGTGTACGATTGTTTAATGTTTTAACAATCTATACACATAATTGTATAAGATTTTAAATATGAATACACACTTTTATCATACATAGGTATATATGTTACCAATAGTTGAAATCAATTGTTTGCATGAATAGTATCGAATCATATTACTAGACTGTGGATCTTTATGCAAAATAAAAATTGTCTGTATCAACTGCGAGAAATGGAAACTGAATTGAATGGTATTTCTTCCCTTAACATTATTAATAGAGGAGAAATCATATATTGATATCTTCAATTCTTCAAATTTTTTAACAATTTTCAATTTCATCTACTCAATTTTTTCCTATAAAGGCTTAAAGATCCACAGTTTAATAATTACAAATAAATTCATGGAATACACATTCAATTGCTCTACTCATGCATAAATGATTTGAACTTGCTTTATTTTGTAATGTGTTCTCCTGCTTCTAAACGAATCTGAATAAGAAACAACAATTTTGTTTTCAGGTGCTGCAAGTTGAAAAGATTAAAAGTGATAATTTAATGAAAAACATCTATATACAATGGCAAGGAAAAAAGACATTCATTTGCTGAAAATTTAATAACGGAGAAAGAAACACTTCTTTTCGAAAGGAAGTTCAATTCTAAATAATCAAAAGGTGTAGGAAAACATGACAGATGTTAAACCAATTGGAATCTCTCAAAATCAGCCACAACAAACGCAACAGCAACAGCAACCTCAACAACAACAGCAGCAGCAGCAGCAGCAACCTCAACAACAGCAACAACAACAGCCTCAGCAACAAATGATGATTGCAACCCATGATATACAACAACAACAAAATGTACAGCAACAGCAGCAGCATGTTCAGCAACAGTCTGCTCAACAGCAACAAGTACAGTCTCAGCAGGTTCAGCCGCAACAACAAATTCAGCAGCAAGTGCAATCCCAACAGCAAATGCAAGTTCAGCAACAGGTTCAACAACAAGTTCAACAGCAAGTTCAGCAACAAGTGCAGCAGCAAGTTCAGCAGCAGCAACAGCAGCAGCAGCAACAGCAGCAGCAGCAACAGTCTCAGCAGCAGCAATCCAATAGCGGACAGCACAATGTTGTTCCTACGCAAGTGCAAGTACAGCCGCAGGTAGCGGCGATTATGCCTCAGCAGCAGGTGAAAATTAAAGAATAAGAAACAAGCTTAGGACGTACCAGGGTGGAATTGTAAAATTATCTAAATTTTACAGGGTGCTGTTGCGGTATCAATGCAACATCAACAACAAGGTGTCGGTGGAGTATCTATGACTCTATCCGGTCAACCAGGAGCAACGACTATAACTACTATGGCTGCTCATCCACAAGCGGTACAAGTTATTCAACAACCCATGCAAAACCAAGCATATCATTTACAGCAGCTTTATAATACTCAAGGTACTCCACTGTTAATGCCAGGTAACCTGGCTCTTCATCCAGCAGGAATCAACCCATCGTCTATACAGGTACTTATACTCTCCGACGATGCTTTACGATCTTATAGATTCGCAAATTCTTTTCTAAGCAAGTTATTTTACAGGTGATAACAGCTGGTAAACCGTTTCAATCGGCTGCTCAACTTACACCTCACATGTTGACTACTGCGTCCACACCAGGTCAGGGTGGTGGTCATCCTGCAGGCGGTGGTACTAAAGTACAAGGATTTCCTACTGGTTACTTACCAGTGCCTACTTCCGCTACACCAGGAGGAGGACAGACCTTAGTGTTCGGGCAACTGGGTGTATTAGGTTCTCCGCAACCACCTCCATCCCTACAACAACAACAGCAACAGCAGTCTGCAGCCAAACAAGATCAAGTACAAAAGGTACTACAGCGCATCAACCCTCAGTGGGTATGCAGAGTGGGTCATCAGACATTTTTACGTTCGGCGCGATTTTTGAAGTCACAAAAGAATAGTGACATTACTAGACAGTAGATCTTCATGCAAAATAAAAATTTTTATATGAATTACAACATGTATTTGTACAGAAATATTTTGCACAGGTTCAATGTTTCACGCGCATAATTGTTTCCGATTCTTTTCAGTATACCACATGCCCAACAGCTACGCAGGCCGGCGGAAGAGGTGGCATGCAGTTTGCACCGTGGCAATTGACGCCGCAAGTAGCATGGACAGGAATTCAACCACCAGCATTTCTTACGAATCAAATATTCATACGAGGTCCTAACCAGCCCGATATGTTCATACAGAGTCCGCAACCGATTCAAGCTCATAATGGTTAGTTTTAGCGATCGTTCGGATATATCGTACGATCGAGACGCAAGATAACATGTTCCTCTTACAATTGTAGCACTAGCGACGCAACAACAAATTCAGGGAGTGCAACAGATTGCTTCGGCGAGCGCGAAACCAAAGGTAATGGATATGCAACAGCAGCAGCAGCAACAAAGTAAGCAAAGCACAGGTGGACAACGACCGTTGAGTATTTTGCCGTCCTCCCTACAAGCTGTACAAGCTGCCAATATACGAGCTGCCAGTTCCGTTTCCACGCAAACAGTCCACGGAGTTCAAGCCACGGTATATGCACAGGTTACTATGGACAAGCAATAGTTGAAAGAGTCGGTTTCAGCTGCTGCGATTATTCGAGTCGCCTGATTCAAAGTTCTTCTTCTTCTGTTTGCATGTAATGAAACGAAAAATCTTTGCTTTTGTGTGTTCTATATAACGTAGAGTGGAAAAGGAAGTGGTAGTGGCGGTAAAGGCCGCGGTAAACCACTGCAATCGCCGCAGCAACCGCAGCAACAGTCACAGCAAACGATGCAACAACACCAACAGGTTTTTATTCAACAGAAACAGCACACGCAGCAGCAACAGCAAATGCAGCAACAGTATCAACAACAACAAGTGCAACCGTCGCAACAGCAAATACAGCCTAAACCCATAATGAGTCAGTTTATATTTTCTACACGTGATTAGTTTTAACCCTTTGCACTCGGAGCTATTTTAACTCGAAAATTAGGAGCAATTTACAAATTTCCGACCCAAAATATTTCCATTCTCTATGATTTTATAAAATTTCGTGGATATGAAATTGATAGAATAACTTGTACGATAGTTAAACGTTTAGTAACTAATTAGTAGACTACGGATCACAGGGACACTGAAGACACAGGAGGCAAATATAAATTCATACACATAGATGTCCTTAAATATTTTTAACACGTTCACTGCTTTAAATTGTATGTGTCCATTTTTCTCATAAATGCATAAAATCTGCAGTCTACTGATTAGACATAAACACATCCAATAATGTAAACAATCTATTAGAATATCAAAATCACACGAGTGCTAAGGGTTAGCAGATTCGTGGAATATTTAAATACTGGCCATTTTCCTTTTAGCAAACATGGCCATACAGCAGCAGCAACAGCCTGGTGTAGTCCTTGGCGGAGAACGACCGATCATGCCTGTGGTATCCGTAGGCGGTGTAGGGGTTGGTGTTGGAGTTGCCACCACGTCTCAAATGAGTCAAGTACAACAGTCACCGATATCCACAGTACAACAGTTACCACTACAGGTAATGAATAACATTACATTCTTTTCTATTAGGTGGATTTTGAACTGTAACGTTAAACAACCGCAACTATTTTTTATTAATCACACGTTTCTTGATTGTATCATAGTAGACATTGAATTTGGTCACTCACATACTTCATTTACAATATTGTCATCTCTATTTCGTAGTTCTTTTTACATTTTGCGATAAAATATATTTCAGGCGATCAATTCGACAATAATTGGTAGTCAAATAGTTAGTGGGACGTCACAGGTTCAAACAATGTCCATGGTAAACCAGTCGACGGATCAGCAAACCCATGATAATAGCAATTCCACTATAATGATCACATCGCCCGATCGTAACCATCAAACAGAGTGTTCCTTAGTATTACCAGGCACTACGAATATCGCAATTACGAATGACGAAACTAAACCACTTATGAAGAAAGAAGACACCATGCCACTTACGATAGAAGAGATCACAGTACCGCAACCAGAAGCAACAGGTTGGTTTTAGTGAGAAACAATATATACAGTGTACGAACACTTTGTACACCCATTGTATATATATTTCATTTTCGATGGAAATTCTTACCTATACGTTTTGTACAGACGGGGACCAATGTAAAGCACTTATAAAGGATGAAGAAAATTCATCCGCTAAGCCTGAAGATAAACCGTGCAACAATCCTTTGGCAGGATTGGCGAACACGATTAATTCCATAACGAATGGTGTGAACAGTGAAGAGTCTGCAGCATTACCTATTTCGGTATCGGTTACTGCGAACAGTAAACATGTGCCTCCGAAAGCAATGGTTAAACCGCAAGTTCTTACACATGTAATAGAAGGCTTTGTCATACAAGAAGGTAAAAAGAACTGAGTTGGATAAATAATATGCAATATACGGTTTACAATATTTATCCTTATGAATATGTCTGTTCCAGCGTCTGAACCATTTGCTGTTAATCGAACGTCATTGAATAATACAGTTAGTCAAGAGAATAGTAATATTTTAAATCGTAATAATAGTTCTTCGGAGAAAGAGAATCACGAAGAACCGCCGAGTAAGATTTTAAAAAGCTAATATATATATACTTTCTGTAGAAATTCATATTGAAATCGTGTTATTTCATGAAATGTTTTATTCCTCGTAGGGAAAAAGCATGCACCGAATTATCCCAGCGATGAGGATGGAGGTAATGCTCAAATCGGAAAGTGTGAAACATGCGGTAATTTAGTGGACGAGCAGAACATTAAATTCAAAAAGGAGAAGCGTTTTTGTTCCACTGGATGCGCAAAGAGGTTCGTAGAAATACAGAAGTAATCGGGAAAGTACACTCGCGTTCATAAGTCTCCGGATATTTATTCAAATTTCGAGGCAGACGATTTGTTAAACGAGCTATATTACAAGATAAAAATGGTACTTACTAATTACTTTATTAGTACTTACTAATATATATAATTTTCCATTGAAATATTATCGCGTAATGTTATAGCTACGTCTGAATCAAAATAAAACAATCAAATCAAGCTGGAAGCTTGTATTCTTTAATTACCATTTTGTTGTAAGTGTCCGGTGATTTAGATGAGAGTGTACAGTAATTACATTAGAAATTGTATGAACGTGCGAATTAATGTGAAGTAAGTTCTTGAGTTATTTCGTACATTAATCATCATAAATTATGAATGAAATAGCAAAAAACGCGAGGTGAGAGACCGGGACGGAGGAGAAAAACAGTGGACTGACATGGAGACTGAATCAAAGAACATCGACGGAGATATGATTAAGAAGAATGGAGAAGAGAAGTTATTGTCTACCACAACTACAACGTCTTCTGTCGACGAAATACTGCCAAAAGTTAATCCTGTTAAGTGGACGGTAAGAATATCACGCACCCATAGTTTATAGCTAAATAATATAATTCAGATACACTGCTGTGCAAAAGAAAAAAGCACACGGCCATATTCAATACAAAAGCGTAAATATCAAATAAGAATACAGTAAGATTTGAAAAAGGATTCCATTGTTTAATTGAACAGTTCTGAGAATATATATATGTTATTGCGGATTATATAATGCTTGAACTGCAATAAAATCAATCATTGTGTGATTCAATTTCTACATAAAGATATATTGTTTGTCATTATATCTTATAATTGTACTGGGTGCTCCTTTCTGTTGCACAGTATTGTAAATAATATAGTATTAAATAATACAAGTATTTTGTGTGATACATACTAGGTTGGCGAAGTATGCGACTTCATACGCGGTTTGCCAGGCTGTGCGGACTACGCGGAAGATTTTGCTATTCAAGAGATAGATGGTCAAGCACTTATGTTACTCAAAGAAGATCACCTGATGTCAGCTATGAGTATCAAATTGGGACCGGCGTTGAAAATAGTTGCGAAAATCGACTCGATGCGCGTCGAATCATTATCGAATTCTAATCCCACATCTAACAACTCATAAATGATTTACTGCTTGAGATTTTTATCTTCGAAATTTCAAGTTGCAGCCTATGGGCTACAGGGTTTGTGCAAGTATTCGATCGGATTATAGATTTAAGATTTCTAAGAAAAGCATAAGATGTTTTTTTATGAACATACAACTCTTTATGTTTTCATTCTGGTTTCATTAGATTCCTATGAAAATCCTCTTCGTTTCATAGATTGGTATATCGAATACTAAGAGCATTAGTACTTCAGAATATACTGATACGGTTTAAAGGTTGATCTCTGTAAGACGATATTTCGAGCCTCGTACTATTTCTTGGTATGCTAAAAAGGCTTCGTTGGAGTTTTCGAATTTTATTTAATTTTTTTTTCTATTTGGATGTATCATATTGGTAAAAGCACAGATTTCCGATTATTTTCTTTTCGATCGGTTTACATTGATTGATTTTCGTATGTGTAAATAAAACTCATTCTCCTTGTTTTTCTTAATTGCAAGTGTATCTATATCGCATCTAAGAAATTTTTTAGACTACCATTTTACGAAGTATGGTTGGCTAGAACTATCAAGAAACTGAGTACAAATTATGTCCATTACAAGAGAAAGAAGAAAAACGTTGTATATATACTATCCGGCATATAAGCGATGTATTTTGTACTCGAAAATTACTTTTTGGAAGGTGTACAAAAATTTATTGCCTTCTGTAAGACTTAACAATAATTCTGAAAGGAGATCAGGCATTTTTAAAAAGGAAAAAAGATGTTAGGCTTTACGATTAATAGTAATTTATGTGCTTGACAATTTCAAATCGAGATGTAGGATGTTTGAAGCAACATAATTAACATTATCGACCATCTACTTTGTAAATGTATCATGTGCACTCACCTTGCATACGTGTAAATATTAAACATAAAATGTTTATTTAATATACAAATTTTATAACATGAAATTTTAGTTATTAACAGAAGTACTCCTACCATTTATAGTGATTTACTTTTGGTTTAGTCATCGATCGCTGTAAATGAAGAAAGATATATTTCTATTATTTGTATAAAATACGATGTTACGCGAAACGCAAGAACAGTAGATTTATAATCTTATGTAATATTCGATGAACGTCTATCGTATGGAACGTGTTCATTGGAATTGAAAAAGAATATCAATGTGTTATTTATATACTCGTTCTTTACGATTATGAACAGTGTAAATAGAATATTTATTCCCTAAGCATTTATTCGGTACACATATATATATATATTTAATTCTACATTGAATTACACACGATTCGGCAACTATATTACAAAAAAGATCATTTCAAAAATCCAACACAATATTCGTATGCATACCGTGCATAGTACTTTTTTTTTCTTTTTATATTACAACTTTTACTTTTGCTTTATGAGAGCGAGATAGTTAAGAAATTATCGACAACATAATACTTAGGTAAAACAGCACTCATTACAAAACGAAATATATTATATAAAGCACATTCATTCCATGTCAAATTTGAAAATCACTCAGGGCTTAATCACACGATATGCCTTTTTATACTCATTTGGAAGACATTATGGTATGGGATGTATACAATTCTGACTTCTCAAATAAAACACATTTTTTCAAATAGTTTATTCATGCTACAATTTCTATATTTGGTAGAAAGTATGAGATGTAACGCGTTTCTTTCAACCGAAAGAAAAGAACCTCCGGGAAATACTAGTTTTAAATACAGTATTCAGGGTAGACTCGTTTCTAGAATTGCAAGGGTGCTGCATGCTCCTTGTTTCTCGATAGATGGGATTTTTCAGTGAAAAGCTTTTCATTATGAAATCAATCTAGGCCGTAATCGCCCTCAAAAGTCCTACTTTTACATTTATGAAGCATAATTTGCATTATTTGGCAGTATATGTAGCTGTCGCAGCATTATTAACACTTTATCTACCAGAAGCCTATTAATAGGATTTTCAATAATTATGCTGTTCACAATGAAAGTTGCTGTTACCATTGAAGGATCCATTAAAAAGTGTATAGCCATGTACCATAGATTTTTCAAAATTATGCAATAATCACCAGTCGACAATGTGTTAAAATAACTACACGTACATGCAGCTTATGCTTCTGAATAATGCAAATTACGCTTCGCAAACGTAATATAGGATTTTTGAGGGTGACTGCGGTCCAGATTGATCTTTCATCTAGCTTCATTTATTTTTATTACTGAAAAAGCCCATTATATTATATAGAAAAATTATTATCAATTCTGGAAACGAGAGTCTATACCCATGTTTCTTAATCTATTATTTTATTATAATTTATTATAACATATAATATTAATTTTCATACATCTACACTTGCAGATTCATGTTTATTATTATGATTATTGTGTTATTTCAGCAGCTATGTCGGCTAGGGGTCTTCCTTCAGCCAGTAAGCCTTCTTCGGATTCCAATCTTAGTTTTTTATGTTGCGGTCGTATATATCGAATATATTCGTATATGCTATAGACAAACATTGCACCAGTTACTACTGAAGTAGCTATGCAAACATTTACAAATCCTCTATGCAATTTATCCAAAATATATTCTCTCTTCCTATGTTTCGGCAACATATTTTGTTTATCGAAACTAACCTTTCACTTCAAACTTCCGGCACTTGCTGAAAGCGATAAATATGTTAATGAATTCGTTGAATTCTCAAGATTCATTTATATTTTGAATAAATTTTGAACGTAGACGGAAGATAACGTTAAATATCAATTAATATAATTAATTTATAACTCACTTGACATCGAATAATACATACCTGCCGATGAAGTAAAAATAACTGAATATATATTTTTTCGAAGTACGCTATATTTAAGTTGCAGAAATATATTATTTTTCTTTGAAGCACTTTATTTTTGGTTAGAATTTCGTGCGTCTTCCACGAATGTATTTTACAGTATTCACGGTGTCCAAATCGAACCTAACCTATGAAAAATAATCGTTATATAATTTTTGTTTTTATAATTCAATGAGAAATTAAATAAATCGAAAGTAAAGTATTTGTGGTACTTATTATGAATTTAAGAATGAAATTTCTGTAACATTATTATTTATTTCTCGAACAATATATACATAATCTGTAATTTAAAAAATAAATTGTACATTTTCACATTTTTCGATATTTACATGATCAGTTAAACACTTAATTATACAAGATTGTATTCTAGTTTTCCAGGAATTCGTTGAATGTTGTCGCATCTACTTCTAAGTCTATCTCGTCTAAGGAAGGCCCCTCTTGTGTCACCGGTAGCTCTGCAAATGAAAGACATTAAGTTCAATCGATACAGATATTAAGTTCTTCTGTATGACCGATACGTATGATAGATGAAACATACTACGTATCGACCCTGTTGTTTTATACTCTGCAAGTTGCTGTTTAAACACTTCGTCGAATGTTTCTTGTCTTTCCTTCATTGTCTTCTGTTGTTTCTTTTCATGTTGTGATACTCTTTCAACGTGCTCGTCAGCTAGCTTTGCTAAAATAAATAATACCGTAAATTGTTTCACCACTCGCATCCCCAAAGTTTCATAATTTCCTGAATGTTTTAATTGAAAACCTTACAGTATTACTGTGCAATATACCTTTAACAATATTCAACTCTGCCAGTTTTTTCTCTTCATACAGAGCTAACTGAAATCTATGATCCAGTTGTCTACTCTGTAAATCTAATACTTCATTTAAATTCTCTAATCTGTAAATAGCTTCCTCTACATCTTCGAACACCTCTTGCAATGTTCCTATAAGATTTAGAAAAAAGTATGCTTATTATTTACTGTTACTTTAGATTCTGCAGGTGAAATTGATGTACAAAAGGTTAAATTTGATTTGCAAGAGGGTGAAAGTAATTTGCAGAAGGATGAATTTGGAGCACAAAACCTATAATATTTTATAATACTTTTTTTGATGAAATATACCTATTTGATCCATTAGATTCTGGATTGAATTATTAATTTTTGGTATGTAAGCTAGAGTACTATTCAAACACGTAATATTCTTCCATTCCTGCTCAAGTTTCTCATAAATAGTTCCTATGAGTTTGTCAGCTTCTTGAGCTTTCCCTGCATTTTCTTCTGCGAGCTCGTGTAACTCGTTCCATTGTAACTGATACCTATGTAATATATCAGCTCCAGCGTGATAGTTAACATTTCGTGTGTTAGTAGACTTCTTGTGCCTTGGATTCTCACTAGTGGTTAATCCCCTGATACTAAAATAATAATAATCATTTTATCCATTAAACATATTACACCCAGTCTAACGAACCATTTATGCAGAACATTTATGTCTATCAGACATTGAATTTAATAGAATGATAAGAAAATAATAAATAAGTAGTTGTTTACCTAGCAGAGATACCCTCTTGCACAGTTTGAAACTTATTACGCAAAGTACCGAACATGATTGTGAATTATGGTATCAACGATGTAATTATAAAAATGAACAATTTTGCAATGAATTATAAGAAAAAGAATACAGGCGTTATACTCTTTGTAGACATCATAATTTTACTAAAGCGTATCTCTTACAGGCATATTCAAACGATAATAAGCTGGAAGTAGAATTTTGCAATTAGTTTATTAGAGTTTCTAAATAATAATTTGAATACTATATATTTAGAATGCATCCACTGAGATAACCTCTTCTTTAAATTTGCTAATGGAATTATTATACAAGTATCTGTGTTTCGTTAGCAAGTACGAAGGTAATATTACGGTAATTGCTAATTGAACTATGAGTTCTTGAAATGATAATTCGAAAAACAGATAACGAACACAATGTAGCTAACGGCAATTGAATCGAGTCAAACGTATTTAGATATATAGTTTATTTTCGGCACTTCGTCAACACATTTTCATTATTGCGAAATAATATATATGGTTACGCGTATTGTCAATAAACATGCGTTATTTTTTTGTTTTATGAAAAATACATAATAGCGCGGCGTAGTCTTTTCTATACAAGTTGGTAACACTGGTTGGAAGTGCATATACCGCAGAGGTTGATTTTGTCAAAACTTTTATTTGCAATTTTAATTAGTCGTTTACAATTATACGAATGATTCGAAACATATAAAGTCGAACGAACGTATACTGTAAACATAACGAACGGTAACGATTCATTAATTACAGTGATAATTATTTGTTTCTTTTTTATGGATCAAAATGAATATTTGATTACAATGAAACGTATAATAACGAGGACTTGCCAATTATATGGTTCATTTTATTGAACGAGAATAACAATAATCAAGAGAAATGTAAAATAATTTGCACGAGTGAAAAATAAATGATGCAGGTCGGGAATATATATATATGCGTATGTATAACCTTCACTACCTCTGGACAGGATCGATTTTTCAAAAAAGCGGTGTCCTACTTTCAAACTGCATTTTTTCCGTGGAAAATAATTTGGCAGCATTGCGAAAGTTAAACTCCCTCTCCTCGACAAAATATATAGTATATATATATATTGGTGCCTAGCAACCATTGAGGTCAACAAACGAGGTCAAAGTGCAAATTGTCTGTATGAATAAGAAAATGTAGAAGATATATTATCCATTATAACGTAATTCACGTGTATAATTAATGTAGAACTGCGCTGTAGCTTTTCATAAAAGATTGAAGACTTCAAGTAATTTACACGATCTAATTAGTAATGTTCAAACAATAACGACAGAGTTATATGTAATAATATAGCAATAAAATGATGGATGGTATTCCTGTGCTACCATAAGTGCTTCGCTATTATCTAACTCATGACTAGACCGCAGATGTTTATGGAATTCTCAATTTTTCTTAAAATTTTTCTTTCATAGATCTGGAATAAATTAAAATCGTACGATATTCCATCGAATTTTGCAGGATTTATTTAAAAAATATGTTCAGACGGCAAAAACGCATAAATAACCACAATCTACTTGTGACTATAAGTATATACACTTTTGCCTATATACATGTTTTATCTTTGCCGTTTATTGATTTTTCGTGTCAAAACGAATGGGAGAACACGCGTTTGAAATTACAATAAGCATTCGTTGTTGTATCACATCAGATAATAATGAATTCAACAGGGAAGCGAGGATGAAAAGCTTCGTCAGGTTGGAGTCGCAGTTGATCCGCTGATAAAGGAAAAGCTTGTGAAGTACCGTTAACCAGAGCCACCATCAAAACCTTTATCTTTTTCTCCCCCCTCCCCCTACTACGCGTGCAATGAGCATAACTTGAACGAAACGTCATCGGAAGAGGTTCTCGAGCTTAGAAAGTTGTGCGCAACTCGTAGCGAAACCAGATATCGTGGGTGGAAGTGGCAAAAAGGGGGAGTAGTAGTCAGCGATGTTGGGTCAACGTACGTATCCAAGTATCCCCTTTCTCCTTGCATCAAGTTAGACCGCTACTATATCGTGGTGAATTCGCTCCTCCATAAAGACGATTACGTTTCTGCGCACACCAACATGGCTACTGCGCATACAAGTAGGAGTTGCCAACCAAAGGACGAGATGTCCATGGTAGGGATGAAATCAATAGTCAAGTATTCTGTGGAATGAGAATATCAACTGGATATATATATGTGTGTATATATATATATGTATTTAGCTATTCAATTGCTTGCTTGAGCTTTATTCACTGGAAAGGAAGCGATAGAAATAGTCGGACGAGAATCCCCTCCCTCGTTACGCGAAATTTTATTTTTTCTTTCTTGAAACACATTCAATTTGTCATGACTAAAAAGGAATTCTGATTCACGAAACGCTCAACGAATCTGAAGTACATATTATTGAACGAATGTACAAATTAATTGGAAATATGTTACGAAATATATATATGTATGTAAACGTATATATATATATGTATGATATGTATATATACGTGACTATAAACGAGTTTCGGAAACATGGGCGGGGTTCTAGTCGATAACATTGGTTTTACTGTGAAACGAGTCGACTGCGGAATCCTGATCGATCTAAATATAGAATTTCAAGCATAGGTTGTTTGAGTATTTCCGCAGAATATAGCACGGGGAACCTGCCACGATCAATAGATGCCAGATTCGGCCGTTTTCGACATGTTCCGTTAAGTTCCCCTACTATATTTGTTCCCGTTGACCTCCAACCATTCCGGCCACGCCTTGTTCACGTA
The DNA here is from genome assembly GCA_963971365.1 of Lasioglossum villosulum. Classification (NCBI taxonomy): domain Eukaryota; kingdom Metazoa; phylum Arthropoda; class Insecta; order Hymenoptera; family Halictidae; genus Lasioglossum; species Lasioglossum villosulum. Next base: position 6,192,691 of record OZ020498.1, on the reverse strand, counting down.
CGTTTTTCCAATGAAACCGGTTATTTCAGGCACGCGAGGTTTGGTGTATGGCTTCACCATTGAAAAAGCTGCACCGCGGAAAGCCCCGGTGTACAGTTGTACATACATATCGGCGTTGAGTACCGATTGTTTCTCTGTTCTATTGAATCGCTATGTATCGTTCGGCGATAGTCGACGCTCGGCGAAAAATGGCAAATAAATAATTGAATGATCGCATTAGTTCGTGCCCGATTTTCTAATTGTAGAGAAGAATATAGATAATATATAATTATAGAAAATCTATAATATTTATTTGCCATTTTTCGCTTCAACCGACTCAGGTCGCCCGAGAATCATATAAATAACATTATTAATCAATTATATAGTCATCTGATATATATACATATACTTTAAAGTGTACACGGTTAGATCTGTTGACTGTAATTCAAAGAAACGAACGTATAATATCTGAACACGAATCAAGGGAGGATCGCGCGTTGTCACGGTGGGGCTCATGAAACCGGAAACGCTTGCACGAATTATGGATATAAATGGTCGCGAAGCTGCGTCACCGTTTAGGTACAATGGATGACAGGTGGCAATTGGATAGTTAACGTTGACGATTTTGTTGGAGAATTGTACGGACTGAGGGATACCTTGGAACATTGGAGGGATAGCTGAAAAGAAAAAAAGGGGGAAGGGGAGAGAGCAGAAGATTAGAGGAAAGAGAACGGCGTCGGGGGAAAAACGAGAATAAGAGAATCGTGTTAGCGAGAGAGGGAGAGAACGAGATGCTAACGGCGGAGGGAATGGAATGAAGAATCGTAGACAGAGTGGGGAAACGTGTAGAGGGAGCGAGAAAGAAACGACAGAGCTTTACAGTGATGTTCGAAATGCGCCTGCGTCGGTAGTACTTGCTATGAGCGGATTGGCTCCCTACTCATACTTGAGTGCACGTTAGGTTCACTTAATTTCAATTCGAGCTCCTTCTCTCTACTTCCCCCTCCTCCTCCTACCACGGCTGCAACATACATCTCCGTCAATCCCTTTTGTATTTGTTGGGATTTTGCTCGAAGGGCATACCGCGATGGCGTGCAAGTTTCTTTCTGTATATCCTGGCTGACTGAGAGCGAGAGGATGCGGAGGGAGTGAACCCCCTGATCTCTCTGATAAAGAAAATGCGGTAGTGCGGTCGTCGAAAAAAGATCGCCAAGAGACAATATAAAAGAGAGGGAGGGAGGGAAACAGGGAGGAAGAGGGAGAGAGAGAGGAAGTGGATAAAGGTGGTGATGGATAGTGCAGCAGAGAAGAAGTTAGAACACACGAAGAAACGAGAGACGACACGAAACGACCAGAAGTGTGGAGAGGAGAGGAGAGAGAAGAGGAGAGGGGGAAGGCCGGCATTTGCAGCGGTCGGCGCACGCTACCCCGTTCGCGCGCGCGCGTCCTTACAAAACAACGCATCTGAACACTGAACCCGTCTCTGAACGCGCCTCAACAGTTCGGCACGAATTCACACTGAGTTGATTATCCTGTCCGACGCGCGGGTTTCATCGCGACGCCGCCATATTGGCGGCTCGATATAACACGTACTAATAATAAGTTCAAATTGGATACGGTTGGCATCGCAGTTGACGCGCCGATCTCATCTTCGTTGAATGTTGCTACAACAAAATGTGCCATAACAGCGCAGTGACCATATCATAACAATTGGCAGCCATAGTTGACGAAATAATGCAAGAAACCCCGGGGAACACTAAATCGGCTGAACAACGACTCAAATAATATACATATACACGTACACGCGTTTCTCCTCTCTTTCTAATTTTTACACACGAGTCGAATAAGATCGTGGCTCTCGATTTTCGGTGGTTATTAGCGGAACAACAGATCTGACGTACTTACTTACCGACACTTATAATTACAGTAGTCGCCGATCGTCGGAAGTAAACTTTCATCTGCATGCTTTGTACTTCTTTTTTTTTCGTTTGTTATTCGAACACGGTTAACGAAGTTCGATGTATACGTTTTAAATACTTGCGTTACGATTGGTTTTAATTAGTCCTGTTTACGATCGACGCGTACCATCGATCATATAAACACTAATTACCGTTCTTCCATGAATTCGTATCACCTTGGCGGGACTTGGGCTAGCTTTTGTTTGTTTATTTCTTGGTGAGACCGAAAGACTATTAGTTATTATTGTGGGAAAAGTGTAATCGTTGATTAGTACGATGGATTGTGTTTATGTGCGTATCGGTAAACGATCCCGCCGTGATCTTCGATGAAGTTCATTGTTTACATCAAGATAGAAATTCTTGTCGGTGACCTGATATAATTTGCATTGTTGATAACAATGCCTGTAAGTATACGACAGAAATAGACAAACGAAATTCTGTACGATATTATAATATGTTATGCCTTAATAAAAAAGAATTACGAAAATACGATTGATATTTTGTGCACAGATTGGAAATGAACAGTTCATTGGATCAAGACTTTGAGGAATTTAGATTTACCGACAAGAGGAGCATTTGTAACGACGATACGAAGGGCGATGTACAAACATTTGGTATGTCCTTTTCCAAAATACTGAACGAGATACGTCACGAGACAAAGTCTGTAGATACGAAAAGGGAATAATATTAAAACTCGACGAATCCTTTTGTACTTGGACTCGATGCATTATTAGTAGCATCGACAATTCATTTTTCTTCTGTTTCCGTGATTTCGGTAAATTTTCGTCTTGAAAAGAAGAAAATGCAAGCGGAATGTGCTAGTTTTCGTTGAACATTCTTCTCTCGTGCCTGCGTAAGAAACGTTCGAGGATGTAAACGAAAGATCTACGCGAATTACGGATTTATTTCAATTCGCGTGTACAACTTTTACCGAATACCGTTGTTCATAAATGGAAATTTATTGTCGAACAGAAACCGAGACAGGTTAGGTATACCAGTAACTAACAAACTCGGAGAAAAATCTACGAGATTTACGTTACCGATAGAGTGCGGGAAAACGCTATCCGTCCTTCATTTAGTATTCTGTGAAACATATACGCCAATATACGGATTGACGTTCATCTTTTCGTGATAAAATCGAGACTGCACCGTTCAAACGATGTTTTCATCTTTTTCGCGGTCGGTTCGTCTCATAACCTTCAATTACTCGCACTCCGTTTTCTGCGTAACTGGTTACACGGAACTTTCCATCACTCTGATATAGATGAATTTGTATTAAATGAAACATCGAAAGAAACATTTTGCTCAATAGTGTCGTCGACACCTTTGTGTACGCTCGAAACGCTGAATTTCAAATTTTTTGATTGCAAGTACTGTAAATGCGAGTAATTCAAAGTAACCGTCCGAAGTTTTATGTGGGTCTCTCTCTAAAAGGCAATTTGCAAATATTTGCGACGGCTATTCCGCTGGAAATCGCATTTTCGGTAGGTGCAACGTTAGGGCGGGAATCCCATGGTAATACGAAACCGGCCAATGATATTCGTTCTTTAGGCGATATCGATTCGGCGAGTCCTGTTTTCAATTCTCGGCAAAAGCTTGGGCAATTATCCCGCCTGCGCTAGGTTGTCTGCTGGCTACGATCATTTTGCATGATCACTTGCTGTTGCTGCATATACATATCAGCATCGATTGTTTACATCGGTTGTAACACGGGGAACCCGCGCTGTGCTGCACCGTGCTGAGCAAACTTTCGAAACGAGAATCGTGTATGGATATTGTCGATGCGGAAACTGTTGCGTACAACGAATAAACGGCGATATCGGTTCAATCGATTTGACAGAAGACACGAAAGCGCGGCAAACTATTCCGAACACCTAGCTGCCCCGACGTTCTTTACAAAGAGGTGGTTAGACATTCTATTTTCACGTTTCTCGTTTGTTTATTAACTCTACACTCGGAACTTATTTTAACTCGGAAATTAAACATCTTTTCCTAGCTAGAATATTTCCATTCGTTATAATTTTTTTAAATTTTATGGATATCGAGTTGGTGTAACACCCTCATACAATACCTAAATGTTTAGTGATTGATGTAAACAATACTTTCAATATTGCTGACTCCAAAGAAAACTAATTAGTAACGCTGCAATGATCCTTTTCTACACGTTCGATTTCAGGTGAAAACATAGATGATCAAAATTCAGTGTGTGCTCAAAATTCCTTGTTGTTGAACTGCGAAATTTGCGGACAGCAGTTTGTGTCGAAGAAGCAACTACGCTTGCACATATACACTCACTTGGGATCGCCTCGAGTAGTTCTAAGACGGCTCACGAATTTGAAAACAGTGAAGAAAAAACATAATAGTACTTACTGGTTGGATCCGGAGAAGAAGGGCTCTTTAAAGTTAACGCTGAAGAAACAGACTTTCTCGGATTCTTTGAAGCTTACGCTGAAGAAATCGTCAAAGTCGAAAGACTTTGCTGTGGTGAATAGCAATATTAATCTGGGTACAGAGATTCATCGTCAAGGAGACGTGGCTGGGACAAAGGAGAATGATCAGAGACATGACAAAAATACAGAAAGTTCGATCGATCAACCATTTGAAAACGTGATGGTAGAGCAACAGGTACGTCATTACACAAACAGGAGCAAACAAGCTATTTTTTCAATAGTATGTATCAAAATGTTGTCGCAAAGACTTTGAAAGCTCATGTTGGATGATAACATTTTTACTAAATATCATGTATTAACTTTAAGTACTTAGTATGGGAGTGTAGTACATATTCAGCAGCATGTAGCTATCATGAAGCTGCACATGCAGCTATTTTCATAAACCTACGATAGCCACCTGCTGCCAAATAATGCAAATTACGTAAAAATAGGACTTGAAGTAGACAGCAGTTTAGAATCTAGAAAATCTTCTACATCCCACAAGGAAACGAGTCTACCCCCTTAATCACACTAAATTACTAAGAAAAGTTTCTTAACGCTATTATTAAGGAATTCTATTGTTTGTAGGATGAATATGGGAGTATTAAATTCAACACCGATGACCATAGTTCTTTGGAAGAAAATGATAGACCATCCATAGATGTAAATGAAGGTGATTCGGGTGTAGGGAGTGATATGGCAAATCCATCTGAAAAAGAAGATCAAAATGTTGACGATCTGCAAGGTACAGATCAGTATGAAACTTCAGATAAAAGGCTGTCCGAGACAGAAGATCACGAAGAATCGGATGCATTGGAAGCAACATGTCGAGAAACAATTGAAAACTTGAAGAAGCTTGGCGAACAATCTGGGTAAATGTTGTACATCGAACGAGATAAAAGGTATCCTTCTCTTTTTTAATTACAATCTGATTCGTTCCGTTTTCAGTTCGAGATCTGGGAATCAATTAGCTGACACTTCGGGTATCGAAGAAGATGACGACAGAGAACAAGAATCCAACATGATACATAATTTGGAGGAGAATCCAGCCATCAGTATTATTTCGAAGTCTTCGACGTATCCGAATCATTCAGCAGATTGCCAAGATGAAGACAAGTCGGAAGAGACAACAGAAGGGACGACAGGTTTCAATTGGAACCAGTTGTCCACAAATCTGTCCAATAAAAATAGTGAGACTTCTAAAGACAATGACGAACAATCTGAACACGGGGGTGATAATAATATTGAAAGTGCTGGATCTCTCTTGCAGAACTTGATCGACCATCAACGACATAATCAAAATGATACATTGTCGAATAACTTACCACCGGAAACAGAGTATGTTTCACTAGAAAAGTTGGCTGAAACTGTCAGTACCTGTCGTGTCTGTAACGAGAAGTTTAAAGATATCGCTCACTTGGACGAGCATAGAAGCAAAGCTGGCCACTATCAGTGCAACATTTCAGAGTGCATTAATCTTATTTTTAATTCACCGATGGAGGTTTCTATGCATAAAGTTCAAATGCATGGGACACCCTTATCACCAAGCGTGAGCCAACTGTCCCCCCATTTAAATACAAATTCGCCACATTTAAATCAGAATTCGCCCCATTTGAGTCAAGCATCTCCACAAATGAATACGCATTCGCCTCATGCGGTATCGATGGAATCTCCGAATACACCGAACTCTCAGCAAATAAGCAGAAATTCGCCATTGACTTCTCCACATCAAACAAATTCTCCTACATATAATCCGGTGCCTAACGCTGGACAACAAATAATACCACCTGTTAACTTCGAGCAATTACCTGCACCCGTTCAACAGTTAGCTCAACAAGTACAACGTATGCCACTTCCGCAATCGCAAATGCCTCCGAGTCTTCCACCAGGTGCTAATACAATGATCCCTGGTCCAAATTACTTCGTACCAGGAAGGCCACCACTGTATAGAGTTCCTGCTCCACAGGGCATGCATTATCCTCCTCATATAGCACACTTATATCCGCAGTACGGACCCGGTCCATATCCGCAAATGACTGCACCACCACAAATGCATCCCCAATTGTCTCAACAAATGTCACGCGGAAGGTATCCTACTGTTGCACAAAGTAGTCGGCAAGTATTATTCACCACAAGTAAATTTTCAGTGTGTATTCTGTAGAACAGAGTTGGGTATTAACCGCTCGCACGGTCGTCAACAGGTCTCTCTAAACCCAGAAATTTTTAGTATTCATTTAGTATTCAAATAGAACAAAATTGTTAGAAAATTTTCTAAATTAATCCTTTTACGTTGACATATATACAAAGGGTTGTGGTTTGTCTGGTAGCATTAACTTATCTCCATGTCATTGCGCGTTAAATAAGCGTGTAATTATGAATTCTATTCGAAGCAATTGATGCATTTTTGCTTTTCTAGGTCGTGCGAGTGTTAATAGTTAATCATTCATTTGTAGAATGCTTATTCTGGTTATATATATCGCATTGAACATTTCCCAACTCTGTCGTAGAAATGTATATAATTTAACATACTACTATACATGGGTTTATCAGTTTCGATCGATCAAGCTCATCGTACGGAAAATAGTTTCTATTTTCTAGATCGATCGGAACTTCTAAGTTAACGTACAGCTTGTACAAAGTAAAATTTCTAAAATAAATAGTTTACTATGGAGCTGAATGTTTACATACATGTTTATAGGGCACCGCGTGCTCCACAAACTGGACCATCTCCTCGGCAACGAATGAAACGTCCTATACAGCAACCGATGCAAGTACAACAACAAAATAACTCTGCTATGAAACAACGACGAATGGATGTTCTGTTACCGGACAGGAACGAAGACGCAGACTGTCATGTTATCGCTCAACAAAAACGAAACGATGGTTTGCCCGTCATACAGAACGTCCAAGGTGCTACCACGCAACAAAGTAGAAATGATTCTACTATACATCTGACAGACTCTATAACGCTTAGCGTACGACAACCAGGTAATATAAATTAATTTGAAGAAATGTATATTTTGCGTTTTCATTTACATTGCGAATATCATATGTATCAGTTCTTTTCTGTTGACGCCTCTTCTAAGAATTAGTTTCCTGTTTTTCACATCAAGCTTGGTTTTTTTTTTATTTCGCATTGATTTTATTCGATACTTATTTTGGCATGAAACATAATCAAACATAACTACGGCATAACTATTCGTGGAAGAGGTAGACTACGGAAATAAAGAAGACGTATCTTACTAATCTAAAGGTTCCGCTCCAGCTCAAGTGCAGAACACGTCAGGTACTGGGGGCAAGAAGTCCGATGCAAAGGCTGTAGCTAATGTCCTGGCAGCCAGAGGTATTACTGTTACTCCAGCTGCAAATAAAAATAAGACAAGCGAACAAAACAAACAGCAGATACCTTCCCAGCAACAGAGGACTATGCCTTCACAGCAGCCTTTAAATGTTACAGCGCTCACTCTGAATTCTGCTATTTCTATCATACCAGCTAGTTCGCAAAAAAAGCAACAGGAGCAAGGCCAGTTTGCTGTTCCTCAGAATAAACAGAATAAAACGGCCGTGAACGAAGTGGAGCGACCACCGAGACCGCCTACTGTCGACTTAACGCAGGATGGTCCGCCGCAACTACCGGTGGTTAGACGTGGAAGACCTCCACGGTAAGGGTCAACGATACGGGCTTTGTATTCCAAATTCACCCTTTTCTAGATCATATTCACTTTCTTCCAAACCAAATTCACTCTGAGTCCTGTAGAAGGACGTAGACCCTAAGGTGAAAGCACCAATTGTTGACCAATTAAGTAAAATTCTGTGAGAATGCTGTTCGAATTTTTTACACTGTGTATCGAAGCAAACTCTTAAGTTAATACCATGTAAAGTCGAATTTAGGAATAGAATAGGTAAATGTTTCGTGGTTTGCTTGTTCATAATTAATACGAGAAACAATACGTAGTTCCAGAAATATTGTTTATTTACGTTTTCCTGAAAAATGGTCAAACACTGGTGCCTTTACCTTCTTTCACGTTGACCTGATAACCCGGGACTAACATGTGCTGTTGCAGGTCCATGCTCACTTGTCAAGTGTGCGATAAAAATTTCCAGAATCAGGAAATGTTGACACAACACATGGCCACGCACCGTGCGCCAAGCAAATTGCTTCACAAGTAAGTTCGTTGATCCTTATTCGTTCATTGTTTCACGAACTGAATCTATCCCTCGGTGTCGAATTGACACGGCGATAGACTGCGGATCTCTATGCAAAATAAAAATGTTTTGCATTAATTGTGGGAAGCAGAAATATAGCAACATTAGAACATTTTTGAATTTTTCAAATCTTTTACCTGGTTTATATTTCACCCAGCAAATTTCTTCATAAATGCATGAAGATCCGCAGTTTGGTGATAAAAGATCGATAAATTGATGAGTTAACGTTGTCATCATGAAAACGTAAGATTCAGACTTTTATCAAACAGAACGGTATAACTGTATGAAATCGACACGAGGGGACGGATGAAGGTTAAACAAGCTCCTCCCTATGACACAAGGATGACTAATAACGTGATAACGTTTGTTCGCCAGGTGCAATCTCTGTCCTGCCCAGTACCCAACAGCTCAGGCACTGATAACGCACAAACAAGCGTATCACAAGGAAGTAGACACTGTAGCACAAAACGGTGGTGCAGAGTTGGCATTGCCGGTTGTGGATTTGAAATCCCCTCACGTTTTAAGTCGTTTATCGAACCTCGGTATACAAAGTTACATACCGTTGTCGCAGCTCAGTGCTCAAACCGGTGGTTATTTCGGATTGCCGATAATTACGATAGACAGTGCAAGAAATCCCAATACATGTAATTTAGGCGCACTCGGTGCTACATCTATTTTAAGTTTGGGCCCGCTGAAACATTTGTCAAACAGGTAACTGTGGACGATTCTGCGTTTGGCCTACGTTTCGTGTAATACTATTTATGTCTTCTTTATTTTCGTTGTTACGAGATGTCTTTTTATCAGTATCACGTTATTATTTCGGTCTTACGACTGGTTCTTCCTTAAATGGTAAACTGCGAACGACACGAGTTTTCGACGACAGACGAATTCGTTCTATTTTTTTTTCTTTTATTTTATCACGTCTTCGGTCCGTTCTACTTTTTTCTTGTTAAATTTACTTGTCTACTGTTAGGTTATTAAATAGTCTTAAAGCAATACAGTATTTGTAACGAAGGGTTGAAAGGGGTGTTCGCGGTAATTTAGAATAACGCAAAACAAGTTTTGAGATATACAATCATTGAGAAGATAGTATACATATACATGTATATATATATATGTACATATGTACTATGTATACATACTATACAATATATATATATATGTCATATATCATTAAAAAAAAGGTTTTAATACGAGTTCCGATTCGTGCGTGAATCATTGTCACTGCTAGTATATTTTTTTTAAATAAACGTCTTGAATAAAGAACAAAAAACATGCCGAACCGTATTCTTCGGGAGTAACTCTTTGAAAATATACCGCACAGGTAAAACTATCGTTCCGTAAAGCATAGTGCCACCTTCTTACTAACATAACAGCAAATTATGTGTTTTACTGTTCGATTATATAATATAACGAAACTGTTAATATCTTGTCGCGTACGATATTAAAAGAGAGATGAAGATTTTATTCATTTTTACACGCAGAAGCACGCGGATACTTTTGAATAGAAGTACTGCGGAATACAAGAATTTTCGAATCCGTTATTGGGAACACTAAATGTGTACATGCGTGTATGCGTGTACCGCGGTGAGAGTTACTAAAGTACCTAATAGTTAGATTCGTTCAGCTAAGGAAAAACAGAAAGAAAGAGAAACTTATAAAAGATCCTCCGTACAGTAAATAATCGTGTTAACGCAGTGTTACAAAAATCCAAAATCCGTTTCTCGAATGAAAGTTCTACAGAGTGTATTCTCTACGATTAACTACAATTTTTCGGATACTTTTTCGATAATGCGCGATAGAGTTTCGAACAAAAATTACATCAAGCGGTATGTCTAATTTTGGTTTGAAACATTCCTCTTCCAGATTATCGTAACCGTTCGAAGAATGGTGGTTAACGTTAGGGGATTCGCTCTGTGTACGATGAAACGTGCAGTGCAAGTTAAAATAAAGAATTAAATATTTTGTCGAATAGTTTTCTGTTCACGATTCAACAATAAATTGTCGAGATGCACTACCGGTTGTATATATATTTTATAAAAAAAGGAGAAAGAATAGATTACGATTGAAGCATATGATCGTTTATACTTGAAATGTCTTTATAAAGAATACTAATAACTGTGTAAGTGATACTTAAAACAGCTAACGTTAAAAGTATGCTGTCGTCCACTTAACATTAGACTAGAAAACGTGCAGTTTCTAGCTTCGATGGTGTGTATCAGACACTTACTCGACATCAATATGATTTTACTACTTCGTTAGAACAACAAAACTAATGGTTTAATCAATATACAGTGTTTTCTCGATAATCTAATAACGAAACTAATTTATTTTTCATTGTTTTTGTACGTGGCATTTTTCTAGTTGAAATGATACCAAATATAATATAATTCCGATGATAATTTACTTGTGTAACGAACGATGAATGTTTCCAACATAAAGGAAGACTTTCATAGTTCGTTACTAGACAGTGGATGCGTTTTTGACAAAAATGATTAAGTGCAATTTCAAACGTTAGATGAATTTATAAAATAATTAAAACATTTTCAACCTACCGAACATATTAAGAGAGAAAATAAATCTCTACGTTGGTCCGGTTTGTTGCAAATCAGGTGGAAGATTTTTATTTTGCATAAAGATCTTCTGTCTATTCGTTACACAAGTAAACATCATCGGAATTATGTCATATTTGGTATAATTTTAATTTTCGTTGGTGAAAGTCCTATAGAAGAATAATGAAAAATATAGAAGTCTTTTTATTGGATTAGTCTTTAAATATGCTGTGCTGTCAAGTGGGCGACGGCCTTAATTCTCATGGATATCACACGCGATCTTTATTTATTACCATTCCTGTTGAACTATTGCTGTCTGTAAATAATTATCACTCTTTGTGTACTGTGTACATTTTAAAATAAGCAATCCGTTCCGTTTAAATTATAAAATATAAAAGAAACGGTTACTAAACGCGCAAGAACTGATTTAAACTAACGATATTGTATATATTTGTATGATAATAAAAGAGAACAATGAAGTATATGATAATTTCAGTGAAATCCAGTTATAGTTATATGCTGCAACTACTAATAATAGGGCATTAGATATTGTTCTTCATTTATCATCAATTTTGTAAGTTTAAACAGCTTTATTATTGAATACTTATGTCTACATAGTATGGTAAATATACTTCACCAGTTGATTTGTTTGTTAATTTCTTTAAAAGAAAAGAAAAACGATTCGCTTTCAATGACTAATCATTAAAATCATAGAAATATATTATGGTAAATCTTTAAATGAAGAGAGTGGAAATAAATCATTGAAACGTTTAATATATCATTAATTTCACATATATCCTGTCCACCTTAATTATTAAAATCTCAAATTCTGGTCTACTTCCGGTACTTATATCTATATATGATATATATATCTCACATATATATATATATATATAGTGTTACGTGGGACACCCTGTATAGGTTTACAATAAATTTATGAATTTTCTCCTTTTTCAGGGAATTACGGACTACAAAAAAAGTTCTAATCACCGAAACCGTAAAATAAACTGTAGGGCAAGGGTTTAATGATTTTTTTCATTCGAGTATCGTTCGAGGTAACTTGGTCCTTTGTGTAACACCCTAAGGTCCAAGAAAGGTTCGCGCTAAAAGTGTTCGTGCGAATGTACGCATGCGCAAGCGTAATTGGACAGAGGTGTTCTGTAACATTCTGTAAACAGCACAGAGACCTGTAGGCAGCACTTTAAAGATTTATTCGGTATCGTTTCATTTTTGTATAGTTCGTATTAATTCTATAATTGACTTCTCCGTTCTTAAATGTTCGAGCGGATTTTCTATTTATTAAGAATCAAATGATTTTGTGTGGTGCTGTAACCTTTGCCTGGAATTATTCATCAATTAATCTTATGGTTGATCGTTTGATTGTACGTATACATAGATTAATATCATTCAGTTATTATTTTTGAATTATCATAATTCATTATTACAGATAACTTGTTTATACTAGTTCGAAGATTTCGTTATGAGTGCTACTTTAAGCTCAAGGGCTGAACAATATTTCTATAGTATAAATCCTCTGGCACAAAGAATAGGAGAAGACATTACAGCAACCAAGGAGGCTTACGAGGGTCTATGGAACACCTTAAGTCTAGCGGAGCGTAATCAAGCGATAAACGAAACCATTATCCAGCCGGAAGTAGCGTTGAAGTATACGTTGAAGAAAGTTGAACTCGCTAAAGAATTGCCAGAATGGTATCCAAAGTTACGTATTCAGACTGGCATGAAGTACGTCATCGACGAGACCGGTAATGTAAGTATATTGTTATCCCTTCTCCCTTAAAATGGTTTGGAATTACAATATTAATCCTTTGACTTAAATTGCTCATTCGCATGAAACTTATCCCTATTGTGATGTTACAGACGCTGCGATGGAGAGATGAGCACTCTGCTCCGTTTTCGTTCATGACTCAGTCTCAGATAAATCTCAGTATAATAGATTCGACGGAAGACACCAAGTCCAAATTGATAAGAGCTCAATTCGGAGAGACTCAGCATTTCTCTAGCCCCTCCAAATCACAGAGAAACAACTCGAACTCTCTGAACGATACCTACGCTTCCCATCAAGTTAGTCGCTTTCAGACCGATCGTTTTATAAGCAGTATTTACGACGACAAACAGTTGTTGAAAAGCAATGTGGACGATCATACCGAAAGTATATTCACTAAGTTAATGAACAAGACTTCTCTATTGAAGTTACAAAATAATTCGGATGATGACATGGAGAGCTTAGTCAGAGAGAGGGACTCTGATACCGACAAAAGTCTGTCGAACACATTAGTTGTAATGTCACGCACAAAATCCAGCGATATTAACGAGTCGACCGCGCTATTAGAGACACCTAGTTCTTACAGTAGCTTTCAATCTTCTCAACTGAATCAGGAGGACGAGGAGAGAACTATACCAAAGACAGGATTCGAATTTCTCGATAATTGGTAACCGACTGAACTTTAACATTTTATTTAATGATTATCACAGTGATCTTTGTTTAATGTTAAAGTTTACGTTAGCAATGGTTTCCATTACTTTAGTTCCTGAAGTAATAATGCTTTTTTTTTATCAAGATATACGATTTCGGTATCTATACGAATTCGTAATGATCTCAAATTCTAAGTGTACACGATCGTGTACATTTTGTGTGCTATGAAAAAACGTGCTAGTTATGGAATAAGTATAGTATTAGATATAATCTTTTACACGCATATCGAATCTAATGAATATCTACGATTTTTATAAGTATCTATCGTCTTTACAATCGTTTTACAAATGCTGAACTTTTCGACAATATTTCTCTAAGTTCCTCCGAGGACAGATCATGATTATCAGTATTTAGAACTTAGAAATTTCTCAGATGCGACGAAAAGTATTCAACAAAGACTGAAGAGGCTGTTTTTATTTGATTTTATACAATTCATCGTCAACGTACTCGAACGAACAACAAGCGGAACATTTGATAAGAAACCATCACCAAAACTATAATCCGCGTAGAATAGCTAATTTTTTTGGTATATGATCGTAATCCATAGAATACATATTCTTGCCACACATCGAACAATTAATGAACGAAACGATGTTTAATCATAGTATGAAAATGTGTATGTTGCTTGTGTAGAATCGGTTGTGCCTGAGTGTTCATTAACAGAACCTGTCGAGAGACATTTATAATAGAAAAAAGTATATACACACATATACATATACATATATGTATATACATGATACAGTATTAAAGCATTTATTACTATATTCGAATACATGAATTCATTTGCTGTTGTTGCGCTCTAAGGTGAATACACGTCCATCTTTCGCGCCGATTGCGATAATCTTTCTAAAGCTCCGTCCTTCAAGTAGTCCAAAACCCGGATAGCCATACTGAGCGACGGAAAATAAAAAATATTAAATTGTTCTTCGAGTTTCACATGCCACTAGTAAAACTGTTGAAAAGTGTACCTTCTGTTCTAGGCGATTGAATGATAGTTATATTCTCGTCCCCGCCGCCGAGTTTCGCAATTTTCGAGTTGTTGTAGTAACCAAAGATGTTTCTATTCGCCTGGGCGATGCAGTAGAACTCTTCCAGGTCGGTTGTTCTCGTCAACTTGGCTTCTGATTCTTTCTCGTAGGGTGACACCAGTATCAGACGCCTTTTTGACGAGGCTCGTACTGAAACTGGAACGATTCTTTCACGGTACTTATTACGAATTTGTCATTTGTTAACATTCCTTCCTACGGTTCTCCGTTCATTCGTTTAATTATCGTTTTGTTTCAGTTACACAGAGTGGCACGCGTAGATCATCATTCCGTTCTTTGCTATCCAAAGAGATATGTTAGACATTGCATCGATTATACAGGTGGTCCAACTAAATATTTCCTTTATTTGTAAAGACATAAGAAATGTTTTTAATGCAATACCTTGCGATACTATTTACATTGAATTAAATACATTTGTTACGTCATCACAAATAAAGGAGATATTTAGGTGGACCACCTTGTCAAATAGATCGAATAGATTCATGTAATTTCAATATTATTTAAATTCAATTTTCATTTAATCTCGTGTTATCGCATACTACATTTTATTTACTTTTCTGTAGATAATAATGGGCTATCTAATTTGCAAAGCAGGTTTCATCAAATAATTTGATGAGAGCCTGTGCTGTTTTGACTTGATTAATGGAAGATAAAATTGCAAGACTAAAAGATGACCCTTGGATATTAGCAAGCGATTTCGAATAACGAGATGTTCAAGATATTCTGAGAGGACCTGATATTTACCGCTTTTGTTGATCTTGTCACCTGATGCACCCTTACATGTGTTTTTCGATCTGTAAGAGATTTTTTGGGACAGCGTGGTGAGACTGTTCGACAGGACGGTCGTCCGAGGGTTTTTATCTGACGAGGTTCGACCCTGCAACCCCGGCTCGTTTTTATTGTCAGCCTGGGTGAGATTAACTTGCCCGTGCTGGAAAGAAACTAGGAACGCGTATACAATAATTAATGGACCGTGAGTTGATTTCACTAGCGAATACGTAACTATAAGCTTGCAATGTTCGTCGAGCTGAAAGACAAGTTTTTTCATTTAACTCTTAGCACTCGAGTGACGACTCAATCACCACTAAAAATTGATGCACCATTGACCAATGGTGCAAAAATATTGTTTACATTATTAAAAATATATTGGTATATAAATCACGCGAGACGGAATTATTCTAGGATGGAAGAAGTATTTAATTTTCAAAGGGTTAAAACTGAAGCGACAAAATGATGAAGCAAAACTTGATATTCAGCTCGGAGAAGACTGCGAGCTTGCAAAACGTCCTGTACAATTCTGTGGTTGCAAAAGGAAAGCGTACCTAAGCCACAACACACTTTCACTTTCGAAACTTTATTTTGAAAAAGAAAATTGATGTTTCTCCTTCGTATAGAAATCAAAAGTATTACAATAATCTTTGTTTAAGATACAGAAAACATTAGTTAAAAACCTTGTTCTCCGAGACAATGCAAATTTTTCGATTCGTGATACACCAGAGGATAATGAATGAATGATTTCATCGTGCTACGGCGTAGCAAAATTAATCAATTAATTTGTTGTCACAAATTTCTTGCGCCCGGTAAAAAGGATCAAAACTTCAGATTAAAATATTTTAACAAAATCGTCCAGAAAAATTTGACGTTACAGAAAGAAGGTCGATGATCACAAATAATATCGTCACTATTTCGTGTATCACTTACTCATTGTTCTGATAAATGCATAAAATTCGCAGTCTACTGACGGTTTCCTTTACAGCCACAGAATCGACGATAAAAGTGGTAACCTTTTCCCCCGCTCTCGTCCTTGTTCGCTGGGCTGCACCACCCGAAACCGGAGCACTGTTTCCCGTCCGAGCAGTTCGTTTTGTCCTTGGAGGAGTTCGACGACGAGGCTGCTTCGATCTGTTTATCCTCCTGCGGAGCCGAGTTGTCCTCTGGCACGTTTCCACAACCCCTGTACTGTTCCATTGCCTGACGCTCCAGTTCCTGTGTTCAAATCGACCCCTTCTTCGTTAAGAGAAATTCCATGATGTATCCGTCTAATGGAGGATCCTCAAGGTAAGATAAAAGTAATTACTTGATACTTGAGCGCCAGCGACTCCTCCGAAGTCCTGTACTGCTCCATTGCTTGTTGCTCCAGTTCATCGTATCTGGACAGAAGAGTATTTTTTCACGGACACGGTTCTGTCGTTGTGAACCCTTTGGACTCGAAGCAATTTTAATTCGAACAATCGAGAGATTTCTTTCAACCCAGATCATATTTTTATTCTATGTAATCTTTTTTACATTGTGCACATCAAGTTGTACCTATTTTCGAGTTGAGTTTTTCACAATTTATAAAATACAAACGAATTGAATAATATTTAAACTGTTTTGAATAATGGTATGGGAATTTTTACTGGTGCCACAGTCACCGTTCGAGTCAAAGGGTTCATGTTAGAACTACCCGTTAAAATTACGGATTTCAGAGTTTTTCATATTAAAAAATTCGTGAAGTTATAGAAATTGTTACATTTTTATAATACTGTTATCGTTATTAGACATCAGATATTTATGCAAAACAAAAATTGTATGCATCGATTGCAGAAAATAGAAGTCAAACAGAATGGTATTTCTCTTGATAAATGTAATAGATGAGAAATTTTCAATTTTAAAAATGTTCCTACAATTTTCAATTTCATCTACTGAATTTTGCTATAAATGCATAAAAATCCGCAGTCTAATCATTATGAAGGAATATTTATCAGTCTCGTGTGTCCGAGACAGAGTATATATGTAGAGTACCTTTTCTCGAAGACGTTCTCGAACATCGCCTGGTTCGCCGCGGTGTTCGCCAGAACGTCCCTGTAGAGTCTTCTTCTGCTCCGAGTGTCGCTTTTCTCCCTCTCGCCACTCGATTTCGCGGCCACCCTGTGTACGCAAATTCCCGTTTCCGGTCTCGGACGATCGACATTCTTCCAGTTGTCCTTCTCCCGTTTCGAGCTACTCGCTGCCTTCCTTTCAGCTTTGCCTTCGAAGCGCCGTAGCTCAGGTGCCAAAGTGTTCGCAGCGATGAATTCTTTTGTTTTCGATGTACAGCCCTTGTCCAACCATCGAAGCACCTTCGAGTCCGACTTGGTCGTTCGAGTTCTCGTTTCCAGCACGTAGGAAGTCGGTGGTTTCAGTTGGGCAGGCTTCGACAAGCTTCGTTGCGCCTTCATAGCGTTCTTCGTCAGCAGAATCAGGTTCTTGAAGTCCACCCCTTGATTCTTCCGTTTCTGACCGGTTTCGTGATACAATTCGACAGGGTGTTGGTAGACTGGTATCGGTATGGGATTCGATTGCAGGAACTTCTCCTGCACTTGCAGAGGATGATGAGTGATGGTCGTTCGCAACGGTTGCACCGTGGTGCAGGTTGGCGATGCACCGGAAGACGCTATTTGAATCTGCGCGGCCGCTGGTATCCTTTGGTACCATTGCTGCGGAGGACGGGCGAATGGCGTGGCTTCTGTTCCTGGCAGCAGCGGCATGCCAGTGCTCTAAAATCATTGTCTTTACAGTAAACGCTCGTTATTAGTCCAACAGCCGTGTTTTTCACGGACTTAAATCGTGGCTCTGACTTGATTATTTTACGACCGCGTCATAGAGGAGGACCTTAGACCATGTATACCCATAGACGCGGCATAGGTATAGTATGTGCATGTAATGCAAAGAACATGCGTGGTTGAGGAATATACGGGCGACCTTGAGAAATGTGAATAACGGGTCCTAGGCTCGCTAAAGTATACCAAATAAAAGATAAAAGGGGTCTCTTAATACCATCAAAGTCCCCTAGTTTCGGGAGTTTTCTATCTCCCGAAACATAAAAAAAAGTATAGTATATGCACACGATGCTGTGTGACGAGATCCAAAAGTATCTGGTGCCCACAAGCCTCGATTCGAGATAATTCAAAATGGTGGATAGTGTATGAGACGAAGCGAGTGCACGGTACAGAAGTATATTTTACAAGTCCATCATTTGATAAAAATTTGAAAAAATGGATACACATAGCATATATATGTATTGTATTCGACATATACATGTATATTGTTTTTACTGTTCTTTTTTTAAATAAAGTAAGTTGTTAAAAATGGTTGAAATCGATTTACAAAAAGGTGAAATTGACTTGCATAAGATTAAATTTAACTTGGTAAATTATGAGATCAATGGTGGGCTGGTCCCAATTGGAGTAAAGTTTCAGGCACAGTGTTTCGTGTGCTAATCTTCGAACGTGTTTCGAATTAAATGAATTTGTGAACTTGCGAACCTGGTAGAGGCAGCCAGCGTTCTCGTGAGCCCTGTTGTAAGGGAACAGTTCGTTCTGGTAGCTCCTCTCGTTCAACGAAGGAAAATACTGCACCCTGTTGTTGTTTTGCTCCTTGTTGAACCGGGCTACTGAAATTTTCGGGAAGAACTCCGGGACTTCGGGGCTGAGTACCGGTGGCAAATGTTTCCTCGGCATTCCGTACGTTTCCGTTCTCGCTGTTTGGTACTCTGCCCTGAGTATCAATGGCCGATACTGGAACGCGTAATAGAATTGCTGCTGCCGTTCCTTCCCCTGGCAGTTCTGATCTCGTGTGTTGACGGTGGCTGCTGTGGCAACCGGTTGCGGATGATGGCATGGCAGACGCGTTCTTTGCTGATGGGCGAATTGGTCCCGATTGTTGCCAAGTTTCCACAAACTTCGAACAGCTCCGCTGGTCACGCGAATGTGCAGTTGCATCTCCATCGAGTTCTCGATGGTGTATCGTTGATGTCCGTAGCATTCGTCAGGCTTTCTCCTGGTACTTGATTCTTCGAAGGTGTACGAGAAAGGTTGATGAACAATTTGTCAATGTTCTGTTCGTTCAGGAGAGTGGAGAGTAGAATCTTTATGATTTTAATATACCCTCCTCAAAAATAGCTGCATAAATGAGACTAGGATAACAATTCACCCATTTTTATTTTACACGTTAAATTAATTCATTGTGTTTCGTTTATAGCGTCACATTTTAAAGAAATACATCTGACGACATGGGCATAAAAGGATAAACAATTTCATAGTGTGTGAAAATATTGAATTTTCACCCTGGAGAACGTATGATGAAAGATTTAACGCGTCTGGAATCAATTTAATACAAAACGAAGTATCTGAATAGGAAGTAGACAATTTTTCTATTTTAACCCCTCGGCTTACAATATCGTGTTAGATTCGTGATGAAGATTTTGAACAGAGTCTAGAAAACATGTATGTTATTAATTTTCTTTAAATCGAGATGAACTTCTATTTCGATTTTGTGAATGTGTAGTTATTGAAGGACATGTAGGCATACAGTAGACATAAATTTTCACTTTTTTAGGAAATCACGAACTACAAAGAAAGTTCTAATCATTGAAACTGTACAATAAATCGTAAGGTAAGGAGTTAAAGATAATCGATCGAGAAAGATCTTCGAAGCATATCTGCGAAAGAAACTGCGCGAAGCATCCATGTCCTCAGTTTCCAATATGGCCGCCATTTTCTCTTACGTGCCGTTCAATTCGCCGGGGAAATGATTGAACGGTTCTCTTACGATAAATGTTAGATATGTTGAAACTGACCAGTTTCTTTAAAAATCCTGGCCTTTACCTTTTTCTTCGCAATCGGAACTAATAACGTTTTAGAAAAGAGAAATTATTTACGCATTAGCTAGTAAACTAATCCCTCTAACGTCTCAAAAAAACTTAATTTTTTGGGTGGAATTTTGAATAAGTTATTATAATATAATTATTATATAAGTTATTCGTTTTCGAAGGGTGTACGAATATTTTGTACACCTGCTTGTACATTCGTACATAATGTACGTTGCATTCAGTGTGAGTATAGGACTCATCAATACCACAGAGAACATCGATGCTTTTGATAGCGCTTCCTCCATTAGTCAATGAAATATTACCGATTAAATTGATCTCTTTAGCCAAATGCGACTCGTTTCTAGCCTCATGGCTTGTCCCGATTTTCTTTTCCGTTGGGCTTAGGTTTAACGGAATGAAACTGCATCCAATCTTTGATATGTCCTCAGCTTCTGGCGCTCTTATCGTTGAGCTCCTTAAAGATCAAGTTCAAAAAATCTTTTTGGTTAATTATTCGATCGAGCTCAAACTATGCACAGATTTTTTCTTGAATTGCTTGGAACCACTCTGTAGGGTGCCGTAAAAGAAATTTTGAAGAGAAACATTGAGAAATAAGCTACTAAAACACAAGAGCCACACGTTTCACGAAAATTGATAGAATGTTCCTTTTACTAACACCAGAAACTATTTTCTAGTCAGCAGAGTGATGTTACCTTAATTTGGAATTTGCATGAACCGACATAGTTTAATGAGAAAGAAAGGGAAATTTGATTGATAATGGGTTTTTACTCGGAGTGGTTAGAGCAAGTTATAATTAACAATTGCAGAAAGTAATATAGCGTTATCTGTAATTGTTGTCGTTTAAAAACTAACAATTCTCGAGTCGTTTCCGGACTGTTTGAAGTTAACCAGGCGAAGAGTTTCTCCACATCCGGTAGCATCCAGGGCTCTGCGACATCCGTCCAACAGAAATTCGTGTTTGGAATATTCGTGGCATTGTCCTGTTTGTAAAGGCTCTCCCGTTCCTCGTTATACTCGTAATTGCCATAAGCTGCCAATCGAGACTCCGGAATCACGTCGCGAACACGTCGTCTCCGTCGATTGTTGCTGTTCTCTTTGTACTTCTCTGTCACCTTACAATGCTGCAAGAAAGTTCTTTTTCCCGTTGAAAATCTCGCTCGTTCCGAAAATCGTCCGGCCAGATCTTTCCGTATTCTTTTATTTTTACAGACTTTGCAAATCAATCGGTGACCGAGACTCTTCATTTTCTCGCAAATCAAATTCAATCTTTAGCAAAACAATTTTGCAATACATATGTAGTTTCGTTCTTTAAATTTATCACTCAGAAAATGGCTGCACATGAATACACATATCTACACACAATTTGTCATACATTACAAGGTTAATGAATTGGCAATTACTTTTAAGTAAGTACTTGATGTGCATCTTTGCAATATACAGATAAAATTGTTAAATTCGTAACAATTAATTTAGATTTGATTTGATTTCTTTTACAAAAGCTCGCTTAAAAATACTTTATCTGTAAAAGGTTGAAATATCGATTTGCAAAACGGTGATAATTGATTTGCAAAAGGGTGAGTGCGGAACATGTATTTGTATCACAAAGTTTGTATTTGTTTTTTTCAGAATATCAATGAAATATGAGAATTCGCAAGAAGCGAAGGACGTTTTACCTGATGCCACAAAGACTGATTCAACTTTTGAAAGGGGTCCTCCTTGTCGAAAGTCCAAGCTTTGTCGGCGATTAGGCTAATGTTCGCGTACGCGCTGTTCAAGGGCTGCTCTTCGTCGTACGATGGGAATGAAGATATCATTATCTGAACATGCTAAGTTTTAGTAATCAATTGAATGGAATCGAAATAGTGTTGCGCGTCGGAACGAAAATAGTTAATAATGAATAATTCGAAATTAAAATAGTTTTGCATCGGTGTGTCATTTAATTGACGGCTCGTCGTTCTCTTGTGACAAAATATTCAATCGATACGGGAAATTGAAGTGTGTTCAGGGCGGAGTTCGCCGTTATTCGAAGGAATTTTTACTCGGGATATTTTCTCGATGCAAAATTCGTTTCGGTATTCGTCGTATCGTAAATCGAAACTCTAAAACGTGCTTTATACGATAATTCTACGATTATTCATTGCCGACTGTATCGTTTTTACGATAAGCTTGCTTTTTTACACGAAGGCAGCTGCTGATCGATTACTCGGCAATCAGAGCCCAAGTAAAATTCTTTATAATCTCCCTTGCGCTTCGGAACGCAGCGTTTTGTTGTCCCAACGCCTTTTATACTCCATTCGTTACACTTTGTCAAGACCGCGTCTACAACCTTCGTCAAGAAACAATATCTTATTATCCTTTCAAAGAATATTCTAGAATATTCTTGCAAATCGTGGCTTCCCAAATGTTGCAATTTGTCGACACATGCGTATCCGCGTTCAAGCAAGTGTGTACCGGGTGACTCAAATCCCTTACAATAGGGCAAATCCACGCGAAAATGGACACATTAAAAAGCTGTAAAACGCAACTTTTATGTATCTTCTATCCAATCCCGACAAACTGGAATTTTTGAATAATGGAAAACTAAATTGCTCTAATTTTTAGAAAAAAATTAAAATCGTACACTCCACTATTAAAGAAGTTATCGTTCTTTTTAGAGTGTCTGAGACTTCCAACTATCTACAATAAAAGAACAAAATGCCCAAGTTTAAATTGCGAAATCATGAAAATCTGAAATCTCCTGGCGACAGAGGATGCGTGAGTAGCGTGGGAGGATGGTAGAGAAATGAAATTGATCGACAATTTTATTTTAAAAATGTTTCGTTCATTACAAATACGTTGATAAGATAGTACATACACACAGTCGGAGTCATTCACACATTTTGTACAGTTCAGACGCACGATTATTTACAAAGAGAAACGGTTTCGCGGTAGTTTACAATATCTCGACGATCCACGGTGAGAAAGATGGGGGTCTACGATAGCGCTCCGATAGCGCGAATGAAATCAGTCTGGTAGTTACGTCTCGTTCAACGTTTCCGATCCTTTCTTCTTCCTCTACGGAGGGAATAAATTTCCAATGACTTCCCGAAAACGTTGACTCGAGGTGTAGAAAGTTCCTCGCGTAGCTACTTTACCCGCCCTCGACGAGTTCCGAGACGCGATCGCTCGTTATCGCGCGACCGTATCGAGATTATCTGGCACGGGCGCGTCGAAATCGTTTATATACACGAGTTGTCAAGTTCAGAAACCTATTTAACCCTTGGACGGCGGTGGCCGGGTCTGTTTCGCCTTTTCCTGAGGAAACGCGTATTCTAGGCGTCGAGTTCTATTACATACAAGTTTTGCGCTCTTAATTCACCCTTTGCCCTACTACGTAGTATTTATGGTTGGCATTTTGTTGTGCCTTATTTCCTTGAAGAATTTCTTTTCACATTATGTAGTAAATTAATTGCTCTAACTTTTCAAAAAGGTTCACATTGTATAGTCCAATATTGAAAAAATTATCGTTTTTGTGAGATCGTCCGAATATTAATGGGAGTCACTGCATTTTATATTTATTTAGACACCGTTCACGCGTACGGTAGGCGATCACTGTGATCGTGGAGATCCGCAGAGAACTAGATCACGACTTTACCGTATAATTTAATCTAAACAAATAAATGATTAATTTTCAATATCCTTGATGGGTAAAATTGATTTGAAAAAGGTTGAATTTGATTTGCGAAGGGACAGTGATTATGGAGACCCTCAGGGAGCTAGATCGCGACTTTACTGTACAATTTGAGCTAAACAAATAAATAATTAATTTTCAATATCCTTGATGGGTGAAATTGATTTGCGAAGGGACAGTGATCGTGGAGACCCTCAGGGACCTAGATCGCGATTTTACCGTATAATTTAAACTAAACAAATAAATAATTAATTTTCAATATCCTTGATGGGTGAAATTGATTTGCGAAGGGACAGTGATCACGGAGATCCTTAGGAAGCTAGATCGCGACTTTACCGTACAATTTAATCTAAACAAATAAATAATTAATTTTTAATATCCTTGATGGGTGAAATTGATGTAAAAAAGGTTGAATTTCTCTTGCGAAAGGGTGAATTTCGAGTGCGAAACCCATATCTAGGACTCTAACAAATTTCGAAGCTTTAATTGTTGAAGAAACAGTCTCCTTAATAGTGCGAACGGAACCAGCTCCTGAAGAACGGCCGCCATCCAAGGGTTAATACAATGGTTCGAGTGTTCTCGGTACAGTCGCGCAATGTTACCGCCGACCATAAACTCGCGGAGGAACTCGCGGCCGACAGGAGGAATTCTCTCGGAAGTCCGTTCGTTGAGTACCTCGTTTCAGTGAGAAAAGCCGCGGGTGTATTTACAAAAATTCACACGTTGATGATGAGAGAGTCGATCGCCTCGAGGATCCTATTATTATGGCAAGACACGGGTTACGTCCTCGGTTCTCCGGGTCGATTCCGGTGATCGACGAACCGAAGGCACGCGTCGATTCGCTTACAAAATATTTAAAAGAACGTCCATCGTTCTGCTCTCCGCTCTCGCGGCTCACGATAACCCGCGATTAAAAGTCGATTCATACACGGTTCGTACATTTCCGAATCCTAATTCCATGATACTGTAAAGGAGAGTTCCCGATAGTTTACCCAAGGAGTTGTGTAGCCCATCTAAATCTTTTTTTTTGTTCCACGCACAGAGATGGAATTTCCGAGAGGAAATTCGGACAATCATTCACGGTTGTGGACAGTTTCACTTAAACCTGGGTAAATTTATTTTGACGGACGTTCGGAACTGACGCGTATGAATCGACCTTAAGGCGCGATTTCACTGTAGATCGTTCACTGTCGTTGCCGACTTTTTGGTCGTTGCACTTTCCCGTTGAGCACGTTGAGTTTTTTTTGATCGAGGCACTTCGAAGAGTTCGTTCTATTGTTACACCGAAGTGTTGTGCCATCCGCACAGGGATCGAGTGGCAGTCGCAATGATAAAACTATGACTCGTAACGCGGAGGATGATACAGTAATCCCGCGATGAAAGCGCGACGGAGCTTCTCGATCTAAGGCTGTTCGCCTATCGGGATTACTGTACACGACACTTGCGAACCGCACCTTCTTTCGACGGAACAACAGTCGTACTTTACAAGTTTTTGGTGATTCTTATAGTTCGTTATCGTCCCACTGTTCTCCACGTATTAACCCTCGTACGCTCGACAATGTGTTTCGAAAACTGTCGAATCCTCTATAGACTGATAGAGTATTTTCCACGAGGCTGTGGATCTTCGTGGAAAATAGGCATTTTGTCAGTGAATCGTATTAAACAGGAACTGAATGAAAAGGTATTTCCCCTTCTAACAGCTCGACTAAATCAGTTTTGTATTTCCCCTATTCGATTTTTCGATTAATGCATGAAATCCGCAGTCTAACGATGTCAGGTAGCTTCGATGTATTTATAAATAATTTCACGCATTTATGAGAAAAACGAGCAGGCGTAATTCAAAACAGCAAGACCGTTAGGAACACTTAAAAATACTAAAAAATAACGGTTAAATTAAAAATACTGATTTTCCATAAAAATCCGCTGTCTATTCACACCGTTGAGGAACGTGCGAGGGTTGAACAGCCGCTAGAGTTGCTTTCACCCTTGGAACGGTTAAACGTACTCTTCCGACGGTTTGGGGATGTTAGTCGGGAGCCGAAGGGTGCTGGGCACGCGGTTTGCGCTGTCAGGTAACTCTGCGATGTCGATGAATACACCGACGAGACTGTCGAAGTTGAGTCCCCAGTTGAGAAGATAGTCCCAGCTAAGGGCTGTGGTGGTAGTGGATGGTGATCCGTTGCTGGATGGTCTATACAATCCGCCCATGTGCGTCGACAAGTCATCATCGGAGGCGACCAATGTGCTGAGCGATCCTCGAAAAGAACTGTCGAATCCATCGTAGTTAACGTTCGGTGGAAGAGGTGGTTTGCTGGTTTGCGAGGACTCGTTGCTGCGTTGGTTGACTTCTTCGTCGTCGGGCTTGGCGAAGGGATTATCGGACCTTTTATCCCCTACCAATGAGGTATTGTCATACTCGGAGCAGGTGAAGCTGTCGTTACCACTTTCGTCCGTGGTCGACGAGTTCCTGCGCTCGAGTCTCTCGACTGGTGGCGTGTGTCGCCTGTGGAGATGCAAAGGACCATGAGTGGGAGGTCCTCTGGCTTCGCTGGACGAGCTGACAGCATCCAGGGTCGACACAAGACTGGAGGTCCTGGGTCTGGAGTTCAGTCTCTCGATCTCTTCAGCGGTGAGGCCCATGGGCCCCGAGGATACGTTGTTCACGGAGTTCTCGTTATTCGATTGAGGTGCTTTCCGGCTAGCCGTTGACCCAGACAACTGGCTCATGATCGGCGAGTTCAAGCTCCTCTCGCTGTTCGAGTTTAACGCATCTTTCCCAACACCTCCCGACGACGACGTGGTAGCCAACAAGGCGCTTTGAAGCGGTTTCCCGCTGATGTCGTGTAGCGTTAATATCCTCGGTTGCTGAGCGGACAGCTCGCTACTGGGAGACAGTCTCGCCAGCGGTGTACTCTGCAACAGCTTCTGCGTGGGTCCGGACGGTTGACTCACGTTAGGAGGTGGTAGAGCTCTGGGTGGGAATGGGCCAGCGTGTCTGTGCTGTTGCCCGGTGTGTTTGTGATGGTTGGCGTAGTTGCTGATGGGCGGCGGAGTTGCTTTGTACTTCCGCATCCCGTCCCGGTAGCCTTTGTAGTGATAGACTATGTCGATGTCGCTGGGCGCGATGGAGCTCGCGTTCTCCAGATCATAGTGCTCCGGCATGTCGGGTTCTGGATTATGTTCGTGGGAGTGTAGGGAGGATTGAGCGGGCGGTGGGAGCGGAGGATGTTCATCCCGGATAGGAGGTGACTTGGTCACCTCCCTCTCGATGATGTCGGGTCGCTGCGGCCGGTGTTCCGAGGCTGCGTTCATCTCCCTCTCTTTATACTTCTTCGAGATCAGTTCCGGACCCATGTGTCCCACCCCGCGAAGGTCAGAGGTGTCCGAGATGTACGTGTTCTCGTGTCGAGACATCATATTGTCGTTGCCAGTCCCGACTAAAGGGTTCCCGGTCATGATAGCGTTCGTGTTCTTGTTCACCACCGAGGGCGCGCTCTTCTCTTTATTCTGCCGTCTCAGACGGAACACGATGAAGCTGACTAAGATCGCGATCAACAAGATCACGAAGAACACTATCACCAAAGTAATCCCGATGCTCAAAGGATCAGCCGTAGCTACAGCGCTGATCCCTATAGGTCCTCTACAACCGGCGCTTACTTTCCCGTGATACAGAGCTTCTTTGAAGATCGACCCGCTACCGTTGAACGGCTGGATCTCGTTGTTCACGGTGAAGTTGGCCAAGCAACCCTCGAAGCTTCTGGCGCCAGCGCTCTGAGCGTGGTACAGGTCTTGGCTCACTCCTCCGATCGACAAAACGGAGAGGTACGGGTCGAGGAAATCGTGCACACCGGCCGAGTCCAATTCTTCGCCGGTCTGCACATCGTCGATCAATAATCTCAGCCCTCGCAAGTACGAGTGCAATGTTAGATTATGCCAGCGGCCGTCCGCTAGGCCGCCTTCGATGTTCGCTGACATGTTCACTGGGGAGCCCAGCAGCGATGAATAGAATAACTGCCCGTTTCGAAGCTGCAACACAGCATTTGTTAGAATCGTTTCTTCTTATCCAGGTTCTGGAGAACCTCTTTTCAAGAGAATAGGATTAAATATTTAAATGGAAACACATTTTTAAAAAATAACACAATTGCAAGAAAAATTACCTCCACGGACGTGAAGTGTTTGTTCGTCGCGGCGTACACCAACACACCTTCCGGTTTCACTGTTCTGAACATCAACCCGATCGTCTTCAACGGCGAAGAGTTGCTTATAAAGCTCGTGTCCTCCGCGGTCGATCGTGTCACTCGATTCTTGTGCCACACGGTCGATCCGCCGTACAGATACTCCAGTAATTGCATCCTCCTATGCTTTTCCGACACCTGCGAAAAGGGATGTTCAATTCACAGAATTAACAATTATCAATAACAAAAAGTTATTCGTTTTTAAAACGTATACGAACACTTTGTACGCAGGTTGTATTTGAAGGGATCTTGGATCAAAGAACTTCGATCGCAGAACAGAGAGGAATCAGATGTTTCTCGTACCTTGAACTCGACGAATCCACCGTCGCTCAGGGTCACTGGTTCAACGGCAGCGTCGCAGTTGGGCGCAGTCACCGATCCACACTGACAAGTCACTTGATGCCACTTGTCGTAGCACTTGGCGTTACCACCGCAAACGGAGACAGAGTCCTTCGAGTCTCTGAGACAGGGGCTGTTGCTCGATCGAATGCAGGTAGACTTGACGCCCCGAGAGGATAAGGGGTTCGACAGGTTCAAGGCTCTGCCGTTTATGGACACGGAGTGCACGCAGCCGACGAAGTCGTCCGAGTGCACCTGGCCCGGTCTTTCAAGCACAGGGTCTGCATTTTCCAGGCCACCGACGAGAAGCGGGTTGTTGTTGAAGTTCAGTGTGCTGCGGAAGAAAAACACAAGCGTTAAATCGCTTCGGCCCACGTTGGCGGTATCGGTTGGCAAACCGTTAGAAATGTCGCTCTTTTTTCAAAACCCCTTTTGCAAATCAATTTCACGCTTCTGCAAATCAATCCCACCCATTAAGAATCTATTACCATTCTTCCAGTCATTCTTCGAAAATCCTATAATAAAAGGAGTTGTCGAAAATACAAAACTAATGATACCAACCCTGTGGGACCAACGTCGTCCGCATAGCAAGTGCTATCTCCGGGCCTGCAGTCGTCGCAAATGTCTCCGTGTTCTCTGCACGTGGAAACGCTCAAGGACACGACTCTCCCGTTTCTCGTTGCTGTTACCTTCCTCCATTCTCCGTCGGACATCGACTGTTCCGTTCGAATCGTGATCGAAGCGATGGCACTCATCGCACCACCGTACGAGAACACCACTCTTCCGTTTACCAACTCCAACACCACGAAGTCCGATCGTCCTCCAGTTTGCGGAGCGTAGTTATACAACAGCAACGCGTCTGGTTTCGTTGTCGCGAACACGATCGTGATGTCATTCGTGTTCGAGTCCAGAGCGGGGAAAGTCATGTAGGAAAGTTCCTCGAACCCGAACGTGGACCTTTCGCAGTGCCTTCCGTACCTTCCCTCCGGGCAACTGCATCTGTATCTGAATGGTACAACCGGAAATCGATTATAATAAATGCTGGGGGGTGGGAGGACGAGATTGAGACTAACAAGAGATATTAATGAAAGCGAAGCTCGAGTTTGAAGTGTACGGATAAGAATTTCGTTGAAGGGACTTACCCAGGTTTCTCCCCCACGCACAAGCCCCCGTAAAGGCAAGGATTGGGCCTGCAGGAGTCGGTGACCGCCTCGCAGTGATTCCCTCTGTAGCCAGCACGGCACAGACAGAAGAAACTGAAGCTGTCAGGACTCTTCCTGCAGGAGCCACCGTTCCGACACGGATTGCTTGCGCAGGCATCGCCTCGTTCCAGTTCGCAGAGCTTTCCATCGCGATCGATCGGGCAGATGCACTGGAAATCGTATCCCAGACGCCGACACTGTCCACCCTGAAGATTATTAGAAGATTATAGCATTATCAATCACCTCGGGTCAAAAAATTGGAGAAATTTATGAGATGTTTTGACACTCACCAGCAAACAGGGATTCGGAGAGCAAGGATCCTGCCTCTTCTCGCATCTCTCGCCGGTGAACCCGTCGCGACACTTGCAGGTCATCTCGTGCAGCATTCTCGGCGACGTCAGGATCAACGCCTGGCTGTCGATGATCCTCGCGTCGTCGTAGATCACGAGTTTGTCGCTACACGTGCCACCGTTCTCGCAGGGGATGTGCTTGCACGGCGAATAGCCGATGGTGAACGCTCTTCCTTCGAGTAGAGACCTGATCTTCTCGGCATTCTGATTCAACAGCTCGATCACCTCGTATTTGCTACGATAGCCTGTGCGACGGAGCAACAATTTCTTCATTAGTGAGGATGTTCTTCATCGTGCATAAGGTTTGAACAGAGACGAACGTTACCTTGAGAGAAAGAGATCATTTACCTTGAGACGTCTGCACTGCAAGGTGAATGTTCAAATCGGACGCATTCTCTCCGAGGCTGAAGATCCTCAATATGTCTCCCCCTTTCAACACTTCCTTTTGCAACACGTCCAACAAGGCACGGTAATTCTGACTTAGAAAATCCCTGGCGGTTAGCTTGGACACCTGCAAGGTGACGCTGTTCTCGATCGTGGTGTTCTTGAACACGAGAAACTCCACCGAAACCGTGGACACCACGTTCGGATGGCGACCGTCGCTTCCGGAAACTGTCAGAGAGTGTCCAGTTCCTACATCGAAAGCAGAGCAGTTAGAAATTCGCATCTTTGAAAAATCCATAAGGTGTTCACGAAGTAAAACATCGGAGAATCTAACCTGGAGTAATTTTCTTCGTGTGAAGATCGCAGGCGGTGGGAATGCTAAGGATGTTAGCACTCGATTCTTGAAGAATTTTGCAAGAATAGGAACCGGTGATGTCCGGATCGCTCGGATGAACATCGGCGATCTTCCCCAGGGGTATTTCCTGGTTGAAGGAGTGGACGATCACGTGAACCGATCTGGGCGACGATGGACTGTCGTTCTGATCCGTCACGATCACCGTTATCGTGTGCTCGTTTTTCATTCGAGGAACTCCTGAGTCCTCCACTTCAACCTGAAAAAACCAAGCAAATTTGTCACATTCAAGATACCTGTCCATCTGAGAGTTCCTGTTGATAACTTCCGAGAGTTATATTGTCGCCTTAATAAAAGATAACAGTACACTCACCACAAGATCCAACTGTGGCATCACTTCCCTGTCCAAGCTCCTAGTGGTCTTCAACACCCCGGTGTGTTTATCCAAAATGACCATGTCGCTCTGTCTACCGCCAACGATCTTATAAGTAAACGGTGCTCCGTTCGGAGGTAGGTCAGGATCAGTAGCGCTGAGAGTCATCACGATCGTACCAGCTGGTTCATTCTCGTTCACGTATCCGACCATCTCTGGCGGATCGAAAACAGGTCCGTTATCGTTGATATCGAGCAACTCGATATGAACCACAGCGGTCCCTGTTTGCGGCGGTGATCCAGTATCGATGGCTCCCACAGTTAGATCATAAATGGGTATAGTTTCTCGATCCAGCTGCTTCGCTGTCTCAATGTCTCCAGTTTGTGGATCAACTTTGAACGCTTGACCAATGTTCCCGCCAATGATGGAGTAGGAGAATTGATTATTTTGAGGCCTGATGTCCTTGTCGACAGCTCTGACAGTGAGCACTCTAGTGCCATGAACTGCTCCTTCCGACACGGTAGCGTCGTAAGAAGTCTGAAGGAACTCTGGCGGATCGTTGCCGTCCTGGATCGAAACGATCACTTGAGCTTCGTCGGTGTCGTTGCCACGAATCCCACCTCCGTTCTTCGTCATCACAGTAAGCACGACTCGGTTCTGCGTTTCTCTGTCCAATCTCCTCGAAACGCGGATGATCCCAGTCTCGGATCCGATCGAGAACCCGCGATCGTTCGATGATCCAACGAATAGATAGTAAACTCTACCGTCTTCGCCAGTGTCCTGATCGGTAGCCTGCACCAGACCCACCGACGTACCAACTTCTGCACTTTCCGACACGTCCATGTGGAACACTGGCTGGATGAACTTCGGATAGTATTCGTTCACCCCTGTGATGTGCACTGCCACTGTCGTGAACCCGACCATCTGTGGATTCGAGTCTGGATTCGCTGCGACGATATCCAGCGTGTACTCGTTTGCTTCTTCGTAGTCGAAACTTTTCAGAGAAACGATCTCTCCCGTGTCCTCGCGGATCCGGAAGTGGTCCTTGCCGGTGCCGCCCAGGATCTTATACTGAACCACCGCGTACTTAGGGGAGTCGATGTCCTTGGCTACCACCTGAAAATTTGACGGGACAAGTCTCGTTAATCTAATCGGTTAAGTCCGTCATGATTATTAACCCTTTGTTCACTCCAAAGAATTAAAACAGGGTTGGAAGAAACGTAAGTAAACTGTTTGGAGATTTGAGGCTTCCATGGCCTACCATCGTACAGTTACTTCTGTTGAGGCTTTCGGGTCCTAAAGGAAGAAATTTCCCAACGTTTCGCAAGCATTGCAGCTAGCTTCATCAGGGGATCGAGAAACACACTGCTACTTTCGATCCCTTGATGAAGCTAGCTGCAATGCTTGCGAAACGTTGGAAAATTTCTTCCTTTAGGACCCAAAAGCCTCAACAGAAGAAACTGTACGATACTTGCGGAACGATGACAAATTTCTTCCTTTAGGACACAGCTTACACCCGGAAGCCTCAACAGAAGTAACGGTAAACCGTTTATTTACCTTATAAACAAAGCTGTTTGGTGGAGAGTTCTCCGGCAAGTGAGCCTCGTAGACGCTCTGGTTAAACGTGGGCGGGTTATCATTGATATCGGACACGTTGACGATCAGCGTGGCAACGGCTAGCTTAGGCTCGAAGCCTAAATCCGTGGCGGTGATGTTCAGCCTGTACTCTTGCACTAGATCATAATCGAGAGGCTCGAGTATAGTGATCGCGCCGGTAATCGAATGAACGAAGAACTCGTTTCTCTCGTTGCCAGCGGATATTTTGTATCTGATCATGCCGTTGGGTCCGTAGTCTCCATCGGTGGCGCTTACGGTGAGGATGGTGGTGTTGACGGGTTCGTTTTCTGGTACTCTAACCTGGTATCTAGCCGCTGCAAAAGTGGGAGCGTGTTTGTTCTCTCCGGAGATGACCAGGGTCAGCGAGACCTCGTCTTTTTGCGGAGGGACGCCTTTGTCGAAGGCGCGAGCCTTCAACGAGAAGTTCGTGCCGACCGGTACGTTGGCCAGACTGTTTCGAACGTACACCCAACCGGTTGTCTGGTCGATGTAGAAGTGCTCGGTGCCGTTCACGTTCATCAGCGAGTAGCTGATCTCGGCGTTGACACCGTAGTCTGCGTCGTCTTTGGCGACCAGCTGGATCACTCGCTTGCCAATGCCATAATTTTCGGGCACGGGGTACAGGTAGGACCTTTGCTCGAATCTGGGAGGATTGTTGTTAGCATCCACTATGCTCACATGGACCACCGTTCTCGATGACATCGGCGGCTTGCCGTTGTCGGTAGCTACCACAGTCAACGAGTACAGGTTTTCTGGAGACGATGGACGATGGGTGTGCTTGTAGCGCAACGTTTTCTTGCTGAACACGTCTCCCGTCGCTGGGTCAACCATGAACAGGTCGGATGGCTGCAGCAGGCTGTACGATATCACCGAGTTTGGACCCTGCTTGTCCCGGTCGATCGCAGCCACCTGACCAACATGCGCAACAGGTGGCTGCAACTCCGGGAAGTGGAAGTGGTACGACTCCGAGTCGAATTCGGGAGCGTTGTCGTTTTGGTCCTGGATCGTTATGGATAGAGCTGTTGCGCTTAGCCACGCTCCGTCTGCTGCTACCAACTGTACACATAGACGGTCGGTTAGTGTTCCGTTATCAGTACACAGTAGATTTGATGCATTCATGACGAAAACGATTAGGTCTAATTTAAAACAGTTGTAAAGGAATACAGTAAAGAATCAATTCCTTTCAGGGTTCGAGACTCCAAAAGTTGTCTAGGCCTACTCACTCCACTGCCTGTCAACGCTGTGCCGCGCCGCAGGCCGGAGACTATTGAACACCACTACATTGACACAATGAATCGAAATTCTTCTTAGTATTTTAATAATCTTTTAAATTGTCAATATAGGCCCACATAAAAAAGTTGTAAAATGCAATTTTTAGTATTTTTCGTACAATTCCAATCAATTGCAATTTTTGACAAAATTTTTTTTCGCATCCTGTAGCAAACTAATTGCTCTAGCTTCTCAAACAATATTTCAAATCGTATAGTACAATATATATAAAGTTATCGCCTTTTTAAGAGTGAGCGAATAATTTTTTGACTCGAAATTCATTGGTAACAGTAAGTTGAAAGAGGACAGCGAGGAAACTAGAGGATGATCGATGATCTACCTTCAACAAATACTCGTCCTGTTCCTCCCTGTCTAAATGTCCGTCCACAGTGACGTTGCCACTCAAAGCGTCCATAGAGAACTTCATCCCAGGGTTATCGGTGAACGTGTAGGTCACGTTAGCGTTCTGACCGATGTCTGGGTCGCTGCTGGTTATCCTGATGACGAAGGTGCCGATCTCTGCGTTCTCTGTCACGTTCACGCTGAACAGTCTTGTGAAATGAGGTGGATTGTCGTTTTTGTCTAACACGGTGACCAGCATCGTAGCTGTACCAGTCAGCGAGGGTTGTCCTTGGTCTCTGGCTTCCACCACCAACTCGTAGGAAGCGATCTATAAGAGGAACGAGGGGTAGATCAGGGTTAAATTGTTATTGGTCGCAATGGCGAAGGAAAAAGTAAAGCTGAATCAATCTAATCAATTATTAATTGAAATCGGTTGACGGGTAAAGAATCTATGAGCATTGTAAGATGTAAAAATCTTTGAATTTAGGGTTTGAAGACACTTACAATTTTTCCTATTTTCAATCAATTATATTTCGTAAGAACTCTGATTGATTTAGCTGAAACTTTGTACGTGTATACGAGTTGGTCTACCTAAATTTAGCTACCTAAATATCTTCTCGATTTTTCATGACATAGCAAATGTTCTGAATGCAATTTAAATGGTATCGTAAGGCGAATGTTTTACAAATGTTATTTTCTTCTCAAGATCATTTTCTCCGGAGTTTTGAATCTCTAAGTGTTTACCTCCTCGCGATCCAATTTAGCGTTCGTGCTGATCTCCCCGGAGTCAGGGTCGATGATAAAAGTCTCTGCGAAGTCGTTGACCAGGTAGTAAGACACTTGTCCATTCTCTCCGGAGTCTCGATCTTTCGCAGACACTTTGCCAACGAACAATGGCGGGTATTCATCCTCTGGCACCGTCGCGTTGTAGATGGACGCTTCCATGATCGGTGCATTGTCATTCGCGTCTGTCACGTTCACTAACAGCTGGACGACACTCCTCAACGCTGGAGTGTCCGAATCGCGGACCTCTATCCAAGCTTCATAGTATGGGGCTGTTTCGTAGTCGAATCCCGAGGCGACCAACACCTGAGGCAACATAGAGAAAATCCATTATAGCATTTCGATGAGCCACCGTTCACGCAGACACAACATTCAGAATTCTACAAATGCAACTCTATTAACTCCATCAATGTATAACCCTTTGTACTCTGAGTTATTCCAATTCGAAAACCGAATTGTTCTACTAACTTCTTACACAAATCAAAATTGTGCGTTTCTACTCGTGCCATAAGAATTCTGTAAAATCTTATTAACCCTCATTCGCTCCTCAAAAATAGCTGCATACATGAGACTAGGATAACAATTCACCCATTTCTATTTTACGCGTCAAATCAACACATTATGTTTCATTTATAGCGTCACATTTTAAAGAAATGCATCTCTCGACGCAGACATAAAAGGATGAATAATTTTACAGTATATAAAAATATTGAATGGATGAATTCTCACCCTGAGGAACGTATGAGAGTTAAACGGATCCTTGTCATTTTGACGAGTCCCTTTATGATCTTGGCCGATCGCTTTCAGCGATTGGTGGCTCTAATGTTGAGAATCGGAAACATTCGACGAGTTTTACTTTGCTAATGCAACTGATAAAACAGACTGGTGCACCAGGTAACTTGACAATATTATTCAGCTGATAACAGAGCTCGTTAAAGTGATCAAGGAATAGCTTTTTAGCGGAATCGGGTTTCAATCGACGCAGAAGAAGTATACCTCTCCAGTGTGGGGATCAATTTTGAGGGCATCCCCCACGTTTCCCCCAGCCATCCCGTAAACGAGATTGCTAGCGGCGCCGACTTTCGGTGTGGCAGCGCTCAGTTTAGTGATCATGCGTCCTTCAGGTACGTCCTCCGGCAATGTGAACCTGGTGTTCATGGTGGAGCGGAAGCTGGGGAACAGCTGTTTCTCCCATAGATGTATCACCAAGTCCGCGGTGACGGATTGCGGCGTCGTCCCGCAATCGGACGCTTGGATTTGCAGTTGGTACGTGGTCTCGTCGTTCGCCAATTCTTGCGTCGCTCTTATCACGCCGCTGTTCGTATCGATCGCGAACTTTTTCGCGTCCATCCCCTGCAGCTGATACACGATCCGCGAGTTCTCGCCGTCGTCGTCGTCCACCGCCTTTGCGCCGAACACGAAATCACCTTTCACACAAAAACACCGATTAAGTCGCTGGAATTTACTTACTTCGGAAACAGTTTCTAGAAAGACCCAGATCTGCACAGAGCTGCAGCTTCAGGAAGCTGAAGTACTCGAAGAGGGTTAGAAATTGAGTATCGTAATTGTCATATTAAGGGA
Source organism: Lasioglossum villosulum (assembly GCA_963971365.1). Lineage (NCBI taxonomy): Eukaryota > Metazoa > Arthropoda > Insecta > Hymenoptera > Halictidae > Lasioglossum > Lasioglossum villosulum. The sequence goes on along the minus strand of OZ020498.1, from coordinate 6,155,898 downwards.
GTAGAAGAAGAATTCTCATTGAGAAAGCACCCTTGCAATCCTGGAAACGAGTTTACCCCTTTGAAGGTGAAAACGCTGTCGAAGGATTAATAGAAAAATGTCTAAAGTGGCTACTCTACTGATTAATATTGATGTATTAAGCCTTTGCTTGAAAGTTAGAGATTTCTTTCTAGGTAGGATAGGGTTAGTTGTATCGTAATTGTCATATTAAGGGAGTAGAAGAAGTATTCTCATTGAGAAAGCACCTTTGCAATCTTGGAAACGAGTTTACCCCTTTGAAGGTGAAAACGCTGTCGGAGGATTAATAGAAAAATGTCTAAAGTGGCTACTTTACTGATTAATATTGATGTATCAAGCCTTTGCTTGAAAGTTAGAGATTTCTTTCTAGGTAGGATAGGGTTAGTTGTATCGTAATTGTCATATTAAGGGAGTAGAAGAAGAATTCTCATTGAGAAAGCACCCTTGCAATCTTGGAAACGAGTTTACCCCTTTGAAGGTGAAAACGCTGTCGAAGGATTAATAGAAAAATGTCTAAAGTGGCTACTCTACTGATTAATATTGATGTATTAATCGTTTGCTTGAAAGATGAAGATTTCTTCCTAGCTAGGATAATTCCATTGTATATGATTTTTTCATTTTATGCGAGGAAGTGACGTTTCGATAAATTTATCTAAGGGATCAAATGTAATTCGTAAGGTTTCATTGATAAAAAAAATGATTCGATTGGATTCGAAAGGATTCAAGGATAGTATGAGAGGATTTTCTGGTAGGATCAACAAACCGAAGCTCGATCTTACCTGGTTTGGTCGCACCTGGCACGTACGCGGTGTATCGCGGACTGGAGAATCTGGGAGCGTTGTCGTTCATGTCCGCGACGTAAATGGTCAAATTGACGGCGGAAGCTCTCGGCTCGGTCGGGCTGGAATCCTGAGCGACCAGTGTCAAGTGATAAACGGAGGCTTGCTCTCGATCCAGCGGGAATACCGTGAACACCTCGCCGGTATCTGGATCCGCGGTGAAAAGTTCCGACTTTTCACCCAGGAGACTGTACCTGCTCGAAAGTCACAGCGTTTAGAACACGTTTGGTTGTTCGATGTATGCTCATCAATTCGCACATGTATATGTATATATGTATGCATATGTATGCATATGTACTCGAAAATGAAAGTGTGAGTACGGTGTAACCTTCTCATTAATACTTTACCTACCGGAAGCCTATTAATTAGCCTTTAAATAATTACTAACCCCTTGCTCCACGATTTATTTTACGGTTTCAGTGCTAGGACTCAAAGAGAAGAAAATTTATATGTATTGCACAGTTACATGTTCTCCAATAACTATACACGAACAAAACCAAAATAGAATTTCATCTTGATCTCAAGAAAATTAATAACATACATATTCATTAGACTCTGTTCACAATCTTCATCACGAGTCTGACACGATATTGTAGGGCAAGGGGTCAATGGCTTTCTTAATCACTCAACTGTATGTAAAACAAGCGCAATAATTTTATTTCAAATATTAATGTCAGAAGCAGGTGTTACACTATATTGTCTGCTATATTGTCAGCTACACTGGAGAACCCTTTAACGCATTCTGCACACCTGATTTTCGCGTTGAGGCCCTCATCCTTGTCCGTGGCGTGCGGTTTAGTGACCCAGGTCCCGGAAACTGAGTTCTCGGTGACCGTCGCCTTGTACTCCTGCCTGGTGAACTCTGGACTGTGATCATTCACGTCGAGCACGACGATCCGGACGATGCCTGATCCAGTCAACGGCGGAGAACCTGCGGAACAGGTTCGCTAATCGTAGATCGATCGGTCAATGATTACATAAACATACTCCTATAATTGATGCGCTCGGATATTGGGGACCCTTGACACTCTGCGATAATTTACGATTAGTGTATTATCCTTTCTTTTTCACCTATTATTTCTACAGGGTGTCCCGAATTTAAATGGCAAAACTTCAGAAGCGTGTAGGGGATCGAATGACAAAAAGGCTTCAGAGATTTGCTCGTTTTTTCTTCGTTTTGGAGAAAACAGATAAAATATAGATTCCACGGATGCTAGTACTATCCGACTATTCCACTATCCGACCACATTGTCTCCCTATTAGTTCGGATACAGGACTCTCTACTGTAATTATTAAGTCCAATACGTTGTGTTGGCAAGAAGAGTAATTTCGGTATTTTAAGGTGAAACAGAGCCAAATTTTTTAATTCAAATAATAAACTAACGAATAAGATATTTTCCCTTTTGTTCGATTATCTTTTTCAAAAAGCAATAAATAAGAAAATGTATTTTATTGATTATTTCACATTTAAATAAAAAAATTACTATCTCGCCAGCCTAATGTATATGGTCTAAGGGGTCGCAAGAGGCAAAGGACAAATGAGCCGCGTTCCTCGTAGAGAAGCCCGACGGGGCTTTGCTGAAACGGCTTTAACAGGTGTATACCTGGCGCGAACCGCACAATGGCCGGCATTGAAAGGGTTAGTCGGTGGTCTACCGAGGAGAGAATATTTTTCCGGCCGCCCCTCGATGACCGGTCTTGGCCTCTGTGTAAACTGGTTGCGAATTAGTGCGGACAAAGGACTTAATTATGTCTGGTTCGGCACTTCGGTTAAAAAACTCGTAGGAGAGACGTGAAACGAAGGACGCTCGCCGGATAAAAACGGGCTCTCTAGCGTGATCGAACACGACGCGTTATGACCTCTTTAAAGACTAAATCAGGTCCACGGCTACCTCGGACTAATTTATACGGCGTACGGCATAATTATAGAACCCTGTCTTCGACGGATACCTGAAATTCTTCAAAAGTGCGTCAGTCGAGACGCTTGACAACGGACAGCTTCGGTGACAACCTTGACAGCTTCCGAGAGTATCTATGCTGAACATTACGATCTAAACATTTCACTGTTTTAGAATTTTTTTCCATTTTTTTGGAAATCTCAAAAAGTAAAAAACTTTCGAGATATTGTTATTTAAAGTTTCGATCTCTGATTCTCTGACCATAGGACATTGGTTAAATTGCATTATTTTTTTCACCATTTCGAATTTGTTTTCGTGACCATTTCTCTGGTAAACACGTAAAGTCAAAGATGAAATCGTCACAGGCGGCGTGTTCCCGTGGAATCGCAGATGTAGAATTTAGCTTGCCAAGGAAAATATTTTTAAAGATAGTCGTGCGCGAAGGGTTAATATCGTAAGCTCATTCGGCTGTGGAAGGGAACCGGCCACCACCGAGGGTATAAATCAGGCTAAGTGGACGGTTCAAGTGTGAACCGATCGTCCTCCCATTCGTATCGCTTTCGCGGCTGTTCGTCTGACACGTCGATTCCACGAAGAGCCAGGGTGCGGCGAAATGTCACCCCCGCGAAATAGAAACAATAGACGGATGGAATATATGGGATGGGTTTAAGTAATGAGCGGTAATATACAAATTGGATATAAATTTGTAGGTTGTTCGATGAGATTCTTTAAGCGGTGGGCAGTTCCTCGTCGAAATCTTTTTATCGTTGGTTCCCCCGTGCCTCCCCCGTGCGTCGGAGCCGGTAGTCCCCTGCGAGAGGGTGCCCCTCGCCCCCTTCCACCCCCTGGGCCTGCTCGGGGGGCCCTCGATGGCCCAATCGGTCCCCGCCGAGGTAGACAAGCCCGCAGAGTTATGACGCGCGATTATGATAATCGCTCTCAAATGCCTTCCTCTGCCTGGACGCTGGACGCTGCACTCTCTTTCTCCCCACCCCCGGCTTTTCTCTTCGTCCCCCTGATCCCCTGGCCCCTGGCCCCCTGGTGCCCCCAGCCCTCGTTCCTCGCTTTCTTCCCTCGCCTTATCCTTCTCCTCCTCCGCCGCCCCCTCGGACACCCTCTCTGCCCCTCTTCGCAGCCAGCTTTCGCTTCTTGGACGTTTTGGAGTCGCCGAGGCCCGGTCTCTTTCCCCAGAGAGATCCTGTGCTTGCTCGCTCCATCGTCTCGCTTTCTTTCTTCCTTGCCTGTTCGTTCGCTCGCTCGCTCGCTTACTCGCCCAGCCGCGCATTATATTCCTATTTTATTCATACGTAATGGCTGTCGCGTATGCGCGCCGGCTGTCGCGTGTTCACCATCCGAAAACCCGTGTCCGTACCAGGCGCTAACTAAGGACCCAGCTTTTGTTGCACCCGAACGGGTCCCAGCCGCGTGGTTTTCGCGGATTCCAAAGTATTCCCCGGAACCAAATTCGCTGCCATTAGGGCAGGCGTTTCTCTACGATAGTCCCAACGAGTAATTCGCCTTTCGCTGTCCTAGACTCCTCAATAATTAGAAGAACTGTGTCAATTTCAAAGAAACGCTCGGTTAACCTCCTAGAAGTTAGATCCACACTTGTTGAATTAAATCGATCAACAGTTGTGCTGAGTTTCTGGTGCATTCTGCTCGAATATTACAACTTTTTATTTTTTTCGAAATTTTGTCTATTGTGCTGCGTTGTTACTTTTAAAAAATGATGAAGAAGTTATGGTAGATAATAGTTTTGGACGTGCAATGGATGTTTAGGTTAGTAAAGGTTATCGAAGGAGCATATAAATTCTCACAACAGAAAGTTTAGCTTATCTATTTTATAACAGATAAAATAAAATTTCTACAGCAATTGTAGAAGTTCTTCAATTAGATATGATAAATTCTTACTCGATAACATAGCTACTGAAATGCAAAATAGATATTTTGCTGGTATAGTCAACAGCTTCGTTCATGCTTGAAGTACTAAGTTTTCAGATTGTCAGTACTACATGCGAATGATTAAATGTTAATGGTTACAGAATAGAAATCGATGGTTGTAATTACACTGCTTATTAATTGGCGGATACGGCACTAAAAAAAAAGGAAAGAATAGCGGAAACGGCCGATTTCCGACCTATGGTAAACTTTATTACTTACACGTTGAGAACTAAAGCTCGAACGGTACTCGCAACGTCATTAAACGTAATCAAATTAATTAATTGGCGATCCGACTCCGTTGTCGAACTGTTAATCTGTGTTCATGAGTATCCGAGTATCGAGCGATTCTTTTAATAAACCGGTAACATCGTTCGAACGCCAATTTTCTTCCCGTTTCGATCAGTTCGAAGACGCAACAATGATCGTTCATCGGCGAATACGACGTAGCATCGAATGTTTCTATTTCTTCGGTAAGTATTAATTAGGAAGTGAACTCGCGGGGAAATAATTGCGGAACGTAGTCGATCATTATCGTCGAAAGAAGGAATTCCTCGGAGGATGTATAACCTCGCGTATCACGTTTACAAACATTAAGACATCTACACATATCGAAGGGCATATCGAAGGGCATATCGAAGAATACTAGTAATCGGTAGGTTTGCTGGTTCGAGTCTCGCTGGCGATATTTTTTTCCTAGAAATTCATTTCCTAAAACATGCATTTTCTACTTAAAAAATAAAAATAACTTATAAATAATAAGTGTTAGTCTTAAAATTGAGGGAGGGGTATCAACTTCTAGAAAAAAATGTCGACAGCGAGACTCGAACCAGCAAACCTACCGATTACTAGTGTTCCTCGCTATGCCCTCGGCTGCTTATCTTCTTATTTACCTCTCAACGCGAACTCCTTTTTTTAACAGGTTTGCATCTGGGTTTTCAATCGTAATGTTGGTATTAAAAGATTCCCTGAAGCTACTGCTCCCTACATCTTTAACTTTATGTTTATTGTTTTCACTTCATAAGGGTTACGTTTGTCTCGGCGCATCATTTTCTAACCTCTTAACGCGAACTCCTTATGAACGCGTAAACCGAATTTCGAATGCAATTTTCTCGGCAAATATTGAGAAGATGGCATCTTGAAATACTGCAAATTTCAGAAAAATCCGCGACTCGTCAACCGTGGCTTCCTCTCGTTGGCATTATCGAGAACCGAGAAGGCGCATCCCGCAGCCTTGCAATCCTAGAAACGAGTCTACCCGCTTATGAAAGGGGGCCAAACTCGAGAAACGAATGGCCGCGAGGGCCCGGTGGGGTCCTGAATACGTTCTTGGTGGCTGATAATAATAAAATGAAACGAAGGGGTTGAGGAGGGAGGAGGAACGAACGGTTGGCTGTTGTCCCCGTTGATTAAGCAGACGAATAAGGAGAATACTTGGCTAGCGCGAGGCTCCGGTATATTTGTTAGGGATTGCCCACCGGGGAACGCCGCCTATGGTGGACCACACCATTGTGCCGCGCGATTGTTGTGCCCGTGCCCTCCCCGTGAGAGGTCCGCGTGATTGAACGATATACGCTTATAGGAGGCGCGTGGCCCTGGGCCACGGCAACGCGGGTACAATGTACCTGCTGCAATCAGAGAAATCGGGTCCCACCGGAGAATAATGGCCTGTTTTAGGCGGCGCAATTAACTCGACGGTACCGGGGGCCGGCTGATACTTCGTGAAATCGTTAATTTGTCTTCTTTAAGACGTTAGACCCCGATTGGATCGGCGGACCGACGCCAGCCACCAGGCATCTTTCCATCGAACCCGTTCCGATTCGCGCGGAACGATACAGAAAACCTGTACACACCGCGACGAAAATTATGCCGCGCCACGCAGCGCGAGTACGGCTTGCTGACCCGGCAAAATCGGATTCCGCGTCATTTTTTTTGATCCCGCATCTCCGTAAATAGTTGACGCGAAATCCCGGAAATTTTCCGGTACTATGCATGTTCAATGTTAACTCCGTGAACGACGACTAGAAATTCGACCCACAAGTGCAGAGGCTGAACCAGCTCTTCCCGGAATATCTTTGTAACGACTTGAGGAGCAACCTGGGAGCCTTTGCTTTTTATATTTTCAAAGTTCTACGGATGTAAATGTTGTTCTTTTAATTTCAACATATTTTTTCTAATTTTAATGTTATATTTTCTGACAGCTTGTTTGTACGTAGTTCGTTCTAAATCATTTTTATCTGTGCTTAACTTCTTTAACTCGTCACTTTTTTTACCTTTACTTAATTTTCTTAACTCGTTTGAGATAGCCACGTTACGACACTCACCCTGTACATTAGATTGAAGAACTAAATTCTTGTTCAAGTTAATCTCACATCCCACAAACCTTCACAGTATATTGCTAATCATCGAAATATTCTAACTTGTGCAAGGAGAATTGAATAGAGTACGTCAGGAGTAGCGATTGAAAAATTCCAACGTAAATTCGAACATAAAATAAAGCAACATATTTGCATTCCACCCAGATGCTAATGTTAATTTTGAACTTACCAGTGTCCATGGCTACTAGAGTGAGGGTGTATTCCTGCACTAATTCCCTGTCCAATGGTCGAAGCAGAAAGATGTCTCCCGTGCTAGCGTTGATTCGAAACAAATCGGTGTCACCCTCCTTCAGGAAGTACCTGACCTGGTCGTTGTAAGGTGGAGTGTCGGCGTCGTAAGCTTTCACCTGTACAACAGTGACGAAAGGGTGAAATCTGGGAGACCCTAGTTTGTCTTATCACGTTTTATCTTTACCGATTCTTTGATCTTTAAAGCGTCGAAAGTGCTGAACAACTTTTAGGTATCGACGATCGATCATATCTTTGACTATCCACTAGAATTCTCTTTTGTCTCGCTAGATCATTCGTGGCCATAATTATGAGAGCGGTATAAATGAAAATCTTTCTTTGCATTATTTTACATTATGTAATTATTTCGATATTGCGGAAAATGAACCGTTAGATAGCACTTGTTACATTCGACGTTCTATGGAATTCGTTGAGTGTTAATATCCTTCCCTTGAAATATCTCTAAACAAGGAATACGAAAATTCGCGCCCAAAAATTTAATTGTCTATTACACAAGTGAATATAATCGGAATTACATTGCATTTGGTATGATTTTTATTACAAAAATGCCACAAATGGTCAGCAAAGTCCCATAAAAAAATAATGAAAAATAAAGAGGTTTGAAATTCGGATTAGTTGTGTTTATTGTTCTTATTTCAGCAGAACTTAAAGAATAAATAGTATCTCTGGCGTATAAATGACTCTGCGCAGGCCCGTGTCGAGGACTTACATCGATAAAATACTGTACAACGATTGAATGTCGATTTGAATTGGGTTGCTGAGAATTGAATTGAAATTTAAACGCAAAGATTGAACGTTGGATTTGAATTTAGATTTAAATACATAAAGATCTACTTATCACAGTAATCCGGATCCCTCGTCAAATTTCCACGATAAGACATTTTCCATATCATAGATCGTGAGTCTCTAATACACAGAATGTAATCGAACTATGCCACCCTGAAGGGATCACGAGCGACAAGTTGACCGAAAGGACCATAAACTGTTTCATACCTGTATCACGAACCCACCGCCAGGCGGAACCATGTTTTCCATGACATGGGCCAGATACGGCGAGTCTAGGAAGACGGGAGCGTTGTCGTTTATGTCGAGGACGGTGATGGTAACCTGGGCAGTGTCCCCTCTGGACATTTCGCCGACCTCCGACGCGCAATCCTCTCCACGAATCGTCAAATGGTATCTAGACTTTCGTTCAAAGTTCAGATTCTTCGCTACCCTGATCACACCGCCGTCTTCCGACACGGTGAAGTCCCGGTTGTCGTCCCCCATGGCGATGCTGTACCTCACCCTACCGTTTGCACCCTCGTCGCGATCCATCGCTGACACCTGTCACCAGACGACACGATCGTATTTATCTTCCGAACATGAACGCCGGATATTTATTAATTTTCCTAGACATTCCTTTAATCGTGGATCTGTAGATCGTTCACAATTTTTAGGAAGCTAGTAGGAAAACAGAAATACGACAAAATTTCGAATTTCTTATACAAACAGAGCTTCTTGATTCAATAATAAAAATGCCGAGCACTAAAGCGATTAAAATGTTTTAGTTTAGAAAAATAACAAGGCTCTATTTCTTTATATTTAGTGAAATTTTTATTACAATATGTGCTTGGAACCAATTTCCATGTAAGCAACCTCATAATTTCAATAAGTACGAAATGAAAAAAATAAAGCCGGTCACTCGATTAGCGTGGCAGTATTAAAATTTTTCAGCTTATACGAATAAAAAGACTCTATTTCTTTATATGTAGTGAAATTTTTATTACAATATGTGCTTGGCACCAATTTCCATGTAAGGAACCTCATAATTTCAATAAATACGAAATGAAAAATATGAAATGGGTCACTTGAGTAGCGCGGCAGTAGTAGATCCAGTATTAAACGAAGAAAAAAGAATAAAAATGAAAAGTTCTGATTGTTTAGAACTTTAAAAATTGCTAGAAAAGTAGCAAGCGGATAAGTCTCGGAGGCGGCACGCGCCAGGTTGGGTTAGATTGGATGATAGCAAATATTTCTAATAATATTCTCGTTAGAGGTTCTCGGAACAAAATTTCACAGAAGTTGGTTAATGGAACGGCGAGCTTATATGGACACAAGCGTCGTTTTCCGAGGGTTAATTCCCTGCCACTCGATCCCTCCTCGATTAACCTTTTCCTTTGGGCGAGTGATACGCGTAATTCACACCTCCTCGAGGTAGTAAATCATTAAGACGCGTTTCAGGTCGTCGAGGCAGCCGGACGGAAGGTTAAGCTTGATTCGCACCTGTGGTTCACGGTACTCTGCGGGACCAACGTTAAATATTACTCGATGCTCCTCAAACAGATCAATTAACACCAGCATTCACGCCTTGGTCTCGTGTTTTGGGAGGCTGGGTTGCGTTGTTTAATCACTCGCCGATACTTTGTACTAATTGACACGCGCGCAGCGCGATCAACTCGATCGACGAACTTGCCGATTTGCATATTTTTCAAGCGAACTCGAACATCGTTTAGCAATAATCATCATTGAAAAATGCTTCTCAAATGAGCCAGAAGCTTATGCATCGGAATTGTAAAGATTGAATCATTGGAGGAGGAAACTGACTAATTCTTCTGGAAGGATGATCGCGTTCATGGGTTTCGTTGAAGAAGAGAGAATAGCCATAATTATTATCAAAAATGGTTCCCAAATCAGCTAGAAACTTGTGCATCAGGATTGTAAAGATTGGATCATTGGAGGAGGTTGAAACTGACTAATTCTTCTGGGAGGATGATCGTGTTCATGGGTTTCATTGAAGAAGAGAGAATAGCCATAATTATTATCAAAAATGGTTCCCAAATCAGCTAGAAATTTGTGCCTCAGGATTGTAAAGATTGGATCATTGCATGAGGTTGAAACTGACTAATTCTTCTAGGAGGATGATCCTGTTCATGGGTTTCATTGAAGAAGAGAGAATAGCCATAATTATTATCAAAAATGGTTCCCAAATCAACTAGAAATTTGTGCATCAGGATTATAAAGATTGGATCATTGCAGGAGGTTGAAACTGACTAATTCTTCTGGGAGGATGATCGTGTTCACGAGTTTCGTTGAAGAAGAGAGAATAGCCATAATTATTATCCAAAATGGTTCCCAAATCAGCTAGAAGATTGTGCATTCACAACAGATTTGAACTGTTTGAGTAATTCTTCTGGGAGAAAGAAAGAGAAGCATGGATTGATCAACAAAAATGTTAATTACATCTTTTTAAGCGAACTCGAACATCGTTTAGCCATAATCATCATAAAAAATAGTTTTCAAATCAGCCAGAAGTTTGTGCATTCACAACAGATTTGAACCGTTTGAGTAATTCTTCTGGCAGGAAGACGCAGTTCGTGGGTTTCTTTGAAGAAGGATGGATCGATCGATGGGAAGAAAGAGAGAACAAACCTGAAGGACGCTGGCACCGATGCTGGCGTTTTCGGCAACGGTGGCGGAGTACTGTGTGGGGTCGAAAACCGGCGAGTTGTCGTTCTCGTCGAGGACCGTGACAGTGACTGTCGTCGAGGACGATCTCGCCGGTTCGCCGCGGTCCCTCGCGGTTACGTCCAAGCTGTAGTTTGACCTTAATTCGCGATCCAGTGAACCAGATACACGCAACAGTCCATCAACGGGGCCCACGGTGAACGGGAGCGACGTGTCCTCCAGGGAGTACTCGACGTACCCGTTCCGTCCTTCGTCCCTGTCCACCGCTTTAATGGCCATCACCACCGTGTTGCTCGGCGCGTTCTCTATTATCGAAATCCTCGTCGGCGATATGAACTCCGGCGACATGTCGTTCACGTCCAGCAACACCACCGTCACCTATCGACCACACAATTTCATCTTAACTCCTCCCTGAACCCTGCAGTAAAACCTCGCGGGTAACAAACTTAATCCATTAGTAATTTAATTCTTCCTTGTAATATTCTCTTTACAGCACCGCCAATTAAAAAGTAAAAAATCATAATTACACATGTAAAATCGCAATCGTACAATATAGTTACCATTGGTCGAAATTGTGAAAGAAAAATAGTTAATTCTTATTTAATAACTTTTGTAAAAGTTGTAGCCAGATAAGATACTGAAAAATGCCTCCGAGCTAAATTCACTTTTAACTAGACTATTTTGATCCTATCGTAAGAGTAGTTACACGGTGAACACAGTTTCATGAATTATTTCTTCGATTCTGCTCGACAAAAAATTACGAAAAAATTCTCAAGATTTTATATTGAAGGTTTCAGGGTACCACGTTTATACGTATCAGTATGTTAGTTGCGTGTCTCATAAAATGTAATATTGCGACGTTATGTTAGTACGTTATCTTTCTGAATAAGAAAATATTCAATATCGTAAACGTGAACGTAAATAGAGGATTTTCTCGATTTTTTCAGACAGAGACGCACCTGAACGGTGGAGGACAGGGGCCTCGCAGGTGGCAGGGGGCTGTCGGTGGCACTGACTACCAAATTGTACAGGGGCTTTCGTTCCCTGTCGAGCAGCTTCCTCGTGAATAGAGTGCCATTGGTGGCGACGCCAAAGTCGCCGTTCTCGTCACCGCCGGCGACAGCGTAAATTACTCGGCCGTTATCTCCGGAGTCCAGGTCCTGTGCCGCCACTGATAACACAGCGGTGCCGATGGTCGCGTTTTCAACGATGTCCGCGGCGTTCGGGCCTGCCTCGAAGATCGGCACGTTGTCGTTCAGGTCGACCACGTTGCAGTAGACGGTCACGGTCGAGGAAAGCGCCGGGATGCCGGCGTCCGTCGCCTGGACAACCAGAATGTAGTGCTGCACCTGCAACAAGGTAAGTGCCTCCTTATCTCACCCATTTCGTCTCTTACAATCGCTTGTCCCGCGCTCCGAAACACGCTCCTAGATCCTCTTCCTTCTGTACACGCATTTTTCGAATTTCCGGTGGTGCTATTCGCCCTGCCAGATTTTACCGGAATTACTACTTTTCACGGAGATCTTGACAAATCGATCACTTTGTCACGCCACCTTCGATGATTTGAGTCATCATTTTGCCGGTTTGAGAATTTATTTAAGAATTACAGGCCTTCCAATTTTTATCCGAGGAACTGTTTGTCCGATTGAGCCATATTTTTTTGTTTCATTCGGAAAGAATTGGGCCGTTATGAAATAATTTGTTCAACCTCGATGATTATACATCTATGAGAAAAATATTTAAAGAATTTAGGAACGTTTTCGAAAATTATTAAGAAAAGAAATACAGTGGGTGTACTGAGTGTTCGTGCACTTTTTAAAATGGAATAACTTTTTATAATTGTACCAAACGATCTGATTTTAATAATTAATTAGAAGCATTGGTTTATAAAACGATATGCAAAAAAGATTTTCCTACTGTCTCGTAGTCTGTAATAAATGTTTAGTTTAGAATGATACGAAGGATGACACTATTTGGAATTTTTCCCAATTCGTACGATCACGTTGGAGCAACGTTTAGTATCATTTCTGAGTATGCAGCGAGCAGGATCAGCGTTTTCGGGGCAATTATTTCTTAGCGTGTCTGGCTTGTTCCCCTCATCCTCTTGCCTACGGATGCGAATACGCGTAGACGGCGCGAGCTGCCATTAAATGTGTCCGTCGATCGATCTGTCGGACTCTGTTAACGCTAAACCCTAAATTCTAGCGTTGCCTTCTAGTCGAGAGCTAATATAATAGGTACGCTCGGACCTGAACGCAGAGGCGTGTTCCGTGGTTAGAGATTTCTTGCCTCCGGGCAGCTACGCGTTTTATCGCATATACATACAGTACCGGTCAAAAGTTTCGATTTTCCTGCAGAATTTCAATATTATACTCTCTGACCATTTCTCACGTATCATTTTCAACATTCAACTATTAAAATAATGTGAAAAATAACTGAAAAAGATTAAAGGAATCGCGTCTTCTAGAAGTTAACCCTCCACTCGTGGAATAAAATAATTTCAACAGTTGTGCCAGGTTTGCGTTGCATCGTGCTCGAATAACAAAACCATAATATAGAAAATTGAGAAAAACGATTTTTTCAATAGCCCCCACTTTTCATTTTTTTCAATTTTCTCTATTGTGCTAAGTATTATTTAAAAGATAAAGAAGTTGTGGCAAATAATAGTTCCGGACATGCAATTAACGTTTAATTGGGTATCTCTGTGCGCACTCAGGGATCTGAAACTTTTAACCGGTGATGTACATCGTGATTCCATCTTTCGTCGAATGGAGCACGAAAATCCTCGGAGGTTTCGAGCGAAGAACGCTCGACTCCTGCGAAACCCATTATAATTGATTTAACTCCTGTGTTACGGTTCATTTAGTTGCCATTATCGCTCATGGTTGCTGGCCAGCTAATTATTTCCAGCAGCTTATTTAGGCAGTTCATGGTAACTATCGGTAATCGCGCAAGAAAAAATATTTCGCAGAAATCAAGCCTGCCTATTATGCAGGCGACTAAGCAAAAATTAACAATACTCCCTCTTCTGTCTCATACAAAAAGGAGTTTGTCTGTCTCATTCGACTTTGTCGAAACGTTTTTTCCTCAATTTGCAGATTTTATGCATTTATGACAAAAATGGATGGATGGAACTTAAAACAAAAAGATCATTAAAACGATTTAAGAACATCCACATGTTATTTTCAATTTATTACAATCGTTAAAGATAGGAAGAAAATACTTCCTGTATCTTGTAAGTGACGAAGAACATTTTTATCTCGCATAAACATCCGCAGTCTAGTTACAAATCTCGAGCATTCCGAACAACTTTTTCCTACAGCAATAATCGATCTCTTTTAGTATTTTGTTTTATACATTTACAAAAAAATCTGTTAGTTCGATTACAGAGGATTCCACCGTTATATCTGTACAAAAATTGAAAATAACAATATGCGGACGTTCTTCGAATCGATTTAATGCTTTTGTTGTTTCAAATAACGCCAACCCGTTTTTGTCGTGAACGCACAAAATCGCTGTGCAGCGAAAAATTCCGTGAGAATCCGTAGCGTACACCCGTTACAGTTTTTAAATAAGGTTGTCCCGGGGTGTACCGTCATCAATTGTCAACGTACCTGCTCGTAATCGAGGCTGGCCGTCAACGTGAACACGCCGGTGCTCGGGTTCAGGGAGAAAACGTCGTTTGCCCAATCGGATATCAGCGTGTAGCTCAATTGGCTGTTGGGACCGTCAGCGTCCGCGTCCGTAGCTACCACCTGACCGATCCTGCTACCCCTCGGCATGTTCTCCGGAACGTCGAACGAGTACGCGGTGCTCTGGAACGTCGGCGCGTTGTCATTCGTGTCCGTCACCTGTAAAACAGATCGGGTTTCTTTCCTATTAAACCGCAGCAACACTAATCCTCATCCAGTTCTCACTAATCTTCCTCGTTTCGACCGCACCCATTCTGACAAGGCCATTTCTAATCCCGTCAACAAGTTACCACATCCTGGGTAGTCCTCGTACTCAGTTCACATAATTCTACAAAAATCTAAATCGTTCTTAGAAAATAAAAAACAAGTTCGGCGAAGATCAGCGAATTTCATAGGAAGCCTTTCATTTACGATTTTTCTGTCGTAATCAGAAATCTCCGATCTCGGCTTGTAGAAAATGACGAATCAATTGAATACGTGGATTGTTTAGACTGCTCGCTTTAAACCATTTACAAAAAACATTGATCTGCTATTAAATACAATTAAAAATTACAGTGACTTCCCTATGAATCGGGAAGTTAAAAAAATTTATGTATTAATTGAACCGTTTGTCGTAACTCGTTCGCTGTTGTATGCGATTGAATATAATCTGCTGTTAAATACAACGAAAGAAATTGATGATAAGGACATTATCGTCGATGCATACGGAGCAATAATAAAATATGGATTCCGGTGTGAAATGTGGACGCGACAGAGGTTGTAGGTAAGAGGAATAGTATTTCCCTTCGGCACGCGTTAATTAAAAAAAGACCGATCCTTTGAGCAGTGGCAAGTGGCAACATGGCCGACTTGGAGAGTTGATGAGCATCGGGATTCTCGACGGTATAATTCATCCTCCTCGAGGAGGGTACGCCCGATCAGGAGGGAAGAGGAGAAAGGTAGCGGGCAAAGATAAACAATTGGGGAACCGAGTCTGCCGCTCCTGTTCCCTTTCAATTGTACTCTCGACGTCGCTCCCGAGTAAACACATTTCAATCATCCCCGCGAAATATTCTCGGACGCTAACGGGTGACCACTCTCTCTCTCTCTCTCTCTCTCTTTCTCCCTCTCCGCGAGTCCAGTCATCGGAATTGCGGATCTCTCGAGACAGCAAAACCTCTTTGAACGTCTCTGACCACCAGTTCCTGTCTACCATTTCGTCAGGTATGAACACACAGAAAGAAATTGCAAAGAACAATGACCCGCGCCAATGTCCGCGGAGCAGAATGCTGGGAATTCACCTCGACGAGGCGACTGCGCCAAGTCATTATGTCAACAATTACACCAGGTAAACGAGGGAGAGCCGGACGATTTTATGAAATTGAAATTTTATCGTTAAACGTTCACCGTTTGCTCGAACCGAGTCTACGTAAAGAGAAATTTGTTTGTTAGTCGTGCATAATGCGCACCGTTGTTCGAACCAGTTTTAGTGAAAGGAGAAATTGTCGTCGCGGAATAAGCTAGTTCAAATATCGTTTTCAAGAATGTCTTTTTATTCGTCACAACTGAAAATGACAAAAATATCTTGGTAATTATACATATAGAAAAAAGACGCCGCGCGGATCAGCGTTATGTTGTCACTGAGCGTACAAGAATACCCTACATCGGAAAAGGAAAAAGTACATCAAAATCTAAAATTTCGTCAAAATCAGAGTAGGTTGACTTTCTCTATATAATTACCAAATTATTCTATTTTTAACGAATTCTTTAAATTTTGTCGTCTTAGAATAAAATTAAAAATTGTTCGTTTGTTACTTATTTAGTAGTATGTCTGATGATTTAGGAAATTAATGTCTTTTTTTAGCAAAGATGCTAAATACCTGCGTGCGTTCTCTTAATTCTATTCTACATAAAAATATTAATAATATAGAAAGAAATAGTAGGAGCATCTTATTGGTCACAATTGAAAATGATAAAAATATCTTCTGCAACGGTGCCGAGCATCGTAACCCATAAATTATTGATAGATGTGTACCTAGCCGCAGTGAACCAGAAAGAGGATGCTCTTATTTCATATTTTCTGAAATATTTTGCAACAAGACTGGCGACGTTTCCGGAAGGCATTTGTTGAAATCATAGAAGTGTGTCAGCGATCTAACCAGCCCGAGATACAGCAGTTCGAGGATCAGTTGGAATTTGAAGAGGGGATTCGAAGGGGGCTGGGCAACAAAGTTGTGGATTCCTCGATGTGACCCCTTAAAATTCCAGCGGATAGCGCGTATTCTCCGAGCGATCGGATTTTTCGGGTGGATGGATGAGTCCGCGAGAGAGCGGATCGTATCACGGTCAGCTCGTTCCCGTAAGTGGCAGGCCACTCTGCTCGGCCATAAACGGCAGCGGGTCTATGGTGGAAGGTTGGTGCGTGCCTGAACGCGTCCGTCGCTTAGGTCCCCGGGCCCCGTGGGCCCTTCTGGTCCCCTTTGGAGGAGGCCCCTGGTCGGAAGTCGGCTCGCGATGCCGTGTATATATACGTCCGGTGAATAGGTTTCCCCGGAGAGGAGTAGAGAGCGCGCAGAGCGTCGAGAGGGATCGACACACGCGGTGCCGGTATAAAAGAATAAAGCGGAGGTGGGCACGGTTTGATTAAGGAGGGTTCAGAGACGTTTGCAAAAAGTGACGGTTGCCCCGAGACGCGGTGGATGACGAGAGGAGAGTAGAAGACCGCGATCACCGGGCCCCGAAGACGAGTATCACGACGACGACGACGAAGAAGAAGAAGAAGAAGATGACGCGAAGAGTCTCTTTGTCCCTCGCGATGAGAAAGAGGAAGGAGAACAAGGACGAAAACCGGAGGAGCGAGAAGGACGAGGGCCAAGGGAGAGAGAAAAGGGGAGGGACTCTGCGCAAAAGACTCGCCGGGAAAGAAGAAGGAGAAGGTCGGAGGAGAGAAACTGTTCTAAGGTCGAGAGAGCTGCGAGGAGGGGGGAGGGGGATGCAAGGGGCCAGAAGGGGCAGATTCCGCAACTGTCGGCAGCGGGCCTCTTTCATGGTGCCCCAAAGAGCCGAGCTATGATCGGGACTGGCATTCCTTTTGCCTTTAAGAGACCCCGGATAGAATAACGGACGGCGGGCACCGAAGAACCTTAAAAGAATTCCAGCCATTACACGTCATAAGGATAATTTTTGCGATTGTCTCCGATGGATCTTGCTCTCGATGAGTTCTGGGGAGCCCGACCGCCGCCGCCGCGCCGAGCCTATCACGAATCGAGCGCGCGTGGATCCACCTTCGTCGAATCGCCGTGCTGTGGGCCATCCTCGGCAATACTTTCTTTTTTTTCATCGAGCCATCTTGCTTCGCCGGTAATTCGCTTATAATGAATTAGAAGGCGGAACGCGCGCGCTTGGAAACCGTGCGATTTAGCTACCGGCGCGGGGTGATCTAGAGAGATTGCAGTTTTATGATCGCGTTCTTCGCCGTTCCGTCGGTTTCAATTCCCGCGGTCGATGGATCGAATGAAAACGGCAGAGGTGGAGGTGGTTCGTAGAGAAATTAATGGTCGGTACGGCGTTTTGCCATCGTCTTCAACGTCACGAGGATGGTCGTCGTCGTTATCGTGCGAACAATGCTCCAGCACCGCGCGCTGCTGCTTTCCCGACATCGATTCGTCATAATTGCTAATTGATTCGACGGTAATCAATAGTGGCTGAATAACGGGACCGCGGATCGCAACGGGCGAGATAACAGGAGCGTCCGATATAATTGCGGGATAATCATTCCGCGATGAGCACTCGGGAAATATAAGCTTCGACGGTGTATACGACACAGTCCCGCGCGAACCATGCCTTTCCGATTCTTCTCGCGGAGAGAATGTGCAATCAGACGGTTTGTTGACTTACCATATTTTATACGTACAGGGTGTTTCGTTTATCAGATTAATTCTTTTCGTAACTTTGGTGCGTCACGAGTTATTTCCCTTTCTCGGATATACGAAACACCCTGTATATGGACATTGAGTCGAGCTCGTCACTGTTCTTTAAACCGATATAAAATTCTATTATCTTGCTGTCGATATAATAGCTGTGGGGGAATATCTAGGAATGGAATAAACATAAACTTCCTCCTTCTAAAAAAAATGATAAATGTCAATGAAATTTTAGTCACCGTAACCGTAAAATAAATCATATCGCAAAGGGTTAAAGTCAAGCAGCCCGTGACGCGCGTTTCTCGTGCAAAAGCAGTGAAAATGATCGAACATCTGAAAATTTCGTTATTTATGGAAATTTAAAATACCACGTCGATACTATTTCACGTTCCCGGCATAAATAAACGTGGAATGATTTATCGACTGTCGTCGCGCGTTCCGTGGCAGCCTATTACGTGACATTTTCCGTAGGATAGTTATAAACGAGCCGGGCTCGGTAGCGTTTCTCGGATAAAACGTACCTGAACGGTCAACGTGACGTCGGTGTGTTGCAATCCGTCATCGGCTCGAACTCTCAGGACGTATTTCTCTCTGGTCTCTCTGTCGAGCGCCTCCGCGAGAGTCAGTTGTCCCGTGGTCGGGTGAAGCTTGAAATGACTCTCGGCTTCGTCCGTGGAATCGCTGCCAGGACGATGATTCGGCACCAGGGTGTAAGTCAATGTGCCGATTGTATCCGGGTCGAACGCTTTCAGGACGGTGACAACGGTGTTCGGGGACGCCTCTTCGGAAACGTTGAATTTCCAGTTGCCTGTCCCCCAAGTCGGCGCCACGTCATTCTTGTCGAGGACCGTCATCCGAACCTGCAATTTCAACGATTGCTTTAGTACACCTTTCCAATTTACCTATCTGCTGGAAACGGATACCTCAATTCTACTTTGTCAGATTACATCTACGAGTTCGTACGAAGCATAAGTCACCACAACGATCTCAGCTAATCAAACATGTTAAACCCCTTTAGCAATTTTTATTAAAACCGTCCCAACCCACAATGTTTTTCTGGCTTTAATTCAACAATTGTGTGAAGTGGACCTTCATCTCCAATTTGCCTATCTGGTGAAAATTGATACCTCGATTCTACTTTGTCAAATTAAGCGTCTATCTGCGATGTTCTCGGCGCACAGGTTCGATCAATTGTCGAAGCAAGCAATTTTGCAATTTAGAAAATACTCAACGTTTCGATCCAGATATGGACCATTTTCAAGAGAAAAGTTGCGTCTGTAAAATAATATAAACTGTAACATCTGTTAATCGCAATGAGATATTATCAAACAAAACCGTTGTATTTTTAATTTTATACATAGCAAGTAGGACTTAGTTTTTTCTGGTCTAAATTCTACAATTCGAATAATAATGTATGGAGGTGTATCGCTAATGATCTCACCTTCTGTAATAAATTTCGAAATATATCTGAGACTAAGTATGAGGTACAGACGTCGTTTACGAGTGGTTGAAAGAAAAATGGTAAAATGTCACATTCTCGGCATAACGATGGGTCATCGGACAGTAGACAACGGAGATGAAAGAAGAAACGGGTTGATCTGTACAGAGGAAAGAAGTAGGGCTGCGTAGCACGTTCCAATCAGTAGATGTCGATTGAAAGACGTCTCAATTCGCAAGGATAGACGCGAATCGGCGATAAATCGCGGGGCGAGGGGGCCTGTACGTTTGTTTTCTCGGTCGTCAGGATATAATTATGCGCAATCAATATAAATCTACGGGCCGTTGTTACGCCGAAGTCACGGTATGCATGCGAAGAATCGTGAGAAAGTCAGTTTTTCGATCCGACTCGCGCGATGTCTCATTTCATTAAATTCTCAGTCACGTCAGCGGCCGAGGTTTATGTGACCACCAGGAGCCAGTGTATCGAAACGGTCGAAGGAGAGAACGGCACGGCGGAGCTATTGGAAAACCGTTCTGTCGTCGTTTACGTCCCCTGTTCGGCCATCCTTTTCGCACACACAAAGACCAAAAAAAAACCTGCGCCTCTCAGAAGCGGCACTTCCTGTTCCAGAAACAGAAACTTCAAATTCCGTGCGGAGACCACGGCGCGGCCGTCTCCCTTCTCCTGTTTCTCCTTCGCGAATCTATACGAGTTTCTTCGCGAAGATTCCTCGAAATTTCAACTATCCCGCAGTATTCCGCGTTTCTTAAACAGGTGATAGTAAATCCCGCAATTTTTCGGCGCTACGCGTGTAATGAACAATTGCGCGAACGACGACAAGCAAGATGAACTGTATCTATGTCTCCAAGGAACATCAAAGATTTTTTCAGAAAAACATCTTTGTACTGACTCGACTGCGGATTTATATAAATAACTGATTTCATCCCTTAATAACTTTGTTACGTGAAAAACAATTCTTCAATTGAATTTTTCTAATCTATTCCCGTTTCATATTTCACCCAATTAATTTCTTGATAAATGCATCAAGATCCGCAGTCTAGTAATGACATACTAGTTAGAGGATAAGAATCGATACTCAATGCGCTTCAATAAATACACGTGTACTTTCATTTTAAACATTTATCACGGATTTCGCATTACAAATTCACCCTTTTGCAAATTAAAATTAAGGATGTTAGATCGAACAACGAAATCCTTAGTCTCGCGGGATTTAAGTAAATCCCACATCTGCAGATCGTATCAGAGACATCCATTCTTTATGAAATCGTAGACTAGACCACGTAAAAATCGATCTACTGGAATTGGAAGTGATTTGAAACGGTTGCGACGCGGGTCTCGTCGGGGAACATTCGAAAAGAGAAGGGTGACCAACAGGTTGCGGACGTTTATGCAAATTCGCGTTTTTACAGAGCGATTTCCAACAGAAAAAGTTACACGGGATTTCACTCTCTTTATCAGAGGTATATTTTATATCAGGACTCGGACAAAGTCTCCATTAATCCCCTCGAAAGAAATGTGCTTTTAGCGTGTCCGATGCGTTCCCGAAATAGCTGTAGAGTTTAGTTTAATTGTTGCTGACGTCATGCGAATCGTAGATTTTCCACAATTTTTTCGTTTCATTCGAACGTTTCGTACGTTCTTCCTCGCAGCGATGAAATATATTATTATAAACGACTGATTGGCCTATTAAACAACGACTGATTGCCGGTACGGTAACTAGTACGAATACCGGGCTAATTAATTATGCAATAAACGGCGAAGCATCCGCGACGCGCGGTGATGAGCAAACCCGAGGACTTGGTTTCAACGTAACACGAATAATTTTCGGGGTCTTATGCAATCACTGGCGAAACGCATCGATCTTCTTAGTAATTAGTCGGACTTCGGCCGTCATTGATAAAGTGCGTGCCATCGATTACTGCTCGAACCGTCTAGGCGTGCCACGGGTCCTGCCGAATGACGAAACAATAGTCCGGTTCCGTGCTCTCTTCCAAGAGAGAGGGAGAAAGAGAGAGAGAGAGGGAGAAACAACCAGCGAACGTCACGGGACCGAACGAATTTGACTTTTTAATTATTCTACAACGTCGCTCTGACCGGCTTCGAGTACCACCGAACCCAAAATACGATTAATCATACACGCCGCGATCGTTTTTCATTAAAAACTCGATCACACCAGGAATGAGAACGTTTCGAATCATCGACGCGTCTGGCAGCAATGGATGGTAGCTTGCGATTGTTAGCATCGTTCGCTGAAATGTGATGGTAATAATTGAACAGCGGATTTGATGCGTTTACGATAGAAACGAATCGGCGCCATTCGAAACAGTAAAATTATATTTTCAGTCGATTAAACGTATTCGGAAAGAAAATATATTTCCATTTCACTCGAGTTTGTTGGAATTCAGGTAGACCAATTTTTTACTTAGCGATAAGTTATAATAATCATTTTAACACCTTCTCAACTTGCTTAGTAATTATTCACAGACGATGATTAATGGTTAAGGACCTCTTGATTAATTTTTCAGTGCCGTTGGCAACTTCGTTTGTAAAGCAATAATTACATCGAGTAACGATATAGTTTGAACTGTTTCGTTGAACTTTGGATATGGTTGAACGATTGATACGCGAGTGTTTGAACACGAATCGATTGGAGCGCACAATCGAAAGACAATAAAATTCCAGATTTTCCCGTGACTTGCGTTTCAAATGTGGCTTTCGGATCGAATCTCCTGAATGCGCAAGCCAGGTCCGTCTAATCTCGAGCTAATCGGATCACGAGTTACCAAT
Organism: Lasioglossum villosulum; assembly: GCA_963971365.1. Taxonomy (NCBI): domain Eukaryota; kingdom Metazoa; phylum Arthropoda; class Insecta; order Hymenoptera; family Halictidae; genus Lasioglossum; species Lasioglossum villosulum. The sequence continues at coordinate 6,133,288 of OZ020498.1, read as the reverse complement.
TACTGTTTAATCTGGAGCAATTTAAATTCTATTAGCTCGAAAAACACTCCGCCTCTCGGACGGCTGATGAGGGCTAGGAAAGACGGCGCGGCGAATAGAAGACTGTGATCATTGAACGGGAACAGTCATCGAACTTTCGCCGTTGTCTCTCTCCCCGGTGGATCACGATTTCGCGATCTCGCGATCCCTGTCCTCAAGAATCACCGACGAAAACGCATCTCGCAGCCGACGAATTTCTCAGAACCTTCGATCGATTCGACCGTTCGGCGAAACTCTGGTTGTCGGGAAAAACGCCGCATGTCGTTTAAAGTTTTCATCGCTAATAAATTTTCTTTCCTATCGATCGTAAATTGGTGAATTTGATCGAACCATTGCGCCGATAACATCGTTCTTTGTTTCATCACTAATGCTTTGAATCAGAGTTGGGTAAAATGTGGATCCAGATACAAATTTTGAATCACGAATCATAGATACAAAATTTTTAATTAGATACTTTAGGATTTTGAATATTTCGTCGAGCCTTTCTAATTTGTTTTCATGACTTTTTCTGTGTAAACACGTATATACCATGAAGTTCGATTAACTCTCGGAAAACGGACGATTTTTATAGCTATACTTCAGTTAGTTTAAGTGTCACGCATTGAGTACTTACGTGACAATTCGGATATCGAATCAAACAATTTGGAGTAGACTCGTTTCCAGGATTGCAAAAGGGTGCGGATACGCCTTCTCGATAATGGAAAGATTTTTAAAGCTAAATTCCGCGGGTAAGAGGTTAACGCACAAGCTCGAGTAATTTTGAAATTATGACGTTATGCGTTTTTCCCGGCAACCGTAGAACCGTCGCCGGAAGAGGGGACATGCGACGGCGAGGATGCGATGCGATATGCTGCAGTGCAATCGGGAATTTCGCATAGTCGGGGAGGGTCGGTGGAATGTCGGTGCGCGGGTTATGGTCGCGTCATCGTCACGATCGGAGAACAAGGAGACGGGAACGGCAACAATAAGCAGACAAATCAGTGCGGTCATATAGCTGTCTCGGATAGAATATTCCCTCTTCTTTGCTCCTCGCGCGGCTTCGGAGCAGCCTCTTGGAGAGCCGAGAGCAAACAAGAGGGAACAAGAGGGAACGAGAGGAACCAAGGAGCGAAGAGGGACAGAGAAAAAGAGAGAAAGAGAGGGCGAGGTATATGGGCGGTAAGAAACGCCCGGAGAGCATTCGGAGTGCAAGGAAAGATGGTATCTGCGTCAGCGCGGTCGGGGATCAGCGGATCGGATCGAGTCGCTCAGCGGGGGTTTCTTTGGGTCATGCACGAAGTGAGTCCCATTCTTCTGTTTACCCCTTCGCCCTGCTCTACCCCACGCCCCCTCTCCCTTTCTCTCGTTCTCTCTTTCTCTTTTGTTCGCGTTCCACTCTTCTGTCTCCTCTCTTTCTCTTCAGGCTCCACAACAGAGAACGCTTCTTCTGTCTTCTCTCAGGCTTCGGTGCTCGTTCGCGATCCGCGTGTCTAGCCTCTTCCTTGTTCAACTTCCTGCCAATCCCGTCCACCTTTACTCTCTCTCTCTCCCTCTCGCCCTCCCCGCCAACTCCACCCGGTGCCTTCTCTTTTCTTTTTTCCCTCGTCGTTCCTTTTGCCGAACGGGGTCCTATGGGTTCTCTATGAGGGGTCGAACCACTGACATCGCCCGATTAATAACGTATCTTCGTGGGGGCCCCCATAGACCACGAAGACGAGCACGACGACGACGCCGGCTGCCCGAGGAGGACTTTAAACCTACGGAATTCTGTGTACCCATCGGGGACAATAAGATATATATCTACTAATAATTCGCCCGATCCCGTCCCACTCGCTCTCTCTTTCTACCCCCTTCGAGAGCAACCCCCTCTCTTCCCCTAACTTCTTTTCGGTATTCTTCCATGGTGTCCGGCGAGATAGAGATATTTAGTAAATGGATGTGCATTAGCTCGATCGGTCTTCTACAATCCTGCAGCATCCTTTTCTAGCGGGCCGAACGAAATGTTTTATCGCAGAGAGCTTCGGTGAGAAACGGACGCGCACGGTTTTCTCATCGTGATACTTGTTCGAGATACAATTTTTTTAAATGTTTCGAGGCGACGTTCTACGGGAAAGTCTGACGTCACTCGTTGGCTAACCGAACAATTTTTCTGGGAATTCAGGGCTTTCTCAGGATTCTGCTTTGCGCGATGGAAAATCTTTGCCTGAGAATTTTGTTACGATTGGACGCTGCGAATGATACTAGACTGCGTATGTTCACGCATTTGTGGCCTATGAAAATGTTCAAAAATGCTAGACTATAAAATTTGACGGAGGAATGTATACGTTCTTGAAATTTGTTTATAAAAATTGGAAATTGCAGAAACATCCGCAGAATAAACGATACATTCGGTTCTTGTGGACGATCTCTCTCTCTTTCTTTCTCACTTTCTGCCAGTTTCGATACGGCGGTGTAGACACGGCGGAGTTAATAACACACCTACGAGCGGACTCCCATAGGGTACGGTGCAGGGCTAAAGGGTACGCTGTAATTCCGTCTAGCGGCTGGAGACAATACGATGTATGTATATCTACGGCTTTTACGACTAATAGCTTTGTTTCCTACCCGTGCCACGACACCGAGGACGACCCAAGCGACGACGAAGACGACCACGAGTAGATTCGTCCACGTCGAACAGGCCCCCAAGACACCGGCGGCATTCCCTTCCGTCTTTTAGAACTTCGACTCGCGTCGATACCGAGAAGAATGACCTAACGGAACGAGGACTCTGTACATGCCTTCGACCAATCCACGCTGTTCTTCTCATTCTCTTATCTCTGACTTTTATTACCCGTTTCGGACGTCCAAACATGTTTTTCCAAATTGAAGAAAATAGAACGAGTACGCAAAACGTACCATATTGGAAAGAGTATACAGCTATTGCATTCCAAATTCACCCTTCTGCAAATCAATTTATACATATCTACACACCCCTCGACTGGTAAGGGTGAAAGGGAGAAAATGATTTTACTACTCAATCGTAACTATACGGTCCCGAATTTAAATGGCAAAACTTCGTGTTAGAGATTTGCTCCTTTTTGAGAAAATCGCAAAAAAAGAAACAAATTTCCATTTTTGTACTTATTTATATATATTTTATTTACGTTATCATCCATGTAATGTAGATATTGTTCACAATCTTGCCCTCTTGCAGCAATGCAAGCATTACATCCAGCACTGACTTGATAAATTCCAGCTGAACATTGTTCTGGTGATATTTGGTGCACTGCATCTATGAAAGAATGTAAAGGATAACATCAAGTGTTTACATATCTCATTGTCAAGACTCGTGCAACAACGTCAAAACAATCACAAACACAAGTGTAAACTCGAGTGAGCAACTGACGAGACATTGAATTTTTGCGATTTTCTCCAAAACGAAGTAAAAACGAGCAAATCTCTAAAAGACTTTTTGTCTTGGTTTTTCGGTCCCCTACACGGTCCTGAAGTTTCGCCATTTAAATTCGGGACACCCTGTACAAAACGGTGGAAGTTAATAAGAAGAAGCCCAACCAGAAACCAACCAAGTTTACTGTTGGCTCACGTAGCTCGGTTTAATTGAATTTCGCCACGCCCGTTTTCTAAGGAAGCAGTTTCTGAAAAAAACTCCGCGAAACAGTTACTGAAACATAGACGGGAAGATTTACGGCGCTGTATACCGAATTATCGCGTGCCTCCTTTTTGCCAGGTAGATACTAAAAATCAATATCCTGTGCGCAGCATACGTTTTCCGCGAAGAGTTTTCCGCATGGTGCATCCGCGGCGTTGATTGTCCGCGCGTTAACGTTAACGAGCATCGGTGAAACTCGTCGATCGTAATCATCGCGGCGAGCGGCGGTTCTCGTCCTTGATCTTGATCCAAGCCTGTTCGATATTTCACGATCGGCCCGAGAATTTTCGCACATCATCCACGACTCTTGGAAACTCAACCGAATTCTTTTGAATGTTTCACTTTTCATCCGAAAAACCATTAGGACTCGCGTTTTTATAAGCGAACGATCAACAATCTCTAATCGGGACAGACGATTTTTATTTTGCACGATGATCCGCAATCTGCTGATCTGTAATACCACTAATTAACATATTTAAACGTGTGTAGCTCGTTGCAACGTCGACAGACTTTGACGAAATTTTCAGAATATGTTTAATTGGCGAATGAAGTTTTTGGGTAACGAAAAATTGGAAAAGTAGCCCGAAAAAATGAAAAATTCGGGAAAAAATTAAGGTGCTTTTTTCTATGTGATTTTCGTATGAACTCAAGACCATAACTCGCTATTCGAACGATGGATATGCGTAATTATTTTTTGGTTTTGTTCGTTATGGTCTTGGAGAAGCTTTCAGGAAAAACTCGAGATAATTACAAAGTCGGAAAATTTGGACAATCTTCAAAGATCGTAATCGTTAATAGATACAATGATCACTAAGAAATACGTTTTTTTCTCATTTATACTTTCTTTACACATTTAGCTTTTCACGAATTCACAAAGCGATCACAAACAAATTTCTTGAAATTTGGACACGACAACGTCTGTCGAGTCAGATAGTTATTCAATAAATTCCTTTGACTTCAGAGTTTTCCTGGGTTGTATATGTTTGGTGGTGAAAGTGTAAATGTTGATTGTTCGATCGCGTCGATCGGGAAGATTTTTCACTGCGTTCGCCGGCCTTGATCTTGATCCTGTTGAATATTTCATGGCCAGGCAGAAGGATTTTCGCACATCATTTTCCACGGGCAGGGCGCGGAGATAAAGGTTGTTGGCGAAAGAAGAGGGAGAGGTTTCGAGGCCGCGAGCGTAATAAAACCCGACGATGATTGAGGAACCAGCGTAACGCGTATTAATGAGAGCATTCTTTATGCGCGTACGGCTCCAGATCTCGCGGCTTCCCTTATGTAACCGGTCGGTCAGTTACACGGTGCCTCTTGTAGCTACGTATCTTTATTACGAATGATATGTTGGTCGGTGTACGCGAGTTTCGCGCGTACGCCACGGGTTCGCGAGAGAGGAATTCTCTTCTCTCCTCTCCTCTGCCGCCTCTCTTTCACCGTGTACACGTACACGCCTCGATCTCACCTGCGTACGCACACGCACACAAGCCGAAGATTCAAGATATATCGAGTTACCGTACGATTAACTCGTGAGTGGTGACGTTAAATTCTCATGCGACACTACGCTCCGTGATAAACATACTAATTTATAGCCAGCCGGGGCAACATAGCAAACACGTTAAATTAGGAAACTGAAGTAGCCCTCCCGGCAGTGTACACGGTGTAAAAAAGTGTTTGGTCCTGGCTGCCATAGACGTATTCTACACCTTCGGATCGGTGAAGATCATTTGAAAAAAGTTGCCGAAAAATTATCCTTGACCTTGAATTTCAAGGGCAATTTTTGTATTATTGCATTGTATTCTACGCATCATGGTTCCCTTGACACTTTTTATCACCATGATACGTAAAATACAATTTTCTCTTGAAATTCAAGGTCAAGGATAATTTTTCGGCAATTTTTTTCACAGATCTTCACCGATCCGAAGATGTAGAATACGCCTATGCCAGCCAGGACCAAACATTTTTTTACACCCTATACGCGTTACACTTCGCCCGGTACAATCATCCCCCCAAACCAATATAAGTTGATCATCCTCTCTTTTATTTTTCGTCTTCTCTCGAATTCTTTCCGAGTCTTCTCACATTTTTCGAGATATTCGTTTTGCCGTACGCTATTTTCGCCGATCACCTGCTGGATCGTGAGGATCTATGGATCTCGTGGACAGCTATCGAGTTAACCCTTTACAGTCCGTTGAATTTGCTCTTTTTTATTTGACTTGCTTCGACATCAGTCTAATTCAATTACATTTCCACGAGTTAAAATTTCATTGTTACCTACCTCGAATTAATGGAATTATCGATGTGTAAGAAGACATGCAGGAAGAAAGATATACAAGATATATATCTTGTATACATAGTCAAGACTTGGTTCTGGATATTAGTTCAATTCGACATCGATCACGAATATCTTCGAAAATGGCGGACTACCAAGCCCAGCAACGTAGCAAACGGAATCGGTGTTTTTACGAGCAAAATGCCGTAATCCGCCATAAATCCATCCCGACCGCCTCTATGACCCTGGGGTCTTGCACTTTCCTTATTAATCGCAGCGCCGCCGTGGTTCTCCGTGACGCTCGAGCGATCGAGGATCAACTGGATCCACGGAGAGATCGGTTACGAAACGATCGGGCCCGATCCGGGGATCGTGGAGCTGTTTTCCTGGGTGAACAGCTCGCCGACATTTTATTCGGGTAAACAGATAACGAATAAGACAAATTTTCCGGAATCCAGAAAAATTTAATCGAGTGATTTTTAAAATTTTCATGAAATTGAAATTTTCTTTTAACTTCCAAGATGTATCTATTAGTTCCAACATTAAATTTAGGATAGGGTTAGGAGGTTAGGGTTTTCAAGCTTTCTAAGCACTAAAGGAGTCCGACAAGGATCCAACAAATTCTGCATTTAAAATTTTACTACCGTCAGTAAATAATATATAGGGAGTCTCAAAATAAGTGTAACTCCCGGAAATGGGAGGTTCCTTGGGTCATTTGAAGCGACATTCTCCTTTACAAAAATGGTGTCCGCAGCTTTGTTCAGGAGTTATTATCGAAAAACACGGACCAATCAGAGCCCGGCTAGAGCGAACGGAGTCCGACTCGGCGACAGGTCCCGCTTAACGCGGTGTCGCTATTGGCCGAACCAGAATCAATCCGCTGTAGCCGCGCTGTGATTGGTCCGTGTTTTTCGTCAATAACTCCTAAACAAATCCACGAACTCCATTTTTGCAAAGGGAAATGTCGCTTCGAATGACCCAAGGAACCGCCCATTTCCGGGAGTTACACTTATTTTGGGACATCCTGTATATCAAAGAATTAGTGCTCAAATCTTTAAAGAGCAATAAGATCGAACATGGACTCAGTTGAGTAATTATTTTGGAGAAATATCAAGTTCAACGACTTCGGATACGTGACATCCCTAACGCGAGACCAATCATGCAGAAAGAAACCGAAGATCGACCAACGTCCTCGAAGGGTTAATGCAACCTGCCGAAATACGTCACGTTTTCGTCCCCGTCGAAAGTCTGTCGTGCGCGGGGGAGGACAGGGGAAGGGGGAGAATGATGCACCTTGCGTCCACGGGGCCCGGCGTGCATATGGGATCCTGTGACGAGGACGACTTTTTTCCGCCGCGTCGATCCTCGGTCGTAATTAAACGAAAAAGAAGAAAAAACCGGGGAAACGAGCCGGTCGACGGGGGTTGGGGGAGGAGGGTCCAGGGGGGCGGAATAATAAGAGACGAGGGTTACGTGTATCGGGCGACACGCCGCGGAGAGAAGCCATCGAAGTTTCTGGCTGCGTTGCGGTCGGAGCCCGTCTTCTGCGATCCGTGCTGAATCGCTTCCTTTTTTCTACCCCCTCCCATCCCTCCCCGTTTTGTATTGCTAACCCCTTCCGAGAGATCTTTCGTGACGCGACCGACTTTTCGACACCCGAAGGATATTGAATTCGAAACCGGCGAGACGCTACGGTCTCACCGCAGCCTGCGGGTTAAGTGTCCGTTACGACGGGAATATGTCACGGAAAAAGGCCGTGAACGGATCGCCGGTTCCCTCGCGTTCTCAAACCTCCCCTTTCGTTTCCCTTGCGCCATTAAACTCGACCAACAACCCTCCGATTTGCTGAATATTTCCGTTGATATTATTATCTTCGCTGAAATTCAGTTTAAAGGTTCTTTAAAATATGTAGGACGAATCACTGTAATCTACTTGAAACAGAACTCGGTTATTGTCACCCTTTCGCAAGTCAAATTCAACCTTATGAAAATCAATTTCACCTTCTTATAAATCAACTTTACCCTTTTGGTATTTCACCCATTCAGAATAATTTGATTTTTTTACAAAAATTTATATATATTTTATTCGTGGAAGCTTGAAATGGAATTGCAAAAGGGTAAAATGGACTTGCGAAAGGGTGAATCCGGAGTGCAAAACCTTCCAAGGCATTCGTGGGAGGAAGAAAATTTAGTTTCTCATTGAAGGGAGTATACATATAATGCAGTGTGCCCATTTGTAATTCATCCCTAAAAATGTAAATTTGCACAGACTCCCGCACACAATTTCTGTCTGGTCGACTCGTATATGGCGAACGTAAATTTATCTATCTGAAGGGGTTGCAAAATAAGATGAAGGATAAGGAGAAGCGTACTATTCGATGGAGAGAGCGTGGTGGGGGTTACAATAGACGAACGAGACAGTAGAAGAGGTAGCCATCGGGCGAACGACGCTGCAGGGAGAAGACGGATAGAATAAATAGAGTGATCAGGGAACTAATGGCAGGATCGATGGCGCCTCGATGGCCGGTAAACGAGAAGCGTTGTTCGTTTACGGAAGGGCACGGGCGTATCGAGCGTGTTCGTCCCCGGAATTATCATGATAATACGCGAGAACTTTTTTTCCCCGTTGAGAAATGTTCGACGTACACGCCAAATCCTAATTTAGCAAGGCTGCTCCCCACCGGAGACCGCTCGTTCTATCTTGGTCGTTCTCGAAGCAGAGCGGCGAGGCGCGTCGGTTAGGCAGATGTTCTTTGTGCGAGATCCGTCGGGGCGTCGGTGATGGATCGTCTTTTTCGAAATCCACGCCGGTACCGACGTACTTTTATTTCCTCGGTTCGTGGAATTCGTTAAAATTATATTACAATACCGCTTAAACGAAGAGTAATGAACGCTCGATGGCCGGCGGCGACGAACACGCGCGCGCCACCGTCGGAGACAAAAATGGCGGACGCGGAAACCTACTGCGAAACACACCGAATCGTTTCTCTCTTCGGCTCCATTTTGATTTTGTAATTAGCAGAAATCATAGCACAACGTTCACACCGCATGATTCCAAAAGTGCTGGAGTATCGAGTTCGACGGAATTGAATTTGGTACGATTTTGATTTATTATGGACCTAAAAATGTTATCGCTACGCTGTGCATCGTTATGTATTTATTGTACAATGAAATAGATGAAATTCAAAATTGTTGAAACATTGTAAAACTTCAAGATGTCGATATAGGAATCCTTCGCTGTTAAAATCGTTAAGGGAAGAAATAACATTTAATTTGGTTTTTGTTTCTTGCAATCGATGCAGACAAGTTTTATTTTGCGTAAAGATCCGGAATCTAGTTATCACCATTGGAAATAGGATTTTATTTGGCAGCACTGTCTTCTTTGTCTACGAACATTAAAAATTCCATAAACACCGGCAGTCTAATGATTACACTGTGACCACCCCGGGAGCATTTATTCGATCCTAAACTGCAGGTTTTGCACTCCAAGTTCACCATCTAATTAGTCTCTGCAAATAGTAATTGCTAGACCGCAGATTTTATGTAGTACCGACGAAATTATCTTCAACTATTACCGCGGGACGGATTTAATTAGCCTTCGAGCTGATAACTCAAAAACTTAAAGCCTCGGAGTGATTTCGAGACCGGTGGCGTTAGGGGTGGTTTGGTGCGCGCGAAATCGACACGAGGCTAATTACCGAATTAAGAGGAGCGTTTATTAGATTCGGCGGATCCCTGGGTAGCTTGGGTGGTCTTCGGGTAGAAACGACGGATCATCCGAGTAGGAGGGATCGTCCTTTCAACGGAGATCTCGTTGGCGGCATGGTGGCGAACTTCGAACCGAGAGAGTCGTCTCGCTTGAGAAATAGTTAACGGAGAAGGGGATGAAGGGAAGAACGAAGAAGAAAGAGAGAGAGAGAGGGAGAAGGAGGTCTCTGGGTGATCCCTGAGTGCACAGAAGGAAACGAGACGTCGGGTGGTAGGAGAACAGGAACGAAAGACGGAGGATGAGAACAGCGTGGACGAGGATGAGGAAGGTGGAGAGAAGTAGATGGGGGATGGCGATGAGAACGGGTGAAAAAAGAAGGTGCAAGGTAAGCGGTGTGACGTGCGTGGAAGTAGAATAATGAGAGAAAAAGAGATAGGTGGAAAGGGATGACGAGGTGGGGATTGTCTGGCCGAAGGAACCTCTAACAACCTATGATCACGTTATTAATTGAAAGAGGACCGCCGATGCTACCGGTTACGCCACCGACTTTACGTGCCGTGTTATGGCCATGCGGCACCCGGGCACGGGGCCCATTCTTTCACGGAAACATTCTCGTCGATACACACGAATCTCGGGACTCGCTGCCAGCCCGCTTCTTCTTTCTCTCTCTCATCCCCTTCTTCGTACACCCTTCGACCCTGTTCGTACGCCCCTGATGGCGCCTCGTAAACGACTCCGAGATAAGGCGTTGATTTGCGAGACACGGCGAGACGCGTGTCGCGTTCCGTGACTCGATATTAATTTATCGCGTAGCTCCGGCGTAAATCCAGCTTGTAATTCAAGCGGTCGATACCGGAGTAATTACTGTGACGGGCCGTGGTTACGGGTTACGGTTCGCGAGACGATCGCCGCTGTTATTTACGGCCCTCTTTTTCCAGCGAACCTAGCCGATAATCTCGCGCGATCGATCGCTAGTGAACTTTCAATGGAATTAATTCGATCGGAATCCAGGCCTCGCTCCTGGATACCTCGAGCGGACATTCCGCCCGGCGAGTCACTGGGGCAAGGTAAATATTCTGTCTTCCTCGCTGATCTCTCGGCAATAACGTTCTTCGTACTCGGACGACTTCCTCTGCCCGGCTTCCCGTTTCCGAAATTATCAGTGATCAATTTTTGGAAATTTTCGATCTTCGTTCGATTCTGACCTTCTTTTTCTTGGTGCATCTCGTTTAAGTGAATTATTCAACCCTCGTGTCAATTTCATACAGTTTCAGGCGTTCATAGATCATGAAAATGTTCGAAGCAGACTAGAATGAATAGAATTCAATAGATTTTTGTACAATTTTTATTTGTTTCTGATCTACAACAGGTGTCCCCACTTTCCTAAAATTTGTCGATAAAAAGTAGAAACTCCATGAATATCCGCAGTCTAGTTATAACTGTTCTGATATTCTCTTACGATTTTCAATGCGAGACCCACGATCGAAAAACCTATAGGATGTAAATGTCAACTCTCGATTGACAAATTTTGTTAAAAGGTGAAATAAAATCAATGAAATCGATAATGACAATAGCAAGAGTGACAAACTAGCGAATTATGGTTTGAAAACGTCGTTCTTAAAAAACGAAAAGCAACGTGCTCTTGCATATTATGTAATAAAGTACTACTACACGAATTTTTAAATTAAGGAAAACAATTGTTTACTTTTCTCGCCGATTTGAAACTCGCCACTGTGCACCGTGCGTCGATCAGATTGCATTTAACCGAGGCGTATCGGCGAAGGATCGGTGGATCGCCAGCCGGTGTCCACGTATCGTCGGTTTAATTTTCCGATTTCGACGTGGTCGGTCGGGATCGTGGAAGAGTCGCAATAAATCGCGAGTGCCGCTCGATCGAGAAGCGTTCGGGCCGGGTGGGCTCGACGGTATCGTGCTTCCCGGGAGAGAAAGTCGCGTCAATTATACGCGGGGACGTGGCTTATGGCCGTACGAGTCTCCTTGTCCTTCTCTTTATCCCTTCTTTCTCTTTCTCTCTCTCTCTCTTGATCTTTCCTTTAGTGGATTCGCGAACGCGCTTCGTTTACGTGGGATATGACACGCGGGTCCTTGGCAACGGAACACAGAGAAACAGAGAGACAGGAAGAGAGAAATATAGAGAGGGAGAAAAGAGAGAGGTGCTCGCCAACAGAAAGGGTTGGCGTTTCTCTTTTTCTTTCTCTCCGTCTCTTTTTTTCTCCCCTTTTCATTGGCCCTCTCTTTTCTCTACTCCGTTTTCGCTCCCTTCGCCACCGCTTCTCTTTATCATTCCTCCGATTTCTTTCTCGCCGGATCTTTCTCCTCGTCGCCAGGAGAGAAACGGAGATAGCAAGAGAGAGGGGAGGAACGACGCGAGAGAATAAAAAGAACGCGCCGGTCGAACAACTCTTGCACGACAGTCACGAGTGTAGGTACGTATGCGTATATGAGCGTGCAGGCGCGTAGAACACGTTCCTCGCCCCGCGGGGGAAAGGGTAGTAGTTACTCGAAAATATGCCTGGCATGCGTGCTGTCACTTTTTCATCGGTGACCGATGCCAGGGCATTTTCGACTAACCCCTTCCGATCCGCGTTTGCCTGATCTCTGATCGATAGATCGCTGCGCCACCGACTCGATCACAATTTCTGATCGGTCCTCCGACTTTCGATCACTTCGAGACCTCTTTTTCGGTACAATCTCCACGGTTGAGCTAGCTTTTCCCTACGGCCGTATGACAATCCGAAATACTCGCCCGTGGGAATCTCTCGAATATTTATTTATTTACAGTTCATTTCAGCGAGATCATTAGCGACCACGTGATTTGCACTTTGTTCTAACTAGACAGCGGGTCTTTATGCATTCACAGCTTATTGAAGAATGCTGGACCATCAAAATCGACAGAATTCGGTAGGATTATTATTTATTTACGATCTACGAATGCTGACCAATGAAAATAGGATTTCATTTGGTCCATCGTTCTTGTAATTACTCTAGAACACTTGAAAATTGCATAAACATTCGTAGTCTAGTTATAACAATTCATATAGATACAGATCGATGGATTTAAAGAAGAGAACGACTTGAGGTCATTTTCTGGGAAATATTTCTTGCAAATATTCCGAAGAAATTCTTCTTTTGCGAAACAAGGATAGTGAGTTGATCTAGAAGGAGACGATGAAACCGCTCGTGCCTGAAAATTGTTCTTGCGGTCGAGTTGGCGTTGAACGCGCGTCGAACGAGCGTTTTCCGAATGTCGTGAACGCTTTCTGGGGATCTTGGTTACGGTGTAAACGGGGCCGGAGTTATTTTTCAGTGACTTATGTCGTTTCGCTGTCTGCTCGCAACAGATACGTACAGGCGGCCCACGTTATTGGGGACGCAGAAAATCGCGAGGCATGTGCATGTCGGTGCATTATCGCGCAGCCCACAGCCTCCGGCCGAATGCGAGAAACGTACCAAGCAAAGCCGATATAATACGTACGCGCCGCGCGTATTACAAGGGCGTAGCCGCGAAACAGCCGGCAACGAACGTCGTCTTTCTCCACGAGACTTATTAGACGACCGGAACAATGCCGATCCCTCCCTCTCTCACCCTTCGTTCGATTCACGATGTTTCACGCTTTCCTCTCGGAGAGAATCGCCGATCACGCCACGCACGCGCCGCACAGTGGTGCCAAATAGCCAAAAAGCGGAAAAAATCTATAAGAACCAAACTATCCAACACACCTGCTTGAAAATTTGCGGGAAGCATGCCGCAGGTACAACGGTTATGTGGCAACAATGGAATAAAAATGTTATTAATTATTAGACTGCGAATCTTTATGCGTTTATAGGAAAATTGACTAGATGAAATTGAAAATTGTAGGGAAATGTTGAATACTGAAAATGTCAATTATACGATTTCTTATCTATTCAAATTATTAAAGGAAGATATAACTTTCAATTTGTGTTCTATAATCTTGCAATCGACGCAGACAATTTTTATTTTGCATAAAGATCCGCAGTCTCGAAGCATACAACAAATTTTTTATTACATTTTCATCTGATACAGACTGTTTGGACAATATACAATTTTGAACTGATTGTGATTAATTCGAAACATGGATTTTAAGCAAGAACTGACCAAGAGCTGTTCGTGTGAATGCTAATCGATTTCGATGAAATTTTCAATATAAATAAATATATATTTGATCAATTAGAAGCATCTTATTTACTAAATAACGTACAAAAAATTAAAAAAAGGCACTTAAAAAAATTTTTTTTATTTGTATATATAAAAGAGGAAGGTTACATGCAGTGTGTATGGATCATGATTTAGTTAGATTACTTTTATCTAACAGTACGAGTGTCCAAAGTAGGAGAAACAAATCAAGAAAAATTCCGCAGATGCTAATATATTTTTCTTTCACAAAAAGATATTTCTTGCTAATATAATAACCCAGGCGCACTGCGTGTAACCTTTCTCTTTAGAGTGAGCCCTCACTCAGCTCAAAATAAGCTCGTATGAGGACGTGAGATGTGTTCCCGTGATTGCATTCACTTTCCCCCAGATTCCGTTCACAAAGGCAGAGTCTAGACCAAGTCTAGAGCCAATTTTAGTTCAGCTACATAGACGAGATGGCGCCTAGTCGGGAGAACTGTCAACGTAAAATCGTAACAACAAAAATATAAAGGGTTTGAAGCTACTGGAATCCAGTAATAACGATAAAGATATTAATCAAAAGAAGAAAACGTGTAACGATAGCGAAACTGAAGCGTTAGAATGATACGAAAGTATTTTTATCAGTGTTACCACGCAAATAATTTTTTTCTGCAAACGAGGGTGGAGTACACTGATAACTACCCCAGAATAGGGGTACCCAACCCCCTTAAAAAGCTTAGTTATACGTGCGAAAAGCGTTCGTCGTTTGATGGATTATGGTTAGTCGGATTGCGAGTCGTTTGGCGTGGAAAATCGGGTCAATTGGTTGTGCTTCCGTGAAGTTCGATCGGAATTCGCGGATTCGTAATGGGATAGCAGACTGACAAGAGTAGAGGTTGTCGGGATCGCAGCTCGGCTGGCCATTAAATCGGGCCGGCTCGCCGCGGCGCGCCGTTCGGCCCAATTAAATCTCATGCTCGATCGAGCCAATCCAACTTCCTCGACAAACCTCTATCACTTTCGTAGCAGAACGAGATCGATCGTTCGACGCGGATCACGATCGCGTCGGCGCGTTCGCGCGACTTACGATCGGCAGGGCCAATAGTTCGCAGTCGCACCCACTCTCCGATATGCATATTAACCGGCATAAATTGTCATAAAAGGTTAATTGAAATTCCACGAGATCTGATAATTCGGCGGAACGACAGACCGCTGACCAGGCCGGTTTCCGTCGTGCGGATTTCGCAAAACACAGATTTGCCGACGCAACTCGGTCGATTCCATCGGCCGATCGCATCGTGCCGATCTACGGTTCCGGAATTTCTCCGGAGCTATTTTCAGTAGGCGACCGGCAAGAATAGACGCGTTTCCACGTTCCACTCCATTATTCCGCTTCTCCGGGGGCGCGACGGCTCAAGGATACTGAGTTACATGGGGATAAATCGGGTCACTTTCACGATTAACCACCGGAATCGAATATTGGGTCGACGAACCGGTCGATCGCCGTACAGAATGCACGACTGCGATGCCGTCTCGCTCGCGAATCTCTACGAACCACTGAAAATAACTTTTGTTTAACCTCTCCGCAATATAATTCTTCGGTCTCGATGATTACTTAGGCAATAACGTCCCAATCGTTAAATTATTCATTAAATGCCAATTAAAAAATATAATCTATATCGAATAGTTATTGCAGAGAGAAATGTTTCAGTCCGAAACTCAGTTCGATCAAAAAATTCACTCGTCTGCACAATTGCGCTATTATTAATCCTTTCCACTCCGAATCATTTTTCAATTTTGTTGCGAACAATACCCTGCTATTTTATGTGTTTATTTGAAATGTACTTCAAAGTACAATTCCTCGACTGCTGCCTATTTTAAACAATTTGTTTGCGAATTATATTTAGTATAGTTCTTAAACTTTGTTGTAAATTATATTTGTTTTAATTAAAATATAAGACAATTAAATAAATAAAGGAAGAACCCCAACCACGCGTAAGAACCTGTTTTACTTACATTTTTCTATTTTCTGATGTCGAGTCACTCGACGAAGGAGTGCAAAGGGTTACGTAAATTTTTAGAATTTGTTCCGGGATTCGAATGGTCGTACCAGGAAATTCCACGCAATTGTAAAAATGTGTCGGTGAAACGTATTGTTAGGAAGTTCGGATGAATTGGGGTTCTCCGGGGGCATTAGAAAATGTTCACGGAGACGAAAAGTTTCGGAAACACCGTGTTAGCTGGGAGACATCGATCCGATCCTAATCTCGTCCCGGCCAGGAAAGAGAACGAGAGAGGGCCGGCTGGACTTGAGAGCAAGTAAAAAAGAACGCTATCTTTTACGACTCAATTAACTAGCACCGATGGCGTATAAAATTTCCGCGCCCGAATTCCCCGCCAAGAAAACAGGTGGTTAATATCGGACACGGGAGGAAGCAATTTGTAAAACGATCGAACGATTCCGGAGAAAGTTTGTCAAAAGGTATCATTCGCTGGCGATTCATTTCGTGCTGCGTCTGTGCACGACTGCATTACACTACTGTGCGGGGAGAATTGCCGCGTCTCGAATCATTGAAATGCATGGAACACTGTTGTAGTAATTGAGTCGAATGGAAACACTATTCCGTCTAGTGTCATAAAACACAATGCTACCGCTTTCAAACAATTGTAGTTAACTCCATTTCTGTTTATATGTTCCGACGGATTATTCTCCATCTTATTTCACAGTCTTATCTGTGCATATTTTTGTCGAGAAAGTTGTCGACGGTGAGCATATATGTATGTACAAGCAAAATGGCGCGTGCATTAGCCCACGCGTAGAAGTAACGAACAGTGTTAGAATCAGTTCACGTATTACTAATAATTATTAAGTATATTTAGAATATTCGATAAAGTACATTATAGAAAGTAACACTTTATTTCCTGTAGTTTTAGTGATTGCAAGATCCATCCACCGAACAGAACGTTCTCAATAAAATCATAAGAGGGATAACAAAATGAGTTCCTCGTGCTGGAACTTCGTTTTATCATTTTCGAATTGTATAATATTACGTTCAGGGAAGTTTAAGTAACATCGTCCCATCCCCTAAGCAGACTTCAGACTACTTCATAAAGGGAAAAATAAACCCACCCGTAGGGACGAACCCTGTCGACAAAAAATTTGAGTTTATACATTAATTTAGCTTCGGAGTATATGCCTTTCTATATTTACCAGAAACGAGTCATTACCAGAAAACAAATTCGAGAGGCCCAGAGAATAATGCGAGTAAACGTCCTTATAATACAATGTCCTATGTCGAAGAATTGGCAATCGAATCTTTAAACGGCAATATCTCCAGAGTGAAAGTGCAATCTGTCAAAACGAGGCAATCAAAAACGTAAGTCCTCGGTTCGAAAAATTCGGTGTAGTCGATCGGTGGTGGGTACGGAGAGGAGAAAGATAGAGAGCGGGACACGCGAGAAGAAGACTGTCTCGGCCGGGGTAGGAAGAAGCCCGGCGCGAGATTATTTACGACACGGTTCACGGTTTTCTCGGGTGGTTTTTCGAGGTTTCGCGTTCGATCCGTGCAGGTAGGAGAATAGTTTTCTGCGTGGCGCGGCGCTCGCGGGAACGTAGAAAAATCGTCGCGACGCGTTTCGTGGGAAGAGGCGAACGAGAGAAGGACAAGGAGGATGAGGATGGAAGCTCCGTGGTGCTGGTGGAAGCGAGAGGACGCTTCGGCGAGAAAGAGAACCGGAAAGAGGCGCGAGTCTTGGAATGCCTTTTCGAGTTTCTCGCCAAGTGGCCATCAGTTCGGAGCGCCGGTCATCCGAGCCAGCCGGAGTCAAACGAAATCACACGGATTTACATATTATGATTTACATCCTTGTCCTCTCTGCCCCCTCCCCTTCCTTCCTCTTCCCTGACCCTTCTTCCCCCTCTGTCGCTCCTTCTATCTCTCTCTCTCTTTCCCTTTCTTCGACTGTTACTCGCGGCCTGTTCTCCGAGGCCCTCGGCGTCGGGCCGCGCGCGGCTCCGCTCTCTTCCCTTTTGTCTCTCCGAGCCTGTCTCTCTCTCCGGTTTACGTTTTCGAAAAACTTTTCTCTCCCGTGTACCGACTTGCCCGCAACAACCGTACTCCACCGGTCGAGCACACCACGCCGACGTGCTCGTGTATTGGCGCCGTTTCGAAGCCACGTCAATTAAACAGAACCCTAGACGGACACTTTAAACATTTCACCAGTATTAGGTCGTTTCACATTACAAAGGCAAGGAACATGCGTGGCTTCGGACATGAAAAAATTCCTCCGTTGAATGCGGATAGCGGGCCAGCGGAGGAATTAGTTCATGTAATTCAGGGTGAGAAAGAAGGTCTGGTGAGACCTGGGCGGTGGGGGTTTAGTCGTTATGGTATTGCCAAAAGGCCTCATAATTCCCCTAAATTTCACCTCGAGGGGAAACCGAGCCCGACACTACCCCCCCAAACTACATCTGCGGGGGGTGTGCATAAGTAGCATTCCCCCACCGCCCTTAAACAAAAAGAAGAAGGTCGTTTCACATCGATTTCGGAATTGAATATGGCCACTGCGCCGGCGAGGTAAGATGCGTCGAGCGAGTATAGTGTGAAATGCGAAAAGCGGGCCTCTATAGTCGCATAATACTAGGTATTTTTAGTTGGAGAACGGGTTCAAGTCCCTCGAGGGTGAGTTTTTGAGAATTTTCTCATCCTCTCAGAAAAAAAGATCGTTTCACATCGAAAAATAACTGTTCACCTTGTTATTTCATCGATCTTTCACCACTGTGTCAATCCAACGACGGACGAGGCTTAACCCCTTGTCCTTTGATTCATTTCACGATTTCAGTGATTAGAACTGAATACTTTTGTAGTTCGTACAATTTTCTAGAAAAGCAGGAACTTTATGAAGAACGCCGCGTGTCGCATACTTTCAGCCTTTCGAATTGGTTTCCATAACAGTTTTAGGGTAAATACGTGAATCCTATAATCTAAAGCTGAATTAATGCATAAACTGAAATTTTTGAACATTTTTTGCCTTCACATTTATCAATTGTAATTTTGTTTTATATCCAAATCTTTTACTGGGATCATCGATCACACCTGTAGAAGGGTGCAACTGTATGGAAAATGATGGGGATTATTTTCAAGACTTGAGTGTGTTTTGGTTGTCTGTAAATGGACAGGAAATATATGAAGACGAGGCTACGAATTAATTTGTACACCTAATATATTCTCCAATAGCTGTACGTCAACAAAACCGAAGCACACAGACTTATTAGACTTCGTTCAGAATTTTGATCAAAAGTCAGACGCGATATTGTAGGGGATGGGGTTGAAATTCGCAGTCTAGTTGCGATGGTACAACGAACGATGTTTTAATCCTCGACAATGAACGATGTGTATCTTGTTAAGACGAATCGTGTACCGACTCACAGGATCGGTATGGCGAACAGCTCTTTTCAGCGTAAAGTTCTGACTAAGTAGACGAGTTGGAAACGTGTCTTGATGATTCGTTGCGCTCAACCTCCGCGCGAGAAAATGCACAGATACACGAAACTTTTAAACCTCGAAGTACTGCAGGCGGATATTTACGGCCAGCAAAAACAGTCGGCAGCCTAAAGGCGCATTTATCCGCTCAGAATGAAACGTTAGCTATGGGTAATGGCAGATATATGGACTCGGTAATTATCGTTCCGATTTACTACTACGTCTCACTGCGCCTACGAGCGAAAAGTGATTTCTATCGGTTTCTTCGACGAAACAAAAACCGCTGCGTTAGAACCGCCTTTCGGAAACGTATTTCAATAGAAAAATTCACGTTCAACATTTTCCAAAGGTAACTCGCTGAACAAATTAGCACGTAAGAAACGTTCGCACGAGACAACGCGCAAAATGTGCAGAGACGAAAAATCATTTCAGTGAAATATTGGCAAGATTGCTTTAGAACAATGATTCCCAAAGGGGTCGATTTCGAACTGC
Source organism: Lasioglossum villosulum (assembly GCA_963971365.1). Taxonomy (NCBI): domain Eukaryota; kingdom Metazoa; phylum Arthropoda; class Insecta; order Hymenoptera; family Halictidae; genus Lasioglossum; species Lasioglossum villosulum. The sequence goes on along the minus strand of OZ020498.1, from coordinate 6,113,513 downwards.
AAGGGGTCCACTTCAGCGAAAACAAAAATTGGGGGTGCATGCGATGTAAATGGGGGTCCCATTAGAACCATTTATTTTCGTTGTTTAGTTATTTTATGTTGTAGTTTTACTGGATTTGTAGTTTGTGTCGTTTTAATTAATAAATTATGTATAATATACATATATACTTTTAATTATATTTTCTATAAATATATAAAACTTAACATGTGTTTTTTAAACTTTTTCACTGTACAGTTATAATTTCAATAAACGTGGACTAAACTAGACCCAGTCATTTGACCGATAGTGATAGGTTCAGTATTAAAAAGTGACAGTCATGAAGATAATTATATTATAATGATAGTTGATAGTTTTGCACCATTAGACTGTGGACCTTCGTGTACTCATGGCTTCTGAAAGTTTTCATTTATCTCAGAACTACAAAGACTACTGTCACTGAAAATAAAAATTACACAGTTCCACTTTCTTCAAATTGATCTAGAAAAATTGCTATCCACCGCTAAAGAACAGTTTCATTTCCGTGTTGATCGAGGTTCGAGTGTATTACGTTTCCCCGGACGTTTTCAATTTCGATCAGCTGGAGAATTTTCGTATTAGCTTGCAATTTGTTGGCCACTTTGGTGTCACTTTGGTCAACGACCGGTCTCGGTCTGATCGGTCCTGTTTCGCGTCGATGCGGGGCTTCTTCGTGAAACTTGTACGGACTCGTACGTGGCTCGTAGCCAACGCCTCTCGGCCCGGCCAAGGACACCGTGGAATATGGAATTCAATTCCGACGAACGTGAAAAATTGCAGCGGCCTCTCGGGTTCGTTCATTTGACGGCATATACGCGAAACTCTGCCGCCGCGCCGCGGTATCGCCTATCTCTCCTCTCTCTCTCTCCATCTCTCTCTCTCTCTCTCTCTCTCTCTCTCTCTCTCTCTCTCTCTCTTCTCTCTCCAGGACTCGCGATTCAACTCTCGGCTGTCACGTGGTCCAGCGTGTGGGTGGCATCCACTGCCGGCGAGGATTTAGAATCGTGTCCACTGAGTTATTATTTTTCAATTTTTCCTTTCCTTTTGCGGAACGAGTTCCGCAGAATTATCAGCCGCGTACAAACTACGGGATCAGCGTTTTCGAAACGATCAGCTGATCGCGAACAACGTCAACGAGATAGAGAGGCGAGAGTGAAACTGGTAAATAATTTACAAATTGTACTAGTCGTTCAGAATCGATTAGAAAATGTACCAGATTGTTTATATGAGGCTAGTTTATTTATATATACCAGGTAAACAATGTGCAAATTGTACTACTCGTTCAAAATCGATGGCAAATGCGTCAGATTGTTTAGACGAGGCTCATTTATTTATGCAAGCCAGGTAAACCATGTGCAAATTGTACTCCTCCAGAATCGATGGAAAATTGATCATAGTGTCTACATGAGGCTTGCTATTTGAAAGTGAAAAGGGGATATCGGTAACGTAGGGGAAGATGATTATCCAGATAGCCTAATCACAGGTGTTGAGAAAGAAAGTGCGGTCGTGTGATCTGTCGAACAAAACTGACCAACGCGAAATTTCGTACTTTCTCTGCGACGTTTGGTAAAAACGACTTTCCACTCGGAACTGCGATATAATTTTTACGACGCGGCGGATCTAGATGATAATTACGCGCATCCGTTATTAGGTAGCAGTAAAGGAGTTATTTCGAAAGGATAAATGCACCTCCGAGGGTGTATAGGGTGTCTTTGAACAAGGGAACGAGTGGAATGTTCGATCGGGTACGTGTCCGATCATTTGCTGTTTCTACTTATTCGCAATACAAAAATGTCAAACATTAGGTTGAAGGGAAAGTGGTGTCGTATTTTTACTGGTAAATCAAAAACACGTGTTGCTGATGAACAGACTGCGGATTTTATGCATTTCTGATAAAATGACTAGGTCTAATTTCTGACGGTAAAAAGATTTGAAGAATTCAAATATACAACCATATTATTTTCAATCTATTAAACGTATTAGACAAGAGATTAAATATCCATTTCACCAAAGCTGGTTGCAATTCGGGTAGAACGTTTTCATTTTGCATAAAGATCCGCAGTCTACCGATGAATCACTGGGAAACAGGAATCGACAGATTATTTAAAAGATGGCAACAGGTTGTTACAAATAATGGGGATGATATAATCGAACAATATTAAGCATATATCTTTATGAATTGATTGACTAGTTTTCTTACGAAGAAATTAAATCAACAAGAATGTTCGTGATAGGTCCCACAGACCGAATCGGTGCGCAGCAGAGTGTTAGGTCCGTGAGAACGATGTCCATACGAAGGTTATTATTCTTTTGATATTTCGCTGGGCCTGTTTTTACGAAACACCCCGGAACATTAAAAAGTCGCCATTCGAAGTATCAGGACGCGGCGGCAGCGCACCGGAATACATTAACATCAACCACAAGGGACAATAAAGTTCGGTATGGATCGGGAACGATCGTGCTCCGCCCTTTGTCCCGCTGTCAACGATCGCTGGCATCGTGTGGCGAAACAACCACCGGCGGCCATCCGCCCCTCTTCTGTAAAAACGTCAAAGCAAACGAACGAGGGCCCGAAATATCTTGCGTTTAAAAACCCGTGGGAGTGGTGAAAAATATGACCAAGTAAATGTTAATTAAACGATCTGCACGCTCTCTCTGTTTCTCTTTACCTGTACAGGTTCGACCAAGGTCTCTCATCCTCCGTTGGCGCGTTTCCTCGTTCGGTAGCCAGGATATCGCGATAAAGAAATTACAGTGGACGGGGGCCCGGGCGAAAACAATCAAAACGAGCTGGGACCGGGCCCGAAGTCGAAAGGTTTCGAGAAAAAAAGAAAATAAAGGAAAGAGGAGGAAACGGGCCACACGAATCTTTCTCTCTCTCTCTCTCTCTTCGCCTCTCTTTCTCTCGGTCGGTGCCTCGATCAATTTACGAACCGATCGCGAATAAATATCGGACCGAAGGGGATCCCGGGGACGGACGAAGATATCGCACGCGAAACTAGCGTCACGTATCCCGGGGATTAACGTGTACACGTTAGGGGATCCCCTGCTCCGTCTTGACGATCGAGAGAAGCCACGGCTCTGGCCCCGGTAAGTATGTATATGGGCTCGCGTGAAATTTTCGATGCGCGGCGGCGCGGCTCTCGGCTCTTGGGCTCTGGGCTCTGGGCTCTCGGCGTATCTGCCAGGGTGGCTGCGGAAACAGAAAAAGAACGGAGAAAAACGACGAAAAAACGAGGAGATACAGTGTATGCACGAGTGTACGAGGAAAGCTTCACAAAGTTATAATCAACGGCAGCGGCGGGGACCGGTGGGGGCAGAGGAGGGCGGCTCTGGTCTAAAGGATCGCGTACGAAAAGCAGCGCACGAAATTCAGGCTGTCAGGTTGCAAGATGCATAATTAAATGTAGCCGGGGCGCGGAGAGGAAACCGCGGTTGCTCTCCGCTGTGTATCCTTCGATCTCTCTCTCTCTTTATCTTTCTTCCACTCTCTTTTCTGTTGCTCTTTCGCTTTCTCCAACGTCGCGTCGCGCCGTCTTCTCTCGTTCTCCTCTTGCTCGGTGTGTGCAACGGCGAGAGGCACTTCGCATGCTCGCGCTCGAGCAGGCTCGCGCCGACTCGCTCGCTCGCTTGCTCGCGCGAATATGTTGCACGAACTCGCGTGTCGCTCGTAGCCAACGGCTCGCATAGTCAAAGGCAATATAAAAGCTATAGAGTGTGGAATTCAGGCTCTCTCAGCTTGAGACCCGGGGTCCGGGCTTGACTCGCTTCTTCGAGACTCGATTCCTCCGAGATTCTCTCTCTCTCTCTCTCTCGTTGTCGTCGATGGAGAGAAGAGAACGGCAGAGAGAGAAGGAAAGAAGGAAGGAGAGTCTCGTTCGGTTGATGGTGGAACGAAGCATTCTGGTTCCCGTCATGCTAGCCGTAGGCTTCGTGAGCCAACGTAGCCCCTCTCGTTCTCTCCTCTCTCTCTCTCTCTCTCTCTCTTCCTTCTCGCGTCGTTTCTCTCGCATGCTGGAGAACTCGAGAGACTCTCTCCAGGCTCACGAGCGAGCGAGACTTTGGCTGGCCCCGACCGGACAGGGGATATCCTCTCTCCAGGGCTCGTCCGGCGAGCGGTGGTTCGTTTTAAATTGATCGACGACCCACCGTCCCGGCGTATCGTTCAAAATATCGAGATTTAAAGTGGACGAATAGATTACGATGGAATGTCTCGCGCACCGCGACCCTTCAAAGAATTCCAACCATTTCTTTCTTTCTCCCTCCTGCTCTCTCGCACCTTTCTCTCTCCCTCCTCGTTCTCTCGTCTCGCTCGTTCTATCCGTTCCCTCGCGCCAGCCTCTGACTTCTTCTTCTTCTTCTTTCGCTTCATCCTCTTCTTCTACGTCTTTTTATGGTACTCGCTCGTTCTCTTTCTCTCTCTTTCGTTCTTTCTTTCCTGTGTATTCGCCCTCTCTTCTCTCTCGCTCTCTCTTCGTCGATATCGACGACGTATCTGCCTCATGTCCGATCGCCACGGACGCGTTTAATTCCCCCGACGATCTTGATTCTTTCTTTAACGACGGAGGCAGATTTTGATGTTTCTGTTCGTCTCGTTTTGCCCGTGGCAGCTTTCGCTGATGCTACTCCTCTTCCGTTCCCCGAATCGATCGGAACAACCCGAGAAACCGCCGCGCGGACGTCCGTTCGCACGGGACCTTCGGGGAACACGGGGAACTACCTACCTGACGATCCCCTCGTTTTTCTCTTAATCCCGCCGCGACATCGCGACCTGTTTTCCGAAGCGTCATCGGCCCCGATCAACATCCGCGAAGATGGAACCGAAATCGCCCCTCGCGATCGAAAGTCCACGTTCCGCAAGTTACTAGTTTTCTCGGTCAATTTATTTCGATTGCTACCGAACAGAAACTTGTTCGAACATCCCCCTCAATGGGGTGAAATCAACCCTTCAGTTGAATTTCAGATCTTCGATGTTTTTTAAACGTTTCTTTAAATTATGAACTTTCAACACTCTTTTAAATTACGATTTTTAAATATTCTTTTAAATTATGATTTTGAAACGTTTCTTTACATTATGATTTTTAAAGATTTCTTGAAATTATGATTTTCAGAAATTTCTTTAAATCATGATGCTTAAACCTTTCTTTAAATCGTGAAATTTAAAGATTTCTTTGAATTACGACTTTCGAAAAGATCGACAAAGAAAATACATATCTCTTCAACTTCGGCGTTCTCCGGTCGCGTCGATTAATTTTTATGTTACAAATCCACAGTGTAGTGATCCTATGTACGAGACGCTAAGCGAGTACCGTACAAACACGTATATTTCATAGTGCTACATCGTTCTAAGAGCGCGTAGAGCCAGCATGTGTCACCTGTGAAAGAGAGAAGACACATTTTCCCTGACCGGGTTCCAGGAACGCATAATTCAGAGATTCTCACGGGAGAAAATGAAATTAATTGGCATCGGACAGCTTAGGGCCGGCTGCAGAGGATCAGCAATGTCGGACTGTGAAAGCAAAACCCAGAAGAAGCGGGGAAAGGGTAGAGAACCAGAGAGAACGTGAAAGATGTCACTTTTCTGTGGCGCCAGTTTCGAAACCGCAGCAATATCGTTACTATGATTTATTCGGAGCGCCGCGCGCCGAGGCATGTTTCCAGGTGGGGATATTAGAAAGGACGATAATCGAAGATCAAGTGTCGGATGATCTCTCTCTCTCTCTCTTCCTCTCGTTTCACGTTGATTATCGGTCGAATGAAAGCTGGTGTCGATTACGCGAAAGCTAACTGGCAAACGGGACAATAAAACAGGGGAAACGAGGTTATTCGTCGCGACAAACTCTGCCCGAGTACGGGATCATGGGGAATGGAAGATAAGACGAGAGAAAGATCAGCTATAAATTTAATTACCGCGGCCGAAATTGATCAGTCGAAAGTAAAGATTAAATATTGGCCAGAGGAAAGTGAAACTCTTGATAATAGCCAGGAATTATTTCGCCACGGCCGAACAAACAGTACCTTTGCGTTATAGTAATCGTTTAATAAATTTTAACGAGACTTTTTCTTTGCTCCTAATGAAACCCTCCGAACGACGAACCATCGTTTGTTTAGCTCGCTGTGTTCGTAAATTAGATTGTCGTGTAAAACAACATTTCTTAAGCTTCCATTTAAGACAGAATTACACTGTCCAACAAACTTTTTTCATGTTTTTTGCGCTGATTCCGAATCTGCCCTTAATTTTTTAAGAAACATGACTGTTTCGGATTGGAAGGGGTTAAAATTAGCCACTTCACTTAAACGTAACTTTATTTCCCAAAGTTGGGATCGTTCATTTTGTATAACCGAAACTATGTACACAAGATGTTTATCTGGCCAAAACATACTTTATTCAGTATATCTAGCCAGAACAAGCGTGTGTTTTGGCCAGATAAACATCTTGTGTACATAGTTTCGGTTATACAAAATGAACGATCCCAACTTTGGGAAATAAAGTTACGTTTAAGTGAAGTGGCTAATTTTAACCCCTTCCAATCCGAAACAATGACTTTGAAGAAGAAACGTATTCTTCAACTTCAAACAAATATTGCGATGTTCTTATAAAAGATATTGAATTGTTCTTTACAGCAAAAGATTCTGCCTCAACCATTTCCGAGGAATGCTCGGTTAAGCCTGTTCCTATTGTAGCGGTTTCGAGTAAAAAGTTTGTCGGCTAGTCGAACAATAACGCGTTTCTTCGAATTCTCGTCGAACCGTACCGTAACCCGTTCCATCGAAGCAGAAAAATTTGCAAAATTTTCGCGTCGCGTACGTGTCCAGCGTACAACCGTTGCCTCGAGGGTCTTAACCGAAGAAACCGAGAAATTTTTCTGTCGCTGAACGCTCGGCAAGGATCGAGGTCTCGCGTCGTAAACGACGCAAAGAATTCCGATCATTTCAGCAACAAGCGAAGGGATTAGCTGTCGATAAGTTGCCAAGTATAAAACGCTAATTGTTTCCGTAGCGAAATAGAAAAATCGATTTACAGCCCTCCGAGGGTTCCGAGCGGTGACCCCTTGGCCACCGCGACAACGAATTATTGCAACATATGGTTGGGAAGAGTCAGTCCGATAGAACTGCGAATTTTACTTTTATAGTCGGAGCACACTATGCGGAAGCTTTCACGATGCTCCATGCCATTTTTCAAAAATTTTATCACTCCCAACAAGCCGTACACGCTGCGTAAGCTTACACCGGATCATCTTCAATATTAATGTCAGAATTAAAACAGGATAGAAGTAGAAAGAACAAGAAGGAAGAATTGGAAACTGCCGTTGTATCATTTGCAGTCTCTTTAATGTAACGATAAAGAAAATAATATTCCAGTTCACTCCAGTTTGATGCAGTTCGGGTAGAAAATTTTGAATAAACATCCCCGGTTTACTGTTAAGGTGTAACACAGTTTTGCGCATTTATGACAATAATGAGTAGGCGTAATTGGAAACAGTGAAGTCATTGGAAGAATGTAGTATTGTGATGTATGATGAAGTATTATTAGCAGCCAATTAAACGCATTATTGAAACAGAAAGATCCGCAGTCTAGTTATCAGTAGACTACGAATTTTATGCATTTATGAGAAGGACAAGTGAGCGAGATTGAAAGCAGTGAAGGGATCACAAAAATTTGCGGGTGTCGATAAATTACTTTCAACTCCATACAATTTTTAAAAAATGGAAGATATTTGTATTTAACTCCTGTTTCTCCCAATCTATAATGAAAATTTTGATTTTGCATAAAGATCTACAATAAGGTAAACTTTCGTGCATTGTAAAGGATGCGTTTATCAAAAGTCTTAATCATCACCAGATTGCGATAACATTCTACAGAGTGGCCGAAAAATGTTGAACGTAATGGCTAATAAACATCTATGCGTGGAATTGATAGGCCAGGTGAGAAGACACCGCTGTCCACGGTAATTGTCGTGGCTCGGACACGTTTCGAGGCTGTTTTCGGGCAGTGGCACGCACGTGTACCGATCTTGTCCACAGTAGAAAGTGTCTACACTCTACGGCCTACGGTTTCCGGGCTACCGTGTGCCACGGGTTAAACACGCGCGCCGAGGGTATTTACGAGTTCGTTTTATGACGTTCAAACGACGTCTAGAAATCAATTTCGTTCGCGCGTAATTGCGCCGAGGATTTACGGAGGACTCGCGTCGATTAACCCTTGCTTGGCAATCGTTGCGTCATTTTCAGTCGACCAGACTCACCGTTCAACAGTCCTACGCGCAGAAGTTGCTCTTATCGCGAGGAAGTAAACGTCTTCGACCAGACCGTGTCGCGGTTTCTCGAGAAAATCATCAATCCCGCGAGATCTTGACCCTAGCACGCTAATCTTCGAATCGGCTGGCTCGAATTTTTCTCGCTTCTCAAGGATTGATGACAATGACGAATAAGATAAGCAATTTCCGTTGAATCGTAAGGGACAATTTGCTATTTGCGACCCTTGTGATAAGTAATTCATGCTGGATCACGAAGGAAAATTTCTGACCCTTCTAGTTAGCAACTTTGAAAGGTAAAAATTCCCAAAACTACCCTAGGAGCCGAAAATGGGAGGTTCCTTGGGTCATTTGAAGCGACATTTTCCTTTACAAAAATGGCGTTCGCGGCTTTGTTTAAGAGTTATTAACGAAAAAGACGGACCAATAAGGGCGCGATCTAGACATGCGGTGGCACGTTTGGCCAATTGACAGTTGGCGCGTCGGGCCGACTGTTCTAACTCGCGTCTACGTCGCGCTCTGATTGGTCCGTGTTTTTCGTTAATAACTCCTAAACAAAGCCGCGGACGTCATTTTTGTAAAGGAAAATTTAGTTTCAAATGACCCACGGAACCTCCCATTTTCGGCTCCTAGGGTAGTTTTGGGGTACCCTGTATATCATTGAGGGGATTCAACTCGGACGACCTTGACCTTTACGTATGTTGTCAAGGACAACATTCTGAACAACTTTTGTCAATATTACTATCCGTCGCTCAGACTTAGTTTCCGAGAAAATTACGAAAAAGCTTTGTTAATTACTACATACTCCTGGATTTTCGTGTGGGTGGTATCCTCACCGCCCCCTCTGCAAACCTAACCACAACTCGTTCTATTCGCATAATTTTTGCATTGTCATCCAGAATATGATCTAATAATGGAAAAATTATGCGAATAGAATGAGTTGTGGTGTGGTTAGGAAAATTCATTACAGTACTAGCAGTAGTTTTTTGGAATTTTCTCGAAAACTATGATCGAGTGACAGATGCATGACAAAAGTTGTTCAGAATGTTGTCCTTGACAACACATGTAAAGGTCAAGGTCATCCGAGTTGAATCCCCTCGTCGATATATTTACCCTCTGAAACACGTTGTTCGTTATATTACCTACAAGTTGTTTCAAACGAGCTACCTAATAATTTCCTCCAGCTGAAGATTAAGATTAGCAGGGTACCCACGCTATGCGAAAAGAAATGGGTTAATTATTTGGGGAGACTCGCCTAGGAAGATGAAAGATGAGCTTAGCCGGTGAACCAGGGTGAGAAAGAGGAGCAGCGCAACAGGAACACCTTATCAACGGGTTCCCCGTTATTCCGTGACGCGATCGCGAGAAGAGATTCGTCGTCGTCTTCGAGGCGACGTTTCGCGATACAGTTTTACAGGGAACGTCGGCCCCGGAAAGAAATCAAGCGGAATATTAATCGTCGTGCCTCGCGGACGGCAATGGAACTCTCGAGAGAGCCTGGCGACTCGAATCCCGCGAGAAAAGGACTGGTCGCAATAAGATAGAGCAGTTCTCCACGGAAATATGCTGCCACGCATGAACTCTGCATAGATTCAACGCCTGTAGAGTTGCTAAATGGTTCTTGGCCAACCGACCAGTTCTGATAGCGAGCGACCGTCTTCCCTTGAATCGCGATCATCGAACTTAAATTATGTATAAATAAACAAGGAATGCGATATGCGCAATGTCCTCGAGTCAAAGAAAATTCGTTTCTTTCGTATGTATTCACTGCTGACCATTTTTGCTCGCGAACACGCTTGGCCAGATCGGTATCTTCGCGCGAACCCTGTATTTTACGTGTTTCCGGTGTCAGCGAGACGACATGCCACCATTTTATTGCGGCGCTACGGCGTTGATTTCATTTCAGATAAAAATCATTTGCATAGTATATTGATCGACTTTTTTTCTCGAGATTGTCTTTGTTCTCTCCAGGAGATCTCGTTCTTCCTCGACTTTTTAATTTCCTACGATTATCCGATTCCCATCGTTCTTGTAATTGAGCTTTATTCGGGGTATAAGGTACGACACTGCATACGGAGGAGGAACCGTTGTATTATGTGAGCAGAGCATTAGGGTTAAACGGTCAAGAGGCTGATTTAAAGCATTCAGAACTTTCTCCGTTACGTTTGACGAGCCACTTTCGCTAGGAAGTGCAGGCAAATTTTTTTATCGCTGAAATGATAATTACTGGGTGCATAGACGTGTGTGTGCTATTCGGTCGCGTGTACCTCCGTCGCAGATACACTCTGATTGTATTTGAAACTATTATTATTTATTGGTTTAAAGCATGTGCGGTTTAAGTAGTATGTACATTACAAACAATACAATATATACCTATGCCACAATCTGACTTACAATTTTAACGACGTGTTTGAATAACGAATCTGTCAGTTTAAACTGATTTTTGTGTAAACCGTTACAATTTTTCCATGAAAATATTTTTATACACCGTCTGCACACATATTGTCTCAGCAGTTATAAAAAAGTAGCGTCTCATGATCGACTAACCTATTAGCACAATTCTTCAAAGTATCAATGTACAAACAGAACAATGTCAGATAAAGCAGACAAGCTTGAATCCATTTACATCTCGCCCATCTCTATTGTAACACACGTCCGAGAAAAGGACCCGAGTTGTTTCCCATGAAAGGATGTCCGCGAAGGTTTAAGCAGAAAAGAGAATGTGCGAAGGGAATCCGTCGACAGGAGCGGCATCGTGTTGACGGCGAAGTAGGTAATCGAAGAGCATAATTAGTTCACGGTAGTAGTTTCCCGAAAATGGTGTTCGGAGGTAGAGCCATTACGGGACATAAAGGGTTGCGCGAATCGGTTGGGTGCTCGGCGCGTTAACGATTCGCGGACGTCGCCGCCGCGTCGAGGGGTTCGTCGGAATGCCCGAAACGCGGCGTCGTCGGACGAATAAGAAGGTAATCGACAGTCCAGGTGAAACACGGCCGGGATGTCAAGCGAGTCTGGGAGAGGAGAGAAGCTGGGAGAGTTGGGAGGCGGCGTGGCGCGGCGGCTCAGCTTCTCGCGGACCGTTTTCCAAGGCCTCGTCCGCGCCAGTTCCACGAGGTCACCTCTTCGTTGGCTCATGCCTCTTTCAGGCCTGAAAAGAGGTTCGCAACAATGCCAGTCCGCGGCAGCAGTCCCGGCTATACAGCCTCTGTTGAGCAAGAAACTCGCCGGTATCGTCGAGTCGCCTCCTATATCTGCGTTTCTTTCGTTCGCCCCCTGCCGTCGTCCCTGCCTCGCCGCGACTCGCGCTGCCTCGCCTCCTGCTTCTCTCCTTCTCCATCGTTCCCTCGTATACCGGGTGTAAAAGTAGTTTTTTGCCCGGGTGGCCGGAGCCAAGGCAACGGCCAAGCGCGTCGGCTCTACCGGCCACGTCGTCCGCCATCCCTTTTCTTTGATCCGTCTTCATTTCTCCGCGTCCGCGAGAAATAATTGTCTCTCCGCGCTAATTAGAATCGGAGACGGGTTTTCTTCTACCGACGACCGGCCGCCGGAAGCCGTTCCATTATTCGATCGGGAGCAGATAGCCGCGGTTTTTGCACCGAACACCTCCGATCCGAATCCTCGACGATTGAGTTACACGCTCCTAACACTCAATAATATGCGACTGCAAATGGATTCGCGACCCGACCCACGTGAAATTACTACTTTACCCGGGGCCCCGATCGACTGGGTCGGTCGCGACCCCCGACACCGTGGCTCGGAGATTACGTTCAACTTTAACACGGTCATTGCCACGCAGGTTCTTTGTCGTTAAACTAATGTTTATTAGTTTATTATATTTATAAGGAGACAAGGAGGCTCGACATGACACGTTGAACTGTTTATTTAACAAAATCTGAACCGAACGTACATTTGTTAACAAAAGCCTTAACGCAACATAAAATCAATAAAATTATATATAACAGCATAAATCAATAAAATTATATATAACAGATAAACATATGAGAGAAACATTCTTACAATTAACATTCTTGTAGATTATATCCCTTATATTATATTTTGTTATATTATTCCCCTATATTAACCCTTTTCCTTATCAGGAAATTATCAGTACCATTTTCTTTATCGTCGCAGTGATTGAAACGTCTTTATCCCGAAAAATATCGTAGAAGAAAAGAAAATGTATATTTTTTTGACTTTGACATACGGCAAGGGGTTAATTTTTGAATTTCGTCAGGACTAGTTGGGATATAAAAAAATTGATCCTTTTCGATTCAACGTGTTCCATCTCTCTTTTATTTCAAGACTTATTCAGAGTTACTCGGAGTCATATTGTTTACATTATTACATATATTGGTATCTAATCAATTACTACACATTTAAATATTGCACGAGGTATTGTATGAATGTCATGTCCATAAAATGAAAAAGATTATATACAATGGAATTATTGGTATCTGATCAATTACTACACATTCAAATATTGCACGAGGTATTGTATCAACGTCATGTCGATAAAATGAAAAAAAATCCTATACAATGGAATTATTGAAATCCAATCAATTACTACACGTTCAAATATTGCATGAGTTATCGGTATCAACGTCATGCCTATAAAATGAAAAAAGTCATATACAATGGAATTATTCTAGCTAGGAAGAAACGTTTAATCCTCGAGTTAAAATGGCTCTGACTGCAAACGGTTAAAAAGACGCGTATTAAACAGATGGCGATGATCAGAGTCACTTGGAATGCATGAAATCTGCAGCCTAGAAGAATCCGAGAAACGAGTAAAATGATCTCGCGAGTTTAACGAAGACGTATAAAATAATTGCAGATGATCAGAGTAACTGGAATCCGTAGTCTCGAAGCATTGTTGTCTCGAAAACTTCCGGCAACGATCCGAAGAGTGTTCTCTTCTTCGCGTACGAATAAAACTTTTCCACTCGCTGCGCAGCCGACATCGAAACAGCTTGTATGCTTGCAGGAGGTTTGCGATAAATCAATTTTTTAGTGATACCGTGGTAGAATAGAGGGGGCAGCGGGGTAATCGGTCGTTTCGGGAAACGGGCAGTCATATAAAGCGAAACGGAGAAATGGTGATTTACAGTTTGAACTCCGATATAAACTTCGGTTTATAGCCTGATCGCGCGGCACGGCGGCCCGTAAACACGCAGCGTGTCCTTAACCTGAACAGCAACAGGCTCGACAAAGATGTTGGAGAGATATCTGGAAAAACTGACGAAAATGGTATCCTTCTCGCTGAGACAAATAACCAGGCGGCCTAAAATTGTTCGAATGCTGATGTAAGTCTTCGAACAAAATTTTCTCGCGTCGCCAGAGTCGATTTTGAAAGCGTTTGAACTTTTCAATAATTGCACACGTGGCAGAAAAATTTGTTTGAAAAATGTCTACTATGCAAGAATAATGTATCGATAAAATATACGAAAGGGTAATTGTTCGAATGATGATTTTAATCCTCGAAAAAAAATTTTCATACCGCCAGAGTCGATCGTAAAAATATTTGCATTCCTCGATGATTTCACACAGGGAAGAAAAACTGGTTTGAAAATTTCTACTATACTAGATTAATGTATTAGAAAAAATACGAAAAATTAATCGTGTAGATTTTTAAAAAATTGTAAAAAGTATTGTCACTGTTTGATCTTTTCACACACGAAAGGAAAACTTGTTTGAAAAATGTCTACTATACAAGAATAATATATTAGTAAAATATACGAAAGAGCAATCACTCAAATGGTGATTTCAGTCCTTGAAAAATGGTTCCACGTCGATTTTTAAAAAATTGTGAAAAGTATTGTCACTGTTTGATCGCCGCACACGGAAGAAAAATTTGTGTTATATAAGAACGATCGAATCGTGGACGTCGAATGAAAATCCAGGACAGAAAGGGGAGGTTCGGTGTTTGCCAGAAGAAGTTTCTGGCGAATACGGTGAATCGATGCAGCGTCGGCGCAGCGGTGATTTCGATGCAACCCCTTGCATCGTATCCCTGGCGAGAACGGAGGAGGAGACTTGTCTCCTTGCGATCCAAAAGGATCTTGACACCTACGCGAGTCGGACTATTATCGCGGCACGCCAGCACCGCGCCGGAACAATGGCCGGTCAACGGTGTCTGGGCTAAAAACAGGAATAGTAATGAACGTGATTGCCGGTGGACGTAAGAAGTCTTCGTATATAACAATTATGCGGGCATGGGCGGACGCGGACTGAAAGCAAAACGAACGTGTCCCAGGAAGACCAGGGTCGTCGCTCGGCCTCGTGGCCTTCGTGCCCAGAGAACCGTTCCGAGCGCAACCTTTTCCGAGGATTTCGCGGATGATCGCGTGGCACACGCCTTGCTACTTCGATCCTTGCAACCGCGAACTCCCCCTATACGATAACAGGCCCTTCCGAAGGGTGAAGCGTTCAGTTCAAACACTGAAGAACAATTCAGTCTTTGGAGAATCAATGGGTAATATATTAGTATTATATTAATTTCAGCCTTACAGCTAAGAAATGGCACTTGATTCACAATTAACCTAACTGTATGTAACTATCTTATTCCACGCATTCTGTCCATGTTTTCTCTCACTCTTTTTCTTTGTCACATTCATTCCTACCCTTACCACCTCTGGTATCCTTCTTACTAATCCGAAATTATATTAATTTCAGCCTTACAGCTAAGAAATGGCACTTGATTTACAATTAACCTAACTGTATGTAACTATCTTATTTCAAGCATTCTGTCCATGCCTTCTCTCAATCTTTTTGTTTGTCACATTCTTCCTACCCTTACCACCTCTGGTATCCTTCTTACTAATCCAATTAACCTAACCTAAACTTAATTTTTACATCCTTCACCCATTCTAAGGATTTGTTTTTTTTATATAATTTGGTATACTCTGACATATTTTATGCTCTCTTTTCTCTCTCTCCTCAACCTCTCCAACCACTCTTCGACATTTTTATCTTTCATTTCACTCACTACATCCTCGATCCTGATCATTTCTCCCATTACCCTGCATTCTCTTGGGTCAATGAATAATATCAAATTCAGATATCGTTTTCATACTTGGCGAATTGATAATAATCTAGTCTGAACATCTAATCGTTATCGAAAAAAATCCACGTGCTTCGATCCTCCGATGCTTCGAACAATTCAACCTTTGGAATGAATGGGTAATATCAAGTTCAGATAACGTATTCACACCTTACGGATCGATAATAGTCGTGTTAGGCTTGAATTTTAAGATTATTGTAGTCATTCTTAGTCGCCTTTTAGCAATGCTACGAGTCCGATACACGGTTTTCGTCTTACAGTCTGTGGGACGCAAGCTTTGTCCGGACCTCGCCGGTGTGCGGTGAGTAAAGTGTTAAATTTGATTATGGTTTCTCGAGAGGTATAGAACGTTTATAACCTAGTTATAATATCCGCGTCGTAGAGCAAGGTTTCACCTCGGATACGCCTCGAACGGTTCCGCGGTTCAGCGCAGCACAGCGTCAGGATTAAAATTCTTTGACGGGACAAAGCGTAAGGAGCTTTCTAGGAGGTGAGCGTAAAGGAAAAAGCCGTAGAGCGTAGAGGATAAAGAGAGAGAGGGAGAGACAGAGGGAGTGACACACTCGACTCACTCTGGGAGCATGCCCGTGCGGCAGGATCGAGGAATTAGTCCGTTTTGTAAGTGGCTGTGCTGGGGCGGAGGATTTTTTTCGCTGGCAGTCCTCTTTTTGCGCACGAAAAAGTCTCGCGGGCCACAATGGCCGGCGAGGCAGCATTGTGCCGATTGCACATTTAACCGGGGAGCCTTTTTGTCTCGCGGCGCTCTAATTCATGCCTGCACAAAAGTTCGCCCCGTGTCTACCCGCTGCGAACGACCTTCAAAACGGAACCTTTATTAATGAGGGTATTCTATGTGGCCCTCTCTCGTTTTTTCCCTTCCCGTAACCGTCTTTTGCTCACTGACACTCTCTTCTTGGCCCGCCTTCGGACTCTCTTCTCCCTTGCCAGTTGCCTTGCTATATCCGAGCCACACCGCGCCACACCAAGAGAGAGAGAGAGAGAAAAAGAGAGAGAGAGAGAGAGAGGAGTCGGCCTCTTCTCTTTTTCCTCGAGGATCTTGTTTCCTCCCGCGTCCCCGACGCGTTTCGGCCATTCCTTGTCTTCGAATCGTTAACACGATATACAGCCCGATAAAAAAAGGGTCTAAGACTCTGGGAGCTTATACTACCCATCAGCACGAATAAATAATGTCTAATCAAGATCGACCCCGAAATCAGCCCTTTCGATGGAAAACGTAAAACCGCGTTCACGCATTCGTTACCCGCGTTCCTCCTGCCCTCCTCGTTCGTCGCGTCGTAATAACGATTTCGGGAGCTTGTACCACTCATCCAGATACCGAGAAATCAGCCATTTCGATGCCGGACCTGGGTCCGTTCTGACCCGCCGCCGCTACAAATCGTTCCATTCAACCCCCCGCACATCTATAAGATTTCGTCTGGCGTCGAAATCGTGTAAACGCGAAACTAACCTATGTAATACAAAACTAATTCTTATGTAGCCAATCAAAATGTATAGATTATTTAAAACCTTTTGTATTTAACGCATCTGCAGAAATTCTCATTTCAAAAATGGACATCCAGGCCTCAAATTAATTAATAAACTCCGTACAATTCACTTACAGCTTCCAATGGATGTCTCAATGTTAATAGTCAAACCTAATAACTAATAATTTTTTAAGAGTTGCTACTCTATTTTGTTACAAACGCATAAAATCCGCTGTTCTAAGAAAACGGATATACAGAGAAATGTTGTACAATATGTTTATTGAAACATCAACGAATTCTGAATGGGCACCCGGGTAACCCGATTCTCTCCGCAAGGATTAATCGATAAAAATAAGAGAGCAACCGAATCAACTTCAGAAACGAACGGGGATTCGTTCGAAGACGGTGAATGAAGATTCACAGCTGATCCCTCCGCGAGCGCGGACTTCCAGAGACAAGAATCTCCGAACAGCACGTGTTCGACAACGAGTAGAGCGGATTTTATGTCGGCAATCAAATAAGAACCCGTTTCAATTTTTCCGTAAAGTTACGCCCGACCATAAGCTAGAAAAACGGTGCTGTCGTAGGAATTCGTTTCTTCGGACTCGAAAAAAAAACCGGCGAACTTCACGGGCAACCTAATAAACCATTGATACCGGCAATAAAAAGGGTGAACGAACTCGGTAACAAGATGGTATCCAAGCTCCGGAGGAAGTCGTTCGTTGCGCAATTTTATTAAAAAAAAACACACACACACCGACCGGAATGTCAAGAGCGTCTTAACAGCGAGAAAGAAAGGTATCTCTATTAGGAAGGTGTGGCTCGACGGTCGCCGCGAGTATTGTGCCTAGAAGAAACAGCGAGACGGATTCGAGGGAGAGAGATAAACGGAAAGAGAAAGAGAGCGAGAAGACGGTGGGAGAAAGGCGACGAGAGAAAAATTTACTCGTGTTTACACGATGTTTAGCACGATCGAATAGCTACGTTTCAGAGATACAATTAAAAGGAGTGGGAGACAGAGAGAAAAAAAGGCGAGAGGAGTCGAACGAGCGCGAGCGCGCGCGGGCTCCGCCCTCTTGGGTCCTTTCGGACCCTCGTGGCGCTCGCGAGCCGAGAGGCCCAGTTCGTCGAACGCGTTCATTCAGGGATTTCGACCTGTCCGATGTCCGCTGGAATCGATGCGTTGCCACGCAGGTACATTAAATTTGTTTCCCGTCCGACAACTTCCCAAGCTTTCCTACTCCGAGTCTTCCTGTCCGCATTCCTCGCCGAAAAAGAAATACCTACTCCGAGCGACTTCGCTCCGTCATTAGGCTGCAGGTCTCACGCAGATTCCAGTTTCTAAGAACTCTAGCCAGATGATTTCTACTTTGATTAGCTTCACTGTCGAGCGGAACCCCTTCGCGTAACAGTAACAGACGCTAACCCAATTGTACAGACGCTAATTAAAAAGATCCTTCTAATAAATATAAACGAGCAACGAGGTACACTTGAAACAATTGTGAACTGCATCTCTAGTGGTTAGTCTTATTGTAAATGTACTCAAACTGTAAAACTAGTGTATCTTCGTTGAAGCCGAAATAAACCTACAATTGGTGTCAGTGGCTCGATAAAAAAAAGCAACGAGATACAGTTTTGCTTTGATCAGTGGACAGCAGATTCGTATCCGAAATAAAAAACTACCCGAGTTGCAACGAACTGGAGTGAAGCGGAAGTTTATTTTCTTTTTTGATATCTTTAATAGAGTTTTAAAACGATGTGACTATCTTTTAATTTTTCTAACGAGTCTTTTCACTTTTTTAACGTATACACTCAGTTTTGTCATGAATGCATGAAATCCGCTGTTTATTAATTAGCTTCATTGTCATGTGGACGTATTAACCCCTTCACGCGACAGTTACGTACACAGACACCGGTAGAAGGAATAAATTCCGTTCGCTAATTAAAATGTTCCTCCTAATAAATGTAAAGAAGCAACAAGGTACATTTCTACTTTGATTAGCAACACTGTCAAGTGGACGTTAACCCCTTCACGTAACGGTTTCAGACACTAACCAAATTGTACAGACACCAGAAGGAATTTTCTTTTGCTAGCTAAAAAGATCCTCGTAATAAATATAAAGAACCAACAAGATTCATTATCACGTGCACAATAGACCGCCCAAACAGGATTAAGTAAATAAAGAATATTATTTAGTACATAATAAACTGGTTTCCCTTATACTTATAAATATTATAGATATTTATGTGATCCGATTTACGTTCTTAACCTTGCTGATAAGTGTGCTAGCCGAGAACGAAACGCAATCCTTTTTCCTTTCTTTTCCACGCCCCTTTCTCTCCCCCTCTCCACTATCTTTCTCACATCGATTTTAACCGCTGAATCATTAATCTTGATTAATGCGCAGGTTTACTCGCGTTTTACCAATTTGCATATGCTGTGGTATGATCTTGAATCGATTGGACTGAGGTCGTTAGCTATCTCGATCATCGGTTTAAGTGCCCGAGTCTCCTCTTTTGAAAAAGTAAACCAGAAAAGCGGATCATAATAGCGCGAACGCGCTCGCAAACTTCCGGTAAAATTTATGTAGATCTATGGTAGGTATACACATACTGAAAATTTGAACTTCAAAAACTGATAAAAACTCGTGTAAAACTACGATTTTCACCATTTTTAAATGCTTGCAGCTCTTGTGTATATTAATCGATTTCGATTAATCGATTAAATTTTCAGCATGTGTGTAACGATCATAGATCTACAAAACATATATTTTTTATGTTCATTAAGGGCCCTAATAGAATAATCAAAAGAAATGCTTTTTTTATTTTTGTTTGCAACCTTGTAAATTATTATTCCTGAAAAATCTTTTTTGTAGATCGTTTACTAAACCGATGCTTCTAATTGATGATAAAAATTCAGGTCGTTTGGTACAATTATAAAAAAGTGTACTTTTAAAAGGTGTACGAACACTTTGTACATCCACTGTATATATATATTATAAAACAACTTTCAGGAATTACTTTCCACAAGCTCGCAGAATCTGCCCGAAAATTTTGTGAAAATCTCGGTTTCACGAGATTGTGACAGCAATCGGACGACCATCGTCGGCGCGATTTCATTAGTGCGATCAGGCTCGATCGCGAAACCGCGTCGGCGCGTTAATTTTTGCGAGACACGAGTCTCGCTGACTGAAACGCGACGCTGACGCCTGTCGCTCCTTAGAGGATAGCTAGAGCGATGCAATTAAAATCCCCGACAGTCGGACTCGAGCGCCAATGACTCGCGGGGCGCCCCTAGCAACACGGAATTCAGTTCGTTCGCATAAATATCGCGAGAATGACGCACTCGCGTCGCGCGAGCCTTTACTTTCACGGGAACGGTTAAATCATCGCGCCGCGCCGCGGCACCGTTTCTTTCACCTTCCGATAACCTTTAATCAGACAATCGACGAGATCTCCATGCGAAATGTTTCTCTCGCACAAATCTGCATTCAGCCGTGTTCGCGTGTCTCGAAAATTTATACTTTTGCTCCGGAATCGGATCAAAGATGTTTTCCGTCTCAATTTTTTCACGCACGTTTCATAACTATTTCTCCATACATGACTTCGTTCATTAGGACTAACTACTATTCCGTTCTAATTTCTGCCACCGTGGCATTTCTTGAACGCTGGATGTCGAACGATTGATGTTTGTTGTCGCAAGAAGCGGACAAGTATCGCGATGTCCTATTTCAATGCACTCAACTTACGTGATGGTTTTTCAAAATCGTATCAGAGTGTATCGGAATCACTTACGTTTTTGTAATTGCTTGCGAAATTGACAAAGTGCTTCTCTTGCATGCGCATTGATCAAGAATCCGATTATTACGTGTCCTGCATATTTCCAATGGTAATCACTGGACTGCGGATCTTTATGCTAAATAAAAATTGTCTGAACCCAAGCAGAATGTCATTTCTTCCTTTAATAATTTTAATAGATAAGATATCGTCTACATCTTCAATTTAAAAAATTTTCCTGCGGTAGTGAATTTCATCTACTCAATTTTCCTATAAATGCATAAAGATCGACGATCTAGGAATCACAACTTTTTTTCTATTATGCGGTTCCAGTTTGCTTGGATGTGAAACGAAACGTTTTTGTGCAAAACATTTTTGTGCCTAGGAAAATAATTAGTTTCGGATTGGGAACGACTCTGTTCGACTCAACTTTCCTCTAGTCTGCGATTCCAGTGTGCTTGGATACGAAACAAGACGTAAAATATCAATTATCAGGTTCCGATTGGGAGCGACTCGAATTTCAGTAAGCAAAATGCGACGCAGCAGCGACGCCAATTAATCGACAAGCTGCTGCATCGAATAATCGATATCTCGCGTTGGATTTAATATCGCTGGCGAAGAAGGAATGTGTAGCATTCCCGGTGAGACGCTAATTGCCTGCTTGTGACCGTTCGTTCGGACAGAAACCCTTCTATAGACAAAACTGAGAAGTGATAGGCGCGACCGGATACCAAAGAACTGTCAAAGAACAAAGATATCCAGTCAGACTGGTTGTCATTGCCATATGTTTCATAGGCGATCGCCTTCGCTCGTGGCGATTACATAAAAGAAAGCCCACGAGAGAGCCGGGACACGAGAAAGGGCGAAGATCGACTGCCAGCGCAATAACGATTTTTCGTTCTTCGAAGACGAAATCGCCGGGGAATGACGCGTGGAGTCGCGTTCGCGCGTCCAACCAACTACACGCCGCAGCTGGCGGCGCTTTTACGATCTCATCCTCGTGGAATTCCTTCGGCTACAATGTTCACGGGAACTACTGCCGTACGATCGAACGGCCGACCTCGACCGCGATGAATTCCGCGGGTTTTCGCCGGAACGGAAACGCGAAAAACACGAAACCCCTCGGCCGATTACTATTCTACTCTTCAACGCGAAATATCGATCGATCATTCCCATTAGTGGACCATACTTCTCCGTAAAGGTGCGATCTCCTTTGCGCGTCTCTACACAGCGTTTTGCGATCCGTACTACATTCGTCGCAGATCTCTGCTGTGCCTCTGGACGCACAAGTTTGCGTTCCTATGATGCGATTTGGTACGTCTTTCCTTGTTTTTCATTTGCAAAGAAAAGCGAAGAATATCTTGAAATTGGTCGCAATTTTCCCAGCTAGCTTGACCACCCTGAATATCTTGCTTAGTTTCAGTAATAGACAAAAACGTTATACAGGGTGTCCTAAAATTCCTCCGACACCCGAAAATGGGAGGGTCCTTGGGTCATTTGAATCGATATTTTCCTTGATAAAAATAGTGTTCGCTGCTTTATTAGCAGTTATTAACGAAAAACACGGACCAATCAGAGCGCGATCCAAACATGCGATGGCACATTCGGCCAATTGACAGTTGGCGCGTCGGGTAGACTGTGCTGACTCGCGTCTAGGTCGCGCTCTGATTGGTCCGTGTTTTTCGTTAATTACTCGAAATAAAATCGAACAAAGCCGCGGGCGCTATTTTTGTAAAGGAAAATGTCGTTTCAAATGACCCAAGGAACCTCCCATTTTCGGGTGTCGCAGGAATTTTGGGACACCCTGTAGAACAATATTAACCTAACCGGAGAGGCACGATATCAATTAGGAAAAAACTTTTCTCAAGGTCATTTTTTGCTAAATATTTTTAATGCAATTATATATTTTTTTATCGCGATGTAATAGTAGGTGAAGTCCTCTTCAATGAGACACCTTGTCGATCTACGAACAAACGGACGAACGATGAGTGAAATGAGACGCTACGAAACACTGAATTTCGCGTCTAGAATATGAAGTGGGTAGACCGTCTGGCAGATAATCTCTGCACGCCACTGTCTATCAATCAAACGATGTATTCGAGATTGGCTAAATTGTAACGGAATTAAGTAAATTGGCTAAATTGGTTAAACTGTCCAACGGGTCTCCCTCCAGAAAAATGGTGGACCGATTACTTTCCCCTTTCGCACTGTCTATCCAGAATATCTATCGCTGTCATCCCTGCCACAAGCGAATCGATAGTTTCGTAACTTTGATTACACTCGACAACCTGAGAATCTTACATTCCCGATCGTTTCGTAAAAGTATGTACAAATTCGTGTTAGTATTCCAGGAAACGCCAAGATTTATAACATTGAGAAAAATGTTCGTTACAAGTTTTTCTGGCCATTGAAGAAACCGCTAACTAGCCGTAAAACAAGCCGTAAGTCAGCGAGGATGTTCAAATGACGTTACATGCGAGAACCTATAATTGCGAGTGTAATAATCATTTTAAATTTTGTATCGGAAGGCAACCGACAAGTAAAGACCTGGTGCAAAACACCAACATTCTATCAGTCTTTTTATCGATTTAAAAACATTATGCGGCGAAGAGAAATGAAAAAATTCGAAGTTTGAGCTTGAAGTCGCTTATCGTGGTCACTTTCGCAACAACGTTGACGGTCATTATAGGCGTGCACGTGTGGTCCCAGCGTTTCACTTTGTACGTACATAGCCGGGGCATCTGATCGATGATCGATGATTATTTGCAGAAAATTATTCGCTTCCGAGTCGAGAAATTATAATGCCGCGAAGAGTCGCTGGAATGCGCAGGATCGTGGAGTCACCACTAAAAACTGTTGTATTATTATTCACAATACTGTTGACATTATTAAATATGTTGATATCTAATCAATTACCACGCAATTAAACATTATTCGAGGGATTGTATCTAGTATATAGAATGGAATTATTGGCATCTAATCAATAGACAGTGGATTTCATGCATTTTTAGCAAAACTGAGCATGAGTAATTCAGAACAGTATAAGCACTAGAAGAATTTAAAAATACTTTTATATTATTTTCAATTTACGGAACGTATCAAGATAGGAAAATAAATTTCTATAACAGTTCGGTTTGTTGCAATTCAGATAGAAAATTTTTCTTTTGCATGAACAATTGTTGGCTACTGATCAATTACCACGCAATTAAACATTATTCGAGGTATCGTATCAATTTCATGTCCATGAAATGAAAGAATGCATAGACAGTGGAATTGTTGCAGGTCGGAAGAAATGTTTAATTGTCAAGTTGAAATTTCTCCGACAGCGTAGGGATAGAATTACAAGAATGGGCCCCGGGACACGAATAAAATACGGCGGGAATTAGAATTTATTTTCGAGGCGTAATTGCGTATGGGGAAACTCATTGTAGACGGAGGAATCAACGGGGTTTCGTGTTATGCTTCGGAGGCATCGTCGTCGAACGTCAAGTATCCGCGTGTCGCTCGTACGGTTCATGATTTATTCGAAATTATCGAGAGCCCCGTACAAAGTTTCATCCCGCCGGATCGTAACGAGACAGACGCAACCATATCGATCGTGATCTACGAAGTATTTAAAGGAAGAACGAGTTTCGCTGTGGCTCTCGAGCCGAGTTTCTTCTCGAACTTCTGGCACCGCCGCGCGGCACTCTCTTCGAAGGGATCTCTGCGAAGTATGCGGAGCTTTTTAAGCTTGGCACCTTTCGAAAAAACGAGAAAGAAAAAATAGAGAGAAAGAGAGAGGCAGCACGCCACCGCTACAGGGTGAAACGCTCGAGGTGAAACCGCGTTCTCGAACGGGAACACTTAAATATCTCGGTTATTTATCGTCGCGCGAAAGAACTCTTGAATAAAGTTGCGCGGCCGCGGCCGCCATAAAGCGTTCGCTACCGGCATCGCAAATGCGCCGATCACGATCCCATAATTTACTAAAGGAAGTCACACTAATTTTATTCGCGTTGTTCCGAATTTATCGCTTCCTTCCGTCAAACCCTTCGCATACCTCGCGCGCTGGTTAAAACTTACGGATGGACAGATTTTTGTCGTTATTCCCGGAAGGAATGTTTTTGCTCATCATTCTAATCGTGGAGAAGAACTTCTAGAAGAACTGTAGAAGATCTTCTACCATTAGAAATGTGTGGTGACTATATCTGAAGGAGTATAACCATTTATTAACATATATCAATTCGTGTCAGAGAACAACCGATTATAAAACATTGAAAACTGTTTCAAGACATTGCACATTCGCATGCATTCGCGCATATTCGCACGCGTTCACACTCAGAGATGCCGCGATGAAACGAGTGCTGATCTTTGCCAGCGAGAAGAAAGCTCGCCTTTCCGATTCTGCGCGCGCATCACACGGGACCATTTCTCGATCCATATTCCTACATATCGTTGATCAATAAAGCTGTATTCGTTAAAATTGAACCATTCAATTTTATTTTCAAGTCGAGCTCGAACTTATGCAATCATCTGATATATTGGTACACGAGAACACGTGAATACGTCCAAACCCGTGATCTCTAGTGATTTCAAATTTCCTGGGAGTTTAGCAGACGCGACCTTTGTCTCCCGGTATATATTGAGAGGTTCGAAAGCTGCGTGGAAGGCCCTGCGGATCTTCTAAATAATTCTGGTGGTTACGTACTGGTGGTGCGTACTGTCTTTTTGAGCCGGTCGTATCAGGTATGTAAGATCGTGATGTGTAGTACCTTCTTTTTGGGGATCTGTAGCTTCGAAGATCAATTCTTGTTAATTTATTTGCGAACAGGTTGCCACGGTTCGCCTCACGGCGTGCTACACGCTCTCTCACTCTCTCTCTCTCTCCATCTTACTCTCTCGTAAACCAAGAGAGGTGCTCACGAGCGTTCGCGTGCTCGAAAGCGGCTAAAAGTTCGCTCGAGCTTTATCACCGAAACGGAAGCGCGTTCCGACAAAATTCTCGGATCTTCCGGGCGCACCCGATCGTCTCGATAAACGCGCAAAAATTCGAGGAACCGCGAGGAGGTCCGGAGTTATTATTGGCGTAACGTAGGAATCGATTTAATCGCGGCCCGACTCGTTCCAGAAATTTTTCTGGCTTGGCTTCGGCTCTTGCTCGCCTCGGTGCATCGCATTACTCCGCATCGGATCGCGTCTGCGGCTCTCTACGCCTCTCGATAGCACTATTAATTAATTCAATCGGCCAATTTTTCCCTCGGCGAATTCTTCGAGGGAGCTCGTCCGATCCGCTCCGCACCGCTCCGCATCATCCTGTGCGCGCATCGGTGTTGTGCTCGCGCGTGATTTTTCCCTTTTTTATTTTACTTTTCCCTCTCTCTCTCTCTCTCTCTCTGGTTTTTTCATTCGATCCTCTCGGGAGAGCCGTACACGCGCGAGCAACACGCACACACTGGCGAACGCGAGTGTACGCGAGCGAGCACGCATTTTTGCGTACGCGGAGAGCACAGAGATAACCGTGGAGCGTTTACGTATGCCACGTGTGAGGACGGGCTCTAAATCCGACGTCGTGTGTGAGCATCGAGCGTGTTCCCGCGCCCGGCTACGTGTGCGTGTAACACGTAGGCAAGAGTTCCCGCGGGGCTCAATCGTTATCGCCGAGGCCTTATCTCGTCTTCAGACTTCTTTGCAAGAGCAACGCGAACGGGGCCCTTCTGCAATTATCCCCCTGTCCTCTCTCCGCTGCTCCGTGCTCCACACCGTTCCCTCTATCTCTCTCTCTCTCTCTCTTTCTTTCTCACTCTCTTCCGCTCCGGACAACGCTTTTGCTCCGTGTTCCTTCTCCCTACCAGCGCATGTACACGTACACGCCACGCTACGCATACTAACGCCCAGCTCCCTCGCGCGATCCAAGAATTCGATTTTTCCGCGGCTAGCCTATGCGATACGTCGATGCCCGAGGAAGACGTCTTCCTTGGTATTTGTTTAATTCGAGGTGAAACACCATCGTCCGCTTAGCTCGCGCGAAACCTCTTCCGCAGATCGCGAGGTTCGAGGCCCTTCGTTCGACAATCTACGAACGAACGTCGGTATAGTGATCGCGTCAGGCCCACGCATCTCATCCCTGAACTTGCAAACAATGTTAACTCGCTCACGACCATCGTCACAGTCGACTTCGATGTCTTGTTATCGTAAACTAAAAGAAATATCACCGATGTTTCACATTTTCTGAACCGTTATTCGAGAACTAACGGCTGCAAATGAGAAGGATACTGCCGTTGATAAACGTTAAAGATTGGAATGATCGTCGAGTTATAAGAATCATGTCAGGCCAAGCATCTCATCCCTGAACTTGCAAACAATATTAAATCAAATATTAATCAATATTTATAGACGAACCATTTATTCAACGAAACATTCATTCATGCACGCTCGATCATTTATTTCGTTCAAACAACGTTTCGTTGACTCTCACTCATTACACTTTCTCATTCTCACCATACATAAATTCAACTCAATCGTTATGTTTCATTTTGATAAACGTGAAATATTAGAATGATCGTCGAGCTATAAGAATCATGTCAGGCCAAGCATCTCATCCCTGAACTTGCAAACAATATTAAATCAAATATTAATCAATATTTATAGACGAACCATTTATTCAACGAAACATTCATTCATGCACGCTCGATCATTTATTTCGTTCAACCAAATTCACTTCGTACACGTTGACTCTCACTCATTACACTTTCTCATCCTCACCATACATAAATTCAAGTCATTCGTTATGTTTCATTTTGATAAACGTGAAATATTAGAATGATCGTCGAGCAATTAAGAATTGGGATCTCGATTACCACGATTACGCACAGACTGAGAAAGTAGGTGGTGTCTGACCAACGCCAATCCCATTCTACTTGCTCTGTTTTGCGCGAGACGTGCATCGGTATTAATCGTTTAAAAATCGCTGTAATCAGCAAATATTCCTCGAGATCATTACGGAATTACGAATCGAACAGCGTAGAGCTCGCAGAAACTCGCGATTAACGGGCAGGCCTCGGCATCGTCAGTGTCGCGAAATATCCGCTGACAACCGGTTGACCGGGCGAGTGTCTGTAACTTTTAATTAGGTCTTATCGAGCAGAACGCTCTATCTTCTAATAAGTTCCGCACTATAAAGGCTAATGGCTTTCGTTTGTGTTAACGTAAGTACCGTTCGGATTAGCGTAAACACAGGTTTATCAATCGTATTTTAATATGATAGTCTTTTCATATGTTCACGGATGTCTAAAGGTATAACCATTACTTCATAGTTAATAACTAGACTGCGATTCTTTATCCATTTATAGGAACAAATTCAGTAGATGAAATTCAAAATTGTTGGGAAATTTTAAAAGTTCAAGATGTCAAAGTATGATCCCTCCTCTATTAAAGTAGTTAGAAGTTAGTTTCTACTCCTTGCAATCGACGCAGACAATTTTCATCCTTCGCACGGTGATGAGAGGTTTCAGAGACCGCAGCTTTCTGAAAAGAATTTTTATATCAAAAAAATTGAATCCGTTTGCTTACTTTTGATCCTGTGTTTATTCTCTGCTCCAAATTTATTAAGAACGAAGTTATTTATGAAATTTATTTGTCCTCACTATTCATGTTATTAAACCATACCTTGCGAGGGTTACTTTCAGTTTCTATTCCGTTCGAGAACTGCATCCAATCGAATCGATAATCGAAATCCGATTGGACAGGGGTAAGAGGCTAGCAGAGGCTTATCGGAAAGACGCAGCGATCCCGAGGGATGGAACGATCGGGATTTGTCGTGGCCCCGGATCCGTATTTTCGCGGCACCCCGTATGCGCGCAATGCACATGCAAGAGGGGTGCGGCGGTACTGGGCTGGTCGGCGGAGGGCCTGACAGTCACTCAATGAATTATTGGCCATAATAGCAGTGGCAGCGAGGTTGGGCCTGTTCTCTCTTGCGTCTCGGGCCCACGACTCGGTACCCAGGCCCGTAACCCGTTGGCGTTCTACCACCAGACGATACGTATTGTTGCTGTGCGCACACAAAGTCTCTCTTTCTCTCTCTCTCTTTCTCCACTCGCTCCGTCCACCGCCTATCTTTCTCCTTCCCTGTCTCCCGGTCACTCTCTTCTCTCTTCCTCTCTTTCCTTCTTCCCTCTGACGTTTCTTTCTGTACCTTTTTCGCTCCTATCTCTCTGTGTGCGCGCAGTAGGCCAGACTCCATTGTACGTTAACCGTGGAATTCCGCAATCAAGCCAGAATTCCGAGACGGGAAACGAGCCTCGATTATCTCGGCCGACCGACCACCTCCCCGCCCCGCTTGTGTATCGCATGTAGGACAAAGCGGCCCCGCGATTTCTCGCGAGAAATCTGACGACACCGGCAAAAACCGACCGCCATTATATATCGAAAATACGCTGAACTGTCCTCTCCCTCTGGCTATCTCGCTCTTTTTTCTCCGAGTCCGAGGGAGAACGATCGAGTCGGCACGGCGGCTGTGTGATTCGCATTGTCCTTTCGTCGCGCGACGGAATTCCGACGCGAAAAACTTCGGCTCGTCGATCCTGCTACGCCGCGCTGACACACGTCAAAATGCAGAAAGAACAAGGGTCGGAAGGTGACTCTCGTTTTCCCAGCCCCGTTCGCCCTCTTGGAATCTCGGACAGAATCATTCTTTCGCTCTATATTTAGTTTTCTTGCTGCTCCTCGATAAACGAGTTCTTCCTACATTTTCTTCTTGCAGTCATTTCATTCTGAGGAATGTTCGAAAATTCTAGTCCCACTTCGAACAGTACAGGATGTAAAGAAGTGATCGTTCCTGGCTACCAAAGGCGTATTCTTCATCTTCTGAACTGTGAACATCTGTGAAAAAAAGGTGCCGAAAAATTATTCTTGTCTTTGAATTTCAAGGGACAATTTTTGTATTATTGCATTCTGTTCTACGCATCATGGTTCCCTTGACAGTTTTTATCCCCATGATACGTAGAATACAATGCAATAATACAAAAATTGTCCCTTGAAATTCAAAGACAAGGATAATTTTTCGGCACCTTTTTTTCACAGATGTTCACCGATCCGAAGATCCAGGACCAAACATTTCTTTACACCCTGTACAACCGGATAAGATGGTTTTCTTCAGAATTTTCGAATTTTTGCGAACAGGTTTAAAAGATTGGAAATGTTCAAAATATCGATACAAAATCGACTTATGCTTACAGATTTTTTTAAAAATCGATGTGGCAACCGAAAATTATGAAATAATTCCCTGTCGTGCGTGCTATTAGATAGAATGTTCATGAATTTTTTCATCATTTTCTGTTGAGTAGAACTGAAGCAATAACTCATGAAACCGTGCTAACCCTATAACTACCCTCGTCACAGAGGGTTTTCATTGGTCTAACCAAAAATTAATTTGGTTTCAGGGCATTTTTCAGCATCTCATCCGGCTATGCGGTCGGTTTATCGTGGTCAGCTGTTCCTGCAATATAAACGCTATTCGTTTATACATCCTCGTGTACTATTTGGATTGTAAAAAAACGAAATCGGGTTACGGAGGGATGGGTGGGGGGTTAATTCGTTCCGTTCGATGAACAGGATCAAGCTACCGGAGCATAATGGCTATTTTATTTTTCAATTTTCCGATTAATCGCCCCTCCCCTTCCCTTTCTCCTATGGTTCCATTCCCATCGGATGTCGCTGGCATTATACGGTCGATACTTGCCGCTACTTCAACCTCGATAGCCTACAATTATCCTGGAATAAAACGATAATATTGCATAAAAAAATCGCTACGATTGCGACCGATTATTATTAGCGAATTTTTATCGCCATTGCTATTATTACTGGCATTTCGTTTGCCAGGCTATTACCGCGCGCGCTGTTGTGGACGCAAAGGATTACGCTCTGGTTTAACCTATTATACAGTATATGCTACTCCGTCGGGTGCATAATATAGTAATCATTCCGCGAATTTTCTCATAATCATTCTTGCGTTTTAGCTGACGGGTTTCCGCGTGTCTGAGCCGCTTTAACCTACTCCCGTAAATCACCGGACGATTACTTATCTTCAACAAAATGGTAATTAAAGAATACGAGCTTGCAGCTTGATTTAATCGTTCCATTAGGTTGCCCTAAAAGTTTCTTTCAGAATGTGTTCGTTTAAAGAATGATGGCAGAAGATCATCGATCAAAACGGAAAATATTCTATCGATTAAATTTCGTTGCTGGAATTTAAAAATTGGGTTCCAGTTCGCCTTAAAATACCGAGGGAAGAAATTACTTTCTTCGATAGAATTATTTCATAGAAACGTCCAGGTAGTGTGCGCCGGTAGGCAAAGTGTTAAGTTGGAAAAATACCGAACACGTGAGTGTTGGCCGCGTTCCGCGATGTTCATTGTTGGGATTATTATTGTTATTCTACTAGAACCCTCGGGTGCCCTCGCGAGGGGTGCCAGTCGGGTGGAAGAACGAGGCTGTTGCGATGGTGATGAGGATGATGCTCGACTTGAGAGTCGGTGATGGAGGACAAGGAGATGGGTGGTGCAGCGAACGATAAAGAGAGAAAGGGAGACAACCACGAGGAACGACCGGTAGATAGAAGAGGATGGAGAGATTCCGAACGCATGGGAGAAGCCGAAGAAGAGGAAGAGCAAGGTAGCAGGTCGACGGTGGAGAGAAGAGGGCGAACAAGGTGGAGAAAGAGAAGCAGAGGTGGAGGTGGCGGTAGAGAGTGGGGCAGAAGGGGAGCGTGGAGAGACGAGGGGGGAGGGAAAGAGGGAAAGAGTACCTACGCATTGCAGCAGACATTATGCTAATCTGCGAGCGAGGATGTATGCCCGATAAGCCGGCTGTGGCCTGGGTATATAAGTCCCCTTCTGGCAGCGGTGAAGCCCAGGGGCCCCACGCCCTCGATCTCACGTACATGTACATTACCGGACGATTGTGTGCGCGCGTGCGTGCGTGCGTGTGTACCTGCGTGCGTGCGTGCACGAATGCGTGCGAGCCCGAGCGTGCGTGCCTTACATTACGGTTACCTTGCCGTTTCGAACCCCGGCGTTATCTTCCTTTAACGAAAATCTGGAAGAGCATTTGGGTGTCTCTCCGGGGCCCCGAGAATTGTTTTCGCGGGCCTCGACGCGACGCGCCGTCTGACTCGCTCTGCGTGCCCCTTCAACCATCTTCTGCAAAGTTGGTCTCGCGTCGCCTAACCTTTCGCCAAAATCCTAACACGCCCTTCGATTCCGCCGTTAACAGCAACTCCGATTTCTTAATGATCGTCGATTAAAGGGGTACACTCTATTCTAGGATTGCAGGTTTCGCGCTCTCAAAAGTCCTATTTTTACGGTTACGAGGTGTAATTTTACATGCGCAATTGTATGTTTCCGAGTAATGCGAATTATGCCTCGTAAAAGTAAAAATAGGACTTTTGAGGGCAACTGCGGCCTAGATTGATCTTTGATGTCACACGCTTTGACTACTGAAAAAACCCATCGTTGCATTATCGAAAAATAGAAACGAGACTACCCCTTTACTCGATTTCCTCTCCGCGTGGAACATTTCTCCGTGGTGGAAACACTGGAGAGACCAAAGAGGAGAGAAACCTTGTGTAATTTCATTTCTACGGGGCCGTAAATTTACGGGAATCTCCGGCAATCGATCAATAATAAAATCGTGGGGGAACAGGAGGGGAGCAAGAAGTTCGGGGGCCCACGGGTGGCGCAGGATTAAGCACTCGCGCGGGGACAGCTCTCGCACGGCGCGTTTAATTTCAAGCAAATGGAGCATTGTATTGAAATATTCGAGGAAGGTTCTCGCGGAACCGCGTTCTCCCCGGCTCGGCTTCGGCGCTCTCGAACGTATAATTCCTGAAGGGGCCCCGCGGAAGGGGGCGGTGGGGGCAGCTCGTAACTCGGTCCGGACGGAATCGACCTCCCAACGATATCTAAAGAGCTATCTTCGGCAAATTAAGCGACACCCGGGTCGGTGGTACGGAACGGGACGAACGGGGGGCCGAAGGGGTCCGAGGGGGGCCCAGTGAGTGTGGCGCGCGCGTAATCACCCGTTATTTACAAATCGCGCGGCGGGTAGACGCAGAAGACCTCTCGAGTCTCGGGATCGAGTCGGGCCCAGTCGAGTACTTGAGACTTCTCGCGTCGAGGGGGCCGAGCGGGGGCGGGGGCCATTCTCATCTGTGAGACGCGAAAGAAGAAACAGAAACTTCAGGTGAGAGCAGCTAAAACTTTACGTTCAACACTTTTTAATTGTTTTTTCTTTTATTGTAGAAAATCTCATGAGATTTATTTCAACATAATTATAATACAGTACAGAATATGAAAATTACAAAACAGTATAGGATACCGAAGATACGTAAATATTACAGTAAAGACATACGAATGGTAGAAAGGATCATCTGTAAAGTCATTGCGAGCCAGAGAAGAAGCTAGATCTTGTTAATCGTTATCGTTGAAATACAACAGTTCTGGAAAAAGCTGAAAATCCATGAATTAACCAGACATGGTTTGCGGCATCGATAAATAAATCAATAAATCCAAGAATTGTTGCAATTTCGTATATGCTGTTGCGATGAAATACATAATAGTAATCACCAGTCGAAATGAGATATGACGATCGGCAGACGAAATCACAAACCGGGATCCGAAACTAACAATTTCACTTTAGACTACTATTAAGCAAAAACTATTACATTTACTACAATTGCTGTAAATTTACCGCCGCATGAGATACGTGCATACATGTATGCATTCTTTTTAATCAGTTTGTGGTCGGATTGTATGGGAGTCTGCTGTAGACGGGGCTTTCTCTCCTTTAGCAGTGCCTGCAGTAAATTGCAAATTATTAGGTCGGCTCTTGAGTAACTTCCGCTTATGAGAACAAATTGTAATGATGCATTTATACATCCTAATGAATCGGTATACTGCAGATGCGCGAACGCTCGCGAGGAAGTGACGCAAGGCGTAGGAAATTATGTTAACCCCTTGAACTGAGATTAAGATTAGAAGAAAAGAATGTTGCGTATGGTGACACAGTGTGTGACGATGGCTGCAGAGAATTTTTATTTGCATAAACATCCGCAGTCCAGGTCCGAAGCCTATTAATAGAATTTTCAAATGAAACTATTAAATGAAGTTATTGAGGGTGACTTGTTAGTTCACTGTGAAAATTGCTGTTGCTATTGTAGGTTCCATCAAGAAGTGTTTAGCCATGTGTCATAGATGTTTAAAAATTATGCAATAATCACCGGTCGATAATGTGTTAAGGTACAAACTGTGTACAACGTTCCCAATATTCCTCCGCAGTTCCATAATGCATTGAAACATTGCATGAAGCAAATATACGAAATATCCAACAGCAGGCAACGGGATTCAAATATTATTGGCATCCATTAATTGGTCTGTGGTGGTTGTGATAGACTTTTAGTTTTATTTACGATTCAGACAATAATAACAGAAAATATACGAAATATCCAACAGCAGACAACGGGGTTCAGCTATTATTGGCATCCATTGAAATAGGTCTGTGGTGGCTGTGATACACTTTTGATTTTATTTACGATTCAGACAATAATAGCAGAAAATATACGAAATATCCAACAGCAGACAACGGGGTTCAAATATTATTGGCATCCATTGAAATAGGTCTGTGGTGGTTGTGATAGACTTTCGGTTTTATTTACGATTCAGACAATAATAACAGAAAATATACGAAATATCCAACAGCAGACAACGGGGTTCAGCTATTATTGGCATCCATTGAAATAGGTCTGTGGTGGTTGTGATAGACTTTTAGTTTTATTTACGATTCAGACAATAATAACAGAAAATATACGAAATATCCAACAGCAGACAACGGGGTTCAGCTATTATTGGCATCCATTGAAATAGGTCTGTGGTGGCTGTGATATACTTTTGATTATATTTACGATTCAGACAATAATAACAGAAAATATACGAAATATCCAACAGCAGACAACGGGGTTCAGATATTATTGGCATCGATTGAAATAGGTTTGCGGTGGCCGTGATGGCGCGCTTAAGGGTTAATAGACGTTAAGTTTCATTTACGATTTAAACAATAATAATAGCGACCGCGAGTCGCTTGGAGCGATCGTTGGGAATCGTCGTAACAACTCGCCGCACGATAAATCGTAACGCGTACGAGCCGCATGAGGTTGCGAGCATGCTCCTTGCATCGCATCGCATCGCATGCGCATGCAGGCTCTCATTGGAAGAGGTCCTGGTTCGCGAGAGAGTCGCTTTCACCGAGGATAAGAAGAAGAAGAAGAAGAAGGAGGAGGAGGAGGAGGAGGTTGGCAGCAGCCAGAGCGTCGATCCGTCGTCGTATGTATACGACCGGACGTATATACTCGCCACGGGAATGTTCCATCGGCGCAGGTTTAAACGGCGACTCCGTTTATCGCGAATTAAGGGCGGACGGGGCCCCGCGTTATTACACACGTCCACGCCGCCGTAAAGTATACAAACGTGCTTTAGATTACGCTACCCCCGGCTACCCCGTTATCTCATTTCAACGAATTTCTGGAAGAGCATTCGGGTGTCTCGGAGATTTAAAATGTTGCGGCGCCGTGTGTCCAACCTCGATTCCCCCGGCCGACGTTATCTTTACGCGCGGATAGGGGAGGACGTATGGATATCCTCCTCTTCTTCTCTCCGTCCGCCATTTCGTCCCCCTACACTCCTCCCACCCTCCTCAAACGTTCTCCTTAAACCACCAAGGGTAAAAACATTTCGCGACAATTGTTTACCCCGCACAACCGCGCCGCGCGCCGACGCGATGCGACACACTGTGCGTGTGTGTGCGTGGACACGCGAGTCATCATGTTCCAACGGAAACGGTCGGCCGACACGCATTCCACGAATGTCTCGCGTGCGTTTCTCCCGCGATCCTC
Source organism: Lasioglossum villosulum (assembly GCA_963971365.1). Lineage (NCBI taxonomy): Eukaryota > Metazoa > Arthropoda > Insecta > Hymenoptera > Halictidae > Lasioglossum > Lasioglossum villosulum. The sequence continues at coordinate 6,077,996 of OZ020498.1, read as the reverse complement.
TTTTCGATTCAATGTTGCATTATTATTACTATTATCAGCGTCGTAAACAGAACTCCAGAGAGACCGTTAACCTGTTAATCGGGCGTCGTTCGAAATTTCTTCGGCGAATCACCGGCTGAATAGCCGCCACGTAAAACGTTTATACGTCTGCGGTCGCGCAGTTCTTTCAGTTAGGAAAGTATCCTAAAATTATAGTTTATGGAAGCCTAGAACGTTTAACAAAGGAATGCAGGATAATGGGGGAAATGATCAGATTCGAGGATGTAGTAAGCGAGAAAAAAGACAGAAATGTTGAGGAGTGGTTGGAGAAGTTGAGAAAGAGAGAAGAGAGAGCATAAAGATACCAAAGAACATACCAAACTAACAAAAACGCAAGAGTTAGGGAATGGATGCAATAAGTAAATAAATAGGTTAGTGATAATTAGGATACTAAGAGTACGGCATGGTAGGAATGAAGGAGACAAAGAAAGGAATGAGAGAAGGTATGGAAGATTTGTACAGATAGGTGAATGTAAACTAAGTCACATTTCTCTTCTGTAAAGTTGAAATAAAGCAATGCTTAATAATAAAAAAAATTCTTCTATTCCTAAAATTAGTCTTTATGTTTGTCGGATTTTATGCATTTATGAGAAAAATGAGTAAGTGTAATTTGAAACGGTAAAAATATTAGAAAAATTTAAAAACACTGTTCTAGTATCTTGAACATAAAACACATTGATCCCTTGCCTCGCGATTTATTTTACAGTTTTAAAGACTAGAAGTTTATTTGTAGATTAAAAAAATAAGAAAATTGATATAAATTGCATATGCAATTTAGGAAGAAAATGTTGATTCGCGGAAAGATCCGCTGTCATTTCGTACAGATCGTCGTAATACGATCCTGTAGTAGGAGAATAGCGAACTCGATAGAGACGCGAATCGATCGGAGAAAAGAGGACAAGATGATTAATAAGCGACACGAATAATAGAGACTAATGGGAAAGAGCGATTCGTGTCGTGTCGCCCGGACGCCAGACACCATCGATTATGGCCGCGTGAGCGCCACGAACGAGCTCCATGGGTGGTGATCAATAAATTTTCATAGGTTCTGCCCGAAATTGTCGGATTCTGACGTGGTGAGCTCGCGTCTTACGAGCGAGCTGGCTCATTTGAATACAATGCTTGCCGAGTATCCATCTTCGCGCGTTCTCTCGGCCGCGAAATTCCGTGTCCTCTTTTCTAGCCGCGGGCCTGGTGACATCGATGCCTCCGAATTCGGGAAGCGGTGTCGCCTCGAATCGAATCTCCGGCCACGGACAAGGCGATCTCTCTATTCCGCCAGGTGTCTTTTTATCTGATCGATCGACCTCTTCCTCTACTTTTATCGAGTCCTTGATACCGCGGTGCTCGTACAGGGTGTTTACAAATTACATGTCACCATAGCGTGATTCTACACCCGAAGATCGATGAAGATCTGTTAAAAACACTTCCGGCAAAATTGTCCTTGACTTACTTTTTTAAGGTTTTGAAAGTCAAATTTTTTATGATTGCATAGTGTTCTACTCATCGAGAGGATAAAAAAACATTTGACCTTTAAAATCTTAAAAAAGTCAGTTGTCGTATTGATTTACGACGAGACCCAGGGGGTCGATTGGTAATAAAAGAGCTCTCAAAATTATCGTTTTATCGGTCGAATAAAAGAATATTTAAAGGGGTGGACCAATAAGACAAACAACAAGGATCTCGATAGATTCTTCCACGAAGTACTTAGATATACCGGGTGATTCACCGGAACACCTAAATAACTCAGGTTTGAAGATGGAAGAAAATGTTTCAGAAGAAAGTTGTACCATTAACATTACAAATATGGTGATATAAAAAAGTTCTGATTATTGTCGCTTTCAAAGTCTTTCGAAGATCGTCGATGACTTTTAAAGAGCACTACATATTTCTCACTTGGTAGTGCCGCAGCCGATGTCGAGACGAGTTCAACGATGCGGTACACAATGACCTTTGTACAACTTCGGACTGATCTGAATAAATCAAATCCGCCGTTCTACTAGAAATTTATATTACGCAATTTTTCGATAAAGTAAATCCTCGAGCATGTACAGGACACTCGTCGAAGACTTGAGGCCGTTTCGCAACAGCTAAGAAACGATGGAAGCCAATTATTAATCGAAAAAAACTTGTTCAGCCATTTCCCCGAAGATCTCCGAATCCTCCAGGCTTCCCGTGGCCAGATCGTCAAGGATCAATCGGATTTCCATAACAAGATCTTCAAGATTATCACTCATATCCTGGGACCGTGATGCTCGAACACTTTCGCGACAGACAGAGGGGGAACGGGGACGGTTGTCGCGAGCAACTTTGGAAGAAGAGAGTCCTCTAACGAAGGCGACGAAGAAGAAAGATTCGCGGGTCGGGAAAGAAGAGGACAGGGCTGTTTGGTTGGCGTGGCTTGGCGCTGAGCAGGGGACAGGAAGAACGGGTGGAGGGGCGGCGAAGGGAGGGAGGGGGGCAAATAATATTTTAAAATTAATGTCATGCGGGGCCTTCCAAAGGGGTCCGGTGGGTTCCGCACCACCTTCCTGCATAAGATAAGGACCCGTTGGCCACCGCGCGAGAGAAAGAGCAGGGGAGAAAGAAAGAAAGAAAGAAAGAAGGAACGAACGGGGCAGCAGCAACGTGACCACGCTGCGAGCGGGCCTCGGGTTCGCCTAAGTGGGGATGGATATATGTCTATGGAGTGAAAGAGGCCCGGAGTGCGGGCCCCGAAGAGACGAGCCCGCGTAGAAACGTTCGCGAGTTGTCCAGAGGAGACGAGGAGGGAAAGAACGGAGCGGAAGAAAGAAAAGGAGGGAAAGAAAGAAAGAAAAGGGAAGAATGTAGGAGAGAAAATACAAGGGGATAGAGCAGGAGGGCGTTGGGAAAGAGGATAAACAGACCACCGGAGGAAACGAAGAAAGAAACGTGTTCGCGAGGAGAAGGGGGCACTGAAAGGGAGAGGAGGAGGAGGGGTTCGGAAGGCAGAAAGAGAAAAGTGTGAGGGAAGTTCTCGAAGGAGACGGTAAGAATGCGTGAGGAAGAATGTAAGAAGGGAGTAAGAGTGTATCGGGCCACGGCGCGACGAGGAGGAAAGGTGTGCAGAAGGGATAAACGCGCGTCCGTGTACAGCCTCGTGTACGAGTGTGTGCACGCGTGTATATGCATAGACGGCGGAGAGTGTGCGCGCGTATACTGCTCGCAGCGTGTAAAATGAAGAAAGAGTAACAGGGAAGAGACGGCGGGAATATGCGAGAGGAAGAACGTGTGTGCCGCGACGGAGGATGAAAAGGACGAGCAGGAAGAGAGCGGAGCGTGTAAGATGGAGAATAACAGTGAGTAAGCGTGCATGGAAGGAGCGAGAGGCGGAGGACAAACGCGACGAGAGTATCCTGCGTGTAAGGTAGACTAATACCGAGAGTGGTCCGAGCGAGGTAAAGGGCGAGAGGAAGAGAACCTCTGGGGGCACAAGGGGGAGGGAAGAGCACAGAAGAGAAGAGTAGAGGAGGAAGAGACAGGAGGAGGGGGGCACGACAGATTGGTAGGAGGATGAGGAGGAGGAAGAGGTGCAGAGGAATGAAGAGGATGACGCGGAACGGTGACTTAGGAAGAGGGAAAAGGGAAGAAGAGGGTCCCGATAGAGAAGAGGCTCCAACGAGGGAGACAAACGAGACTCCTCCGAGAGTCCTCCGAAGAATCTAAACTCTCGGGGTTAACGCGTCTCTTCGCCTGTCTTTCTATTTTTCCTCGCCGCTTTCCATCTCTCTTTCTCTCTCGACTCATTCTCTCCGGACCCAACGCTCATCTCTCTCTCTCTCTCTGTTATTTCTCCGTTCATCGTGCCCTTTTTGTTCAACGGCTTTACCGCTTCTTCCTTGGCTTTCGATCCTTTCGTCCCTCGTCATCTTTCTCCGCCAGACACACCTGCTTCTTTCTTTTCCTCTCTCCCAAGACCGTCTCGCTCTTTTCGCCGCCCAGTGTCCCGCATGATTCCCGTTTAATTCGAGCTGCACGCCACGGAAAAATCGCGTTTCCTTCTTTCTTTGCTTCGAGGTTGCTCTCCAGTCGGTCTTGCCTCTGGCCGTGCTGGCTGGTGCCGAGGACCTCCTCCTGCTTCTTCCCCTCGTCTCTTCTTCTTTATTTCTTTCTCGACTTTTTTACTCGTTTCTTCCTTTCCGTAGTCAAGCTTCACTCGGCCAGGCGCGAACCAGCAGACGCGTTTCTTTCCTCGTACCCTCGTTCCGAAGTTAATTCACGTTGACGCTTCCGAGGACTCGACAAACCGTCGACGGATGTCCCTCGTCGTCCCAACCTGCCGCGATTCACGATGATAAAAATGTTGCCACTTTTCTCAACCGAAAACCCTGCACGCGATTTCACAGCACGATTAACGTATCCAGAGACTTTGCAATGAAAATTCTTCATCCTTCATTTTTTAAAGTCCATCAAACACATCTACGTTTATTTTCAAATTTGCTCGTACACATTGTTCACAATATTATTTACATTATTAGATACGTTGGTATCTAATCTATTACTACACATTTAAATATTGCACGAGGTATCGTATGAATATCGGGTCCATAAAATGACAAAAATCATATACAATGGAATCAATCTAGCTAGGAAAAATGTTTAACTTTCCAATTAAAGTGGCCCCATCGCTATACACCATATAAATGCACAGAATCCGCACTCCATTAACAAAGATGATGGAACTAATGGCAGCACGAGCGTCCAATTTCCAAGAGGGTCGAACAGGTAAGCGGCGAGAACGTAATCGCGCGATTAATAGATGATTTGTAGAATTTCAAGACGTGGGAGGGGAGAAGCTTGTAGCAAGAGGGGAAGGGAGGTGGGGGTGGGGGATAGGTTGACAGATGGAATTGCTTGGAAGCCCCGGTAGACGTGTAGGGACTCGTGTTCCTTGTTCGAGTGTTTGTCTAGGGCCTAAATAAATGTAAATCAACCGCGGCAATCTCGCCGGTGCGGTGGTTGACGTCGGGCCCGGGGACCAAGTTTCCGATGCCTATGCATCATTCGATTTCACGTTATACGGCTCGGGCTCTGCCGTCCGATCCGACCCGACCCGACCTTCCCGCTACCTGCTTCCCTTCGAAGGGATGGAATATTATGCCAGGCATTCCGGACCAATTCATCCCAGTCATCGAATACCCATGGATAAGAATAATACAGGATGCCCCCGCGATCATGTTTTTCCGTCGAACCCGTTGGTCTGTTTATCCTGTCGTGGCGAGCCGAGAAAACGCTGTTACTGCACCGCGGAGTTTTCTCACCGGATTCGACGTTCCGATCTTACACTCCGAATTATTTCTCAACTCCGTTGACAACAACTCCCTACTATTTGAAGTGTTCCGTTTGAAATTCACTTCAAAGAACTGTTTCCTTGACTGCTACTGGTTTTAAACAATGTTGTTTACCGTTAATATGAAACGTAGCTCTCAAACTTTGTTGTAATTTATATTTGTAGAACTTACGAATTGGAGAAAGAACCAAATACATATAAAAATACGTTCCATTTACATTTTCCTTGCTCCGATGTCGAGTCAAAGGAATGCGAACGGTTAACTGTTGTTATTGTTTGTAACTGCTTTTTTCTTTCCCTTATACATTTTTGTGTGTTTCGATCCTGGAGGATCAATTGTTCGAAAATTGTAAATGTTTCAAGTTGAGCGAGTTCCAGTGTTTTTGACAAGTTAGCGCCGCCATGTTTTTGATCACGCAAGGAAAAGTTTACCCAAAGAATCGACCGTGTAATGCGTTTAATAGGTTGAAATACTGTAATAGTGTTTGTAAACTAATGTTTTTACTGCTTGAAATTACACCTACTGAATTTTGCATAAATGCGTAAGAAAAATCCGCTGTCTAATGATAATATTAGTAATAGTGATTTCCCAACGGTAGAAACGATACAGTGCCAGTCAGAATGGCTAGATATCTTCGAGAATGAAGAGACTCGTGAAATTCTCTGGTAGTTTGTTTAAGCTACCACTTACACGACGATAGATCGCAACGGAGTAGGATAATATTGACGTTCATCCGGTTCTCAATATTCACGGTACTCTAAAGGTGTGACGCGGAGGGCATATACTCTCGGAAGAATATCGATTCTCTTAGGACAAACAGTCTCGAACGTATCAGGTACGGGGATTTTCCGCCGTTGCGACTGTAGGTGGAAATCGAATGTCCCATAACCGGAAGAACTGTTCTGTGTTTATTTAGCACGGTATACCAGACGAGCAAATACTTGCAAACAAATCACTGTTTTCATTGGAAACCACGAAAATATCCTGAACATTCAGAAGTGTACGAACAAACTGCAACATGCGAGAGTGAATATTAAGTAGCAAAATCATCAAAAGTGCATGGTATATACTGTAGGTTTAAATGAGTGTACTCACTGGGGTTATCGATCACAAAACAAACTTTTTCGAAATTAATAAAAATAACATTGAGTACAAGTGTCACTAATTTCTAAAAATAAAATTAATGTTTCCCCTTCGTATATAAATCAAAAGTATTACAATCATATTTGTTTAAGATACATATGGAAAACATTAATTAACACTAACCGTGCCACGACCGGTCTCACATTTTTATTTTTTAATCGTGGAAATTATCAAGATGCTTCCAACAGAAATTATTCAATAAGTTCAAAATTATTCAACAAGTATCACTTAATTTTCTTAAATAAAATTGATGTTCCCCTTCGTATATGAATCAAAAGTATTACAATCATATTTGTTTAAGATACATATGAAAAACATTAGTTAACACTAACCGTGCCACGACCGGTCTCACATTTTTATTTTTTAATCGTGGAAATTATCAAGATTCTTCCATCAGAAATTGTTCAAAAGTTCAGTCTTGTAATTTTTATAAAACAAGTGTTAAAAATGAGGTAGTAGTGTTAAAAGCCTTATACCCGAGACCGCAATTTGTCGTTTCCGATCGTAGAGAATGCATTATGAAGTCATCTCGATCATTTGAATAATTGTAAACGGGATTGTCCAGCAATAGGGAAAAAATACCGACGTTCAAGAAGAAGAAAAAGAGAGAGAGAGGGTGCAGGCCGGTTAATGGAAATCGAATCCGGCGATAAAGGAAGGTGTTCGGCTGGTTATATTTTAACGCGAAATGGAAACTCTCGAATTAGCAAAAAAGTTCTACGAAAAGAGGATCGGTGAACGATGGGGGACGACGAGGTGGAGATGATGGAGGAGGCGGCGGCGGCGGTTGAAGAGGAAGAAGAGGGTTCTGGGACCGTGGGGAGAGAGACACTCGCGGATCGAAGGAACGCGGCCGCGGAGATACGTGAAGGTCTTCCCATCGAGTTCCTTCGTGGGTAAAAGCGGGCCAAACCGGGCCCGAAAACGCTCCGGCTCGTATCGGACGGTCATTAGCGAGCGCGCGCTTCCGAGCCGCGAGATAAAAACCGGAGGACCAACCAAGTAGTATTTTACCGGGGACATAGTTCCCAGGAATGATCACTATGCGAAGGTCGGACGATTATGAAAGGATACGACGCAGCCTTCGGGGAATCGTTCGTCTGTACCCTCTCCCCCTCGCCTCTAGAAACGCCTCCTCGCCCCTCGTGCCCGACAGTTCTGCGTTTTCCCTCGAACCCTCCCCACCCTCGATTTATGTGCTCGCGCGAAAAACGATGCTTGCCTGAAAATGCCCGGGACCAAACGCCGCGGCGCCATTCTTTCGTGCTTCTTTCGCTCCCTCGGTTTGTCCTCGGACCGAGCGGAGAGGGCGAATTTAGACGATCGTGAAATTGGCCGCGCTGACCCGGTAATTGGACCCCTGGTTTACGGCGCGGGATGATAGCAGATCCGCCGAGAGTTAAACAAAGAAATACGGATTTTAAATTATTCCTCGTGCAACGCTTTCCCGCAATTAGAGATTCCAGAGAGCACGCAACGTCTCTTGAATATTAAAACGACGAATCCTTCGTTACAAAATTTAATTTGTCTTCGGAGAACCAATCCGCGCGCTTTATAAAGCCCGCTCGGCGCGAATAATGATTAGGAATTAAAGACTTGACAACACGTGTGATTCGCATCGGCAAACAATCAACACTATTAGATTGTTGCATATGAAATGTCCGATTTTAGAATGCAAACTTTGCAATGCGTTTTGATCAAGAAATACTGTTACAGTTGACAGGTCCATTGTATCTATCTTCAACTTTAATTTACACGTATAAATTTCCTTTCAAATAGATTTGATTTCAACATCAATCAATGCGATTCTTCGCGTGCTGTTTTTGTATGTGTGCAACAACATATTGAGTATTATGTGATATTCGGTGAAAATGAGGTGACTAATCGATAGACTACGGATTTGATGAGTTTATAGAGAAAATGGGTGGGTATAATTTAAAACAGTATAAAGGTTACAATGGTTTAAGACTGCTACTCTAGTTTCCTCAGCTTCTGAAGCTTATTAAAGTAAGAACAAACTGCTTATGCAACTCCAGTCGCTTGCAATTGGTTTCCCATAAAAATCTACAATCTACTGATCAACGCATTCATTGATAGTAAAAAGAACTACAAAACAGAGCTGACAATCTTGTAAACGAAGCATGTGAGTGACCACAGAATTCAGTTTCCACCTAATCAAAAAACGTGCGATTCTTTGATCAATAAGAAATAGTTGTAGTTGTTTAAAGTTGTGTTAAAAATCGGCCGTTTGTATGCAACGACCTAATAGCATGAAGATGGAGGATGACCATGTTCTACTGTGGAAAAAACGAGCCCGACTATCCACGAAGCTCGAAGCGTCGTTATCCTTGAATCTAAACCCGCCGAATTTCTCGGTGCATCGCGTTCTGATACGAGCGGGCGCGGCTATCTCGAAACTGCAGCGATACGAAATATTGCGGATGTTATGAATTATAATTACAGGCCACCCTGTATAATTTCCGTGCTCGGGGGCCCACCTTACGGCGAGCGATACTCGGAATCATCGGGGGCCCCAGCACGCGGCGGATTCGATGACGCGGGGCACGTTGCAGAATGTTACGGGGAGAGATCCGCTTATCGCGCCGGGCTATAAACAGCGAAACGCTACCGACGGGGTTAATTTCGTTTTCTCGGGAACCGCGCCCCCCTCCCGGGAAAGGGTAAACCCTCTAGGGCGGCTGATGAAAGCGTTTCTGTTGTACGGGCATCGAGATAACTTCATTTCGCGTTTTAGGGCACCACGAGGAAATCGGATCTGTTCGGGGACTTCCGACTGGTTTGTGCGCATAATGGTGAAACTGCAGAACACGTAACGATTTCCATGATTTTTCCGCGCGTTGCTAACAGTGTTGTAGGTTTTTCACTCATCAAGGATATTTAAAATTAACTATTTATTTATTTAGATTGAATTATACATTTATTTACACACACTTGAACGGTGTCATGACTGCGAGGGAAACTGAATACGCTTCAATAAATACGTACACGTACTTTCGCTTTGAAAATCGATTAACCGGCAAAATTTCTGCAATGAATATATGTACATATCTACACAGAGATTTTTAGTGTGAAACCTGTACTAATGCGAACACCAGAGAAATTAAAGACAACTGACCTGTCATTTCTCATGTAACGCGACTGTTAAGGGTGTTAACACAATGACGATTTCGATGATTTTTCCGCGCGTTGTGTACAGTGTTGTAGGTTTTTCACCCATCAAGAATATTTAAAATTAACTATTTATTTATTTAGATTGAATTATACATTTATTTAGACACACTTGAACGGTGTCGTGACTGCGAGGGAAACTGAATACCTTTCAATAAATACGTACACGTACTTTCGCTTTGAAAATCGATTAACCGGCAAAATTTCTGCAATGAATATATGTACATATCTACACAGAGATTTTTAGTGTGAAACCTGTACTAATGCGAACACCAGAGAAATTAAAGACAACTGACCTGTCATTTCTCATGTAACGCGACTGTTAAGGGTGTTAACACAATGACGATTTCGATGATTTTTCCGCGCGTTGTGTACAGTGTTGTAGGTTTTTCACTCATCAAGAACATTTAAAATTAACTATTTATGTATTTAGATTGAATTATACATTTATTTAGACACACTTGATCGGTGTCATGACTGCGAGGGAAACTGAATACGCTTCGATAAATACGTACACGTACTTTCGCTTTGAAAATCGATTAACCGGCAAAATTTCTAGAATGAATATATGTACATATTTACACAGAGATGTTTAGTGTGAAACCTGTACTAATACGAACACCAGAGAAATTAAAGACAACTGACCTGTCATTTCTCATGTAACGCGACTGTTAAGGGTGTTAACACAATGACGATTTCGATGATTTTTCCGCGCGTTGTGTTCAGTGTTGTAGGTTTTTCACTCATCAAGAATATTTAAAATTAACTATTTATGTATTTAGATTGAATTATACATTTATTTAGACACACTTGATCGGTGTCGTGACTGCGAGGGAAACTGAATACGCTTCAATAAATACGTACACGTACTTTCGCTTTGAAAATTGATTAACCGGCAAAATGTCTGCAATGAATATATGTACATATCTACACAGTGATTTTTAGTGTGAAACCTGTACTAATACGAACACCAGAGAAATTAAAGACAACTGACCTGTCATTTATCATGTAACGCGACTGTTAAGGGTGTTAACACACAATGACATTCTGATTTTAATATTCTGTGAGAGGTACCTTTAAGCGCATTTCGTTTTCAAAATACCCAAGATTAGAAGGGAGTATACCCCGCTAAATAAAATTATTTTTGGATTGTTGGGAAGGAGATCACCCCTATAAGTGGCCACTGTATTCGGCGTAGTGGTGGCCGACAGTTTTTCGCGAATATCTGAAGAAAAACTTGTCCGAAACATTGAGATTGATAACTTGTCAAGAAATCGTCGAAACGGAAGGGGGGTAGCTGCTTTCTTGTAACCATCGTTAATCTCACTCGGGGTAAAGAAACGTTCTGCGGTTCAGGAGTGGACGTTGCACGAATGCCACTGGGCATATTCGGTTCCCTACGGGACGCGTTTACCGGTCCAGAAGGGACAAGGACCATCTCGAAACAACAACGAGGAGAGTGAAGGGGGTTGGTCTCTCCGGCCAAGAGAGAGAGAGAGTAAGAGAAAGAGAAGAGGGGGCGGCCCAGGGCACAGGTTTCTGGTAGGGCAGAGACGGCAAAGCGTCCCGAAAGCGCAACAAACCCTTAATGATGTCATAATTGAATAATGCCCATAATCTTCTGCGTATTCTTGCCTTTTTGCCGTTTCTTGCGTGGCTCGTCGAGCTCCCCGATCGCTTTAATTCGAAGCAGTTACACGCGAATACGGCCGAATAAAAAGGCTCGTGACGCCTCGTAAAAACGTCGATGATAATTTGCGTCCCGTACCCCGCAAATTGATTGTTTCCGCACGCTTCTGTTCTCGTTTCCAGAATCGTTAACCCGCTCGGTCCGGCCCGGACGCTGCGAGCACGCGCGCATCGATTCACTCTTGCTGACTTCCGGTCTGGACCTCTCGCGATCATTCGGGATTTCAACTTGCGAGACACGACGTTCGCGAACGCCTTTGCACGTGTGTCGCTGCAGCAGAATAAAGGAATGCGAATCTTTGCAAGAATACCATCGGTTAGTAACATAACGAGGTGGACTCGTTTCTAGGATTGCAGGACTGCGAGGTGCGCGTTCTAAAGCTTCGTTATTTCTTGTGCTTTTTAACAAAATCCTCGAGAAAAGTTATCAGAAATTATGCAAACTAAATTACAGGATGCCTTCCAATTCATACAAAAACTTCCAAATTGTTACTAAATATCCCGTAATTGGTACCTTCACCCTAGTGGCGGCGTTAAGGGGGCAAACTCGTTTCTAGGATTGTTCGTTGCTGCGACCACTGTCGCGAAAGCAACGTTAAATAAGCATACAAAAAGAATAAAATTTGAATGCGTACAAAGCGACAGAGAGCAGCGAAATGAATAAACGGACACGCGTCGCGTTTGGTAGCGGGTTGGCAACGGCCTAATATTATGCAAGGAAAAACAGTATTAGAAACGGACATTAGTGGTAATCTTTGGGAGCGGATCGCGACGGGGGTTGCAGGGGGAAGACAAAGGGCCGGGTCCCTTATGATTGCAGATAAATTCAGGATGGTTGGTCTCGATCGTAAAGCTGGAGGGAGCCTGTGCCCCGTGGCAGGCGGTCGCCGGTGTGTGCCAGAGCTCCGGAAAAATTATACGGTGAGAACAGGTTGGTCTCTCGAGAGTGCTCGTGTCGGACGTCCACGGAGACATCGGAAAAGCAGGTAGAGATTACGAAGAACACAATGGGAGTCGCGCTGCGTGGCAGAGAGTGTCGCTTAGGGCCTGGCCTGGCGTGGTGTGGCGTGGCGTGACATGGCGCGGTGGCCGGTACCCCCGTGCGTTTTCAAAGCCGGACGAGTGACAGCAAAAGCGTAAGTCCTTTAAAGGATCCCATACCCAACGGGAGGAAGAGAGAGTGGCGCGGCGAGGAGTGTAGAAACGAGCGAACGTAAAGAGACAGAAGAAGGGAGAGGGAGGGAGGGAGAGAGAGGAGAGAAGCGGAGAGGCCAGGAAAGAAGAGATCGAGAAGAGATATCCATCCCCACGGGGCACGGAACGATCATCCTATGGAGAAACGGTATGCGGTTCTGGAATTTCGTCCTTTTTGTGCGACCGAGTGATTTCAATAGACGAATCTCGAAGTCGGTATTGGTCCCCGCTGCGCGTATTCTACGGTGACATTTCCAGAGGACTAACAAGTGTAATATTTCATTGGGCACTTATAAGCATTCGTTCGTTCATTGGCCGGTCGATCGGTCGGTCGGATCGGAGCCACCTCGCGGCGAAGGAATATTATTGCATCTCTCGAGGGGCCCGGATCTCTTATTGACGCATCTGTCTAGGGAAAATATAGCACGGAAGGCCCTGGGTCTTGGTCGACCGAATCCTCGATTATCCAGGTATCAGGTTACACCTTGAAAGGCGCACGAACCTTTGCAACATTCTTTCGTCCGCGGACGGGCCACGGCTGAGAAAGATTTGCTGGATAACGACACTCGCGATCAAAGTGGATTTTCATTTTAACCCTTGTGTAGTCGATCGGGTACCCGTTTACCGTATTTATTTCTACAGTTTCTTAATGTTCCTCTAAAAATTATTACGAGATTTCTCTGAATGTCCATTCTTTACGAGCAGACTGCGAATTTTATGCATTTATGACAAAAAATGTTTAACGGTGTCGTTATACTATTTTAACCAGATCAATATTATTAATGAGCAAAATCAATTCTTACTTAGCTCCTGTAGATTGCAATTGACGTATAAAAATCTTATTTTGCACAAAGATCCGCAGTCTACTTGTATTCAGAATTTGTGCAAAGATGTTAAATACGGAAAGGTTTTAAGTAATCTGTACATTTCGGTTGAGTACACAAGAGTTAACCCGAAAATTACACGTTTCTTCCGAGGCTAGAATAGTTTGATTGTAGATGATTTTCGTACAATATTTGGATGTGTAGTAATTGATTATATACCAACGTATTTAATAATGTAAACAATACTGTGGATAATGGAATTTTTAGCGGTCCCTCTCTCTCTCTCTCTGTAACTCTCAAATGTTTCATTTAATTCTGGCAACCACTGTGCGAACATCTAATCACGTCGTCTCTGTCTTCCCGATTGAATTACAACGATTGACAGTGACGGAATCAGGCGAAAGAAGAACGAGAAAAGCCGACCGCATCGGGGACAAGACAAATTCATGGCGTGCGGTCCACCCCGAGGGCTAACGAAACGAAACGAGAGGACAGAGAAGAGAAGAGAAGTGAAGAGGGAAGGGCACAGATCGGCTAAAGAAGAAAAAGAAAATATAGGAATAATCAAGAGAGCGTTACTTAACGAGGGAGGTTTAAGCTGCGTTCCGCCCGCGCGCTCTCTTACCACGCCGAACGATATTTCAAGAGATATGATCCTGGATGAGCTTGCACATTCGAACAAAAGTCGACGTATCGATCTCGGTCCTTACACAGAGGGACGCGGTCCTATCTAGAGTTTCCCGAGGACGGGTCGTAAATCGATTTTAAAAAAGGGAGACGCAAAAAGAGGGGGAAAGAGAGAGAGAGATCGGGAACGAACGATCAAGTCGATTGGAGGGAGACTTCAACCATTGGATGACAGACACTAGGTACATTTTGACTCTGTATTTTTAATCCTCGTACGCTCCTCGGAAATAGCTGCATAAACTATCGTAGAATAACATTTTTCCTTTACATTTTAGATACGGATTTTTATACATTTGTGAATTATAAGGTTCCAAAAGATTTCTAGGTATTAACGAAATCGATTTTTATCGAACAGCTTTTCCCCAAAATCGGTATTTTTTATTTTTCTTTTTTCAAGATCCACGGTCTACTAATACGTTGGACATCCTCAGCTTCCGGTTCTGCCAGGAAGTTCATTTTTCAGTGCACCTCTTCTTCCCAAAATCAATAAGGAACTTTCAGGTATTTTTTCCCCAGAAAGATCCGCAGTCTACTAATAAATTTGGACATCCTGAGTTTCCGGTTCTGCCCGGAAATTAATTTTTAATTCGCCTCTTCTTCCCAAAATAAAAGCAGAACTTTTAGATATTTTTTTCCCAGAAAGATCCGCAGTCTACTAATAAATTTGGACATCCTCAGCTTCCGGTTCTCCCCGGAAGTGGCTTTCGACTTTCTGGGGACAGAGAGGGGCAGAGATCGAGGAGTTTGAAGTCAGTTCACTTTAGCTGCTTCGATTCCTCGCGACCGCAGATTCGATTTCTGCGACCGTGTCGTTTCGTTCCGATTGTTCGCGCTGCGCCCTCTAAAGAAGACGTTGAAAAATGAACAGGATGACAATTGTGATTACCAGGGGACGAACAACGGGCAACGGGAATAAAGGGGCGAGAGGAAGAGGGAAAGAGAGAGAGAGAGAGAGAACAAGATAGCGGAGAAGGGTGTGAGGAAGATGATGATGATGATGATGATGAGCGAGTAGAAGATTAGCGTGGCATTAAAGGTGCCATCCCAGGCGTTCCTTTATTTCGTGCTCCGTGAAGGATCGACCGGCCGGCGAGCGAACGCGACGAACTTTATAAATGCGCTCTTGTAAATCATTTTGCCGCGCACGCCTCGCGCTCTCCTCCCTTCTGGGAAAGAAGGTGCAACCACCCGTGGACAGGTAACGCGCGACGACAGCAATATCACGGGCTAATCTAAACGCCGCCGGAAAAATCGCGAAAGCCGTCCGCCAAGGCTGAAAGAGGATACAGTTCAGGATATTGCAGCTCCGAGTACGGTTCGAGCAATCCTAGCGCTCGATACTGTAAACCAGCGGTTTCCAACCTTCAGGCTAAAAAAATTTATCCACGCCTTCCTAGCTTTTACTTTTTTTGAAAGATGTAATAATATAGACACGTTCTAACGCGTTCCGTGCCACATGTGCCTCACCGATGGTACACGTTAAGCTATCCATACAGGCTGTATTTATCTAATTTATTTAATATTTATTTATACAATGCGCTAAAAATATGTATTTTATAACAAGTTTAACACTGTAGAATACATTTCCACTAATAGAAGGAGGCATTGTAAAAAATGCAGTATAGAACAAAGCACGTATTATAAAGCACAATTTTATTACAACAAAGTGAAAACTAAATAAAAATTAATTTGTCATTCAAAAATGTTTTAAGTTGAGTTGAGTGTTTAACAAATAAGTTCTATTTTATTGATGAAAACATTTGGAGCTTGTGCAATGTTCTTGATTGACAGTTCAGCAGATTTTTATGGATAATTGTGTGCATTCTCTAGATCAATTATACAAAAAAAACAAATATACATTGATAGAAATGTATATTCAGAAATATTTAGAGCTTGTGCAATGTTCTTGGATGACAGTGAAGCAGACATGTTAACGAACATTGGAGTACACACTATACACGATAGACTGTGGATTTTTATAGAAAATTGTGTGCATTCTCTAGATCAATTATAAGAAGAAAAAATTAACTTTCCTGAAATGTTCGAAGACTGTTTTTCCCGAGAGAGGTATTTTTCAGTCGCATTCAGGAAAAACCGATCGCCCACCTCGCTGATCATCATTACACACCGGTATCATATTTTTTCGAGCCGGAGGCCAGGCACCGTTGTTGCAACAACAAAGTCTAGTCGGGTCTTGTAAAAAGCCCGTAACATGAAAACCGTCGATCGAACGGCTGCATTCTGCGGTTGAGAACGGTACCCGCGAGGCGTTCGACATATTTCCCATACAGTTTCCGTCAAATAATCGGGTTCAATGAATCATTTATGTAACGTTGGTACGCGAGAAATTTTAAACGCGGCAGAGCAGGAGGGAAATCGCGGCGCGGTACACGATGTGTATACATTTAGTTCAGTACACGATGAAATCGTACACCTGTATCGATATCCCGTGCCCCGTTTCGAGGCGTGGAATCGAATTCTTAATTACAATTTTAATACGTGTAACAATTTTATGCATTTATGACAAAAATCAGTGGGTATAATTAAGAACAATGAAGTCGTTGAAAGAATCGAGACATGCCGTTGTATCATTTGCAGCCAATTGAATGTATTAAAAAAGAAAATAATAATATAAATATAAACATGTTGACAATAAAATTGAGAAATAATTCGGAGTGTAAAGGGTTAGTCGTTTGAGAATGTCGATGGTTGGGATTGGAATGGTGTGCAGTAGGAATAAATAAAATAAAAGTAAAATCAGATATGTTGTGCAACATCGAAAACTAAGATAATTAAGTCGAGTCGAATTTGCTCGAGCCTTTCGCGGGTACAAGGAGGGGCATTCGAATAAAAATGTTCGCTGGAAGAGTTACAACGACGCGTGGCGAGACAAGACTAGAAAATGAACGGTCCGGGCTCTCGCCGACTAGTTTCTCCGGCGCAAAGTGATGGCGGCCACTCGACGCGAACCAGACGCCGCCGCCTGCACGCCGACGAACGAGTATATTAGCGTTAATAACCCCGTTCTTTTTTTTACCTCGCGATTCGAAACGAGTGATAAGAGCGCGCGCCGGTGATGCATTAAACGGTTGTTGCATGGATCGGGTCCGACTTCCGATCCGCAGGAACGTTGCGCTCGGAACAGAGGCCTTGTAAACGGAGAAATTACGGGAGATCGTATCGAAATAATTAACTGGGAAACAGAATTCCGAGGCTCGCGGGTTGCTTCCGTCCGCGAGCCTCTATGCTTATCAGAAGCTCGTCCCGAGACCACCGATACGCCGATTTCTCGCGCCGTGCCAATCAATGATTTCTTGTCTAGCACTCAGGCACACTTTTCCTATCTCGCACGCTAATTACAATGCCATAATCGCGAGAAAACTGGAATCGAGAGGCTCTCATCGTCGCCCAGTTTTCCCCATCGCCGTATCTCCGCAATTGTGCTAATTCCAACCGGAAGTCGGCTCGCGCTATCATTGTGGAAATGATCGCCCATAATCGATTAAAGAATGGAAAACTTTGTCTATCCCTAGTCGGGGATAATTAACGGAGTCAGTAGTACTAAGAAATAATCTTACGGTCGTTCGATGAAACATATTATTGTTTCTTAATTAGTGACTGAAGGTGTACATGTATAGTAGAGAGAGATATTGAAATATTTACTGACTGGACTTTCAATCGATAAATGTGTATTTTATCGACAAGCAGCAGTTCGATGCGACTGGAATTCTTACGCAGTTATGGTCGAGGAGTTATGGTTGTTGCGCAAGATTTACTTATAACATTTTTTTAAACGACTTCGCACGCGCAATGGCAGAAGAATCGAGTCCAGGACGGGGCATAAAATGTAGGATACGATAAATGCGCTTGATACGACGTATATTCACACTCGTTTCATCTTTTTTAAACTCGCTCGCTCAATTTTGGGTCCATTTTAAAACGAACGTCAACATGCTGTAATTTGAAACAAATTGTTCTTAGCTTCAAAATTAAACATTTCTGCCGAACATAGAATATCTTGAAAGTCTTACAACAGACGCCTGAGACGTCTTTAAAACACCTCGAAAACAACGTCTTTTCGGACGTAAGTCTTTCAGAACTGAACTGGGCATAAAAAAGAACATCTTTATATTATTTCGTGGATATGAAATCGATGTAATACCTCGTACGATGCTTAAATGCGTGGTAACTGATTAAATGCCAACATATCTAATAATGTAAATAATATTTCGAATAATGGTACAGGAATTTGGAATATTGACACTCCGAGTCGCCCGTCGACTGCTAAGGGTTAATTGAGTTGCTGGGTATTACAAAGCCTCGCTGAGAGTCCGTTCGAGAATTAAATACGACTAAAGAGATAAAAGAAGGCGAGGTTCGCGTGGTGAAACGCACGGCAAGAGAAACACGAAACGAAAACGCGCTGGAAATCGAGAAAAGGAACGTGTCCGTTGAAGAACGAGAAACAGGGTGAAAGGAACAGTGTTGTAGTTAATTGACCGTTTATCGCGGTTAAACGAGAACCATTAATCGACACAATTATCATCGACTATTATTAAATTTGCCGCTGCGGTTGTGCGCGTGCCTCAATCCAGATATATATATATATATATATATATACATATATGTATCTAAGCGAGAGAGAGAGAGAAAGAGAAGGCAACGAACGAAAGAGAAGGAAAAAAGAAAAAAGAAAAAGGAAACACGGCATGGAGGAAACATTACGCCTACATTTCGCGCGAGCCCCGGACCCACCCATTGCATCGTGGGCCTTCTAACTCTCCGGTCTCGAGCCGCGATACATCAAGATCACGTTAAAGCCGCTTTCCTGAATCAAACGCCATGTGCCACTTACTTCATTTATCCGCGTTTCCCGCGTACTATTTTTTTCACCCCGTTCTTCGCTCAACCGTGATTATCATATTCCCGTTGAAATCGAAACTGTTCGATCGCTTTTGTTCGCGCCGTTTAATCGCTGCCCCGCGAGCCGAGATTCGATAACCGCTCAACGCGTTTCCTTGTTCTGACTTTGACAGATCCTTCTGGTCTCACTTTCTTACTCTTTACTTTTATTCGAACGTTGCTACCTTGAAAGATGAGATTTAATACACCGCTTAACACAGTCTCCTTTATCCAGCAATTTTTTCTACAAATTTCTAACAAATGTTCTAAATAATTTCAACAAACTTTTGTACTCACGCTTTCTTCAACTTTTGTTCCGAAAAGATCGGAAGCATCGTAGAGAAACTCACTGTTTAATCGCTACCTTAGGTGAGATTTAACAACGTACCTGTATACAGTAAATTTTGTTACCGATTTGAAATAACGAATCGATGATCTCGAGAGTCAATTGAGAATCTTATTAAGTAATCCGTAGACTTTCGAGAGCAGGAGAAATATTCTAATTAGAGCCGGCTTATTATTCAATTAGGGGCGCGCCGTACATTGTCGGCGCGTGCATTATCGGCCGTATGAGCTAAGCCCGAGGTAATTACTCGCGAAGTAATTAATCATTTGTAAACACCGTAAAAGTCTTGGGGCAACAATGAACGACAACGGGGAGACATACACACGGGAAGAGATTAATGAAAAAGAATTGTAAAAGCATAGGGAATAACGGACGATCGAAGAGCGGACTTCACCGATCAAAAAACGATATTAAATTATTTCAAGTCGACAAACGATCAAGCTACGGAAGAATCCGGCTAGCGACGTTCGGCGGTCGTTTGATCCGGAATGTTTTATTTAAATTATGGATTCGTCGGATCTGCCGCGTTCAAGCCCCGTGCAGAATCCATGCAAAAGCGTGGAACGAATCACGATTTCATCGAGGCGGAAAGGAGACCGTGAGACGGGCCCAGACGCGTCGATCTCTCGCCCCGTACCAATTTGCCGCGTATTATTTACCATTAATTGTTCTCGTATCATTAGCCGTTTTCCCCGCACCGGACGCTGCACCAAGACTGCCCGTAATTATTACAGCATCGCGTTAATAACACCGTGTTACGAATACAAGTTGCGAACGGGAGTTTAATGGCGGTAATTAAGCGTGTTAAAGTCGCGCGCTCGCCGGCCAACGAAATTGAATAACCGTGAGCCAGGGGTTGAAAACCGATCGGGCCCCGAAACGAACCCTAATTTTCTTTTCCTCGGGACCGAGCCCGAGACCTCTCTGTTCATCGACTCGTTCCTCCTGCGCTCGGTGCGCAAGAACCTCGAGACAGAGCTGTGAGCGGATCTCAACACTAAACCCATAGCTTCTTTAAAATTGTATATTTCACAACTATTGAAACTGTGAAGATGTTTTCATGCTGACTTATTTCATAAATATATTTAGTAGAGCACATATTGTAATACGAACCGCGCAAAGATCAAATTGGTTGAATCATGTTATTTTTAAATAATGCTAGTGTATCAAATTCGACAACATTTAATACGAGTTTTATCTATTTTGGAGCTACAAATGTTATTACTAGAATGCGGATGTTTATGCAATTTTCAATTTCTCTAGTCAATTTTTAAGAAAGTCGAATTAAGGTATAATTTATACTCAAATATATCCGACGGAATATATTCGATCAGACAAACATTCTTCAATGCACTTCAGTGTACTTGCATTAAAGTGCATTGAAGAACATCTGTCTGATCGAATATACTCCGTCGGATATATTTGAGTATAAATGGACCTTTAAATAGAATCTTATTTTCGGTGGTAGTGCCTTCGAAGATCCGGAATAAGTGAAACTCGAAGAATGATCCCGAATCATTAGAGAATCCTAATGTATTAGAGAGTCCGAAATTTTCCAAGCCCGTCCCAATCCCGAAGAATCTTCTCGGACCCGACATGTTCGGGTTCCCAGGCGCCGTTAATGAAATCGGTCAACGATGGAACGACGATCGTGGGCGACCGAAAAGCTGAAGCGACACAGGTGAACGACAAGTTGTTGGAAACGGGGGACGACCGGATCCGTTAATTTTTTCCGTGGAAACGATGCAAATACAATTACGCCTAGAGAATGTTCTAATTGACGGTGCGATCGTGTTCGTCGGTGCGAACAGTTTCGGAATGTTGACCCTTTAACTCGTAGTATATGTATCTCGGTAACCGGGAATGTTTGCGCTACCTGAAGGTTTTGTCGTTATTAAACCTGCGTGCGTGTGCGCGCTCGAATGATTGCTTGTTCAGCAGAGAACATGGATTAACTCCTGCTGTCGATGAACTCTTTGCGACCGGATGCGTTCGCGATTTCTTCGTTCAAAGACCACGCGGAAATGTATTCATCGCAGGCTAAATGGTTTGGAAAAGCGTAAAGTTTTTAGTTGACGAAATTAAACGATTAGAATGCCTATTTGCAGCCAATTATTTCAGCACTATTCAAATTGAATTGCGGTAAGCGTCATTCTTGTATAGGTCCACGAGCACGGTGTACAGTTATGACACTTATGAAGTAGTAATGTATCTGCGTTCAATCTGGACAATGTTGTAGCACACGGAACGAATCTTTCACGGATCATTAAAATTATTGTTGGCTTAAAATATCTGTCTAACCTAATTAAATATCGAATCCAAGACGACGTGGAACGACGCAGAATAGTATTACTGTCAATCGCACCTCAGATTGATTTGATTCTGGTCAGTCGGCTGGACGATTACCGATCATTGAGTCGGGTGGATTTTATTACTGAACGTTCGTCGTGATTGATCCGGCAATTATTAGACTACTGATCTTTACGCAGAATAACAATTTTGTTCACTAATTTTAAGGATGGGACACATCAAAAATTCCTCCTTCAATAAATTCAAGTTTCGAAATTCTCTTAATCTTTATTCTATTATAAATTGTGCCTACCTATTGTTCCTATAATCGCGTAAAATCCGCAGTCTAATTATAATCGACTGATTAAAACCATTAACGGAAGAAACAAATTTTTACGTGATTCCAGTACCTTCTAACAAATTCAAGCAATCTCCTAAGAACAGTTTCTTCCAGGATTTGATCTACCACATGCGAGTAGCTAACCGAAAGCGAAATTTCATTTCCGCCGACAAGATACCGAATCGATCTTCCCACCCAACGAATCAATGTCGATGACCCGTAGCATTCGGGAGCTTTCCAATCGAGCGTACGCTCCGATGCAGATCGAATTACGCCGTCGATGGAATGTTCTAATTGAGTGGAGGGGTCGAGGGGATGAAGAGAAGGTGGGTGGACGTTGCGGAGTTGGGGCGGGGGGGGGGGAGCGGGGAAGGTTTAACAAAAATGCCAGGCGATCCGAGACGACATCGGTACGAATATATCCCCCGGCTTTCATCCCCGTGGCCCGGCAAAAAGTCGATGATACGAAGTCGATGGCCGAACGTAGAAAAAGATGAAGGTGGCGGTGAGGGGACGGGGGCAGTAGCCGAACGGAGACAGAGATGCTGCGCGAGGATCGAGAGGAAACCAGCGAAAAAGAGAGTGAGAGAGAGAGAGGAGGAAGAAAAGAGAAAGATCAACAGAGAAAGAGAGAAAAGGCCGGGACAAAAACGTCCGAACCAGAGAGTCGGTTCCCGAACAGAGTCACAGATCCCACAGCGAACGATAAAGGTTCGGGCTAACAGAGACGACGAAGACGAAGACCGAGGGACAGACGGAAGAACCGAGAAACGGAACGAAACGGAACAGGACGGGACGGGAGGATAGTAGTAGACGAAGACGAAGAGGAGAGAAGCCGGGCAAGAGGAGAAACGGTCCCGGCGCGGCAAGAGAGGTATGGGGAGAAGAAGGATGAACAGGGAATGTTCAGAAATGAAGCAGCAGTCGCGCCGGGGGTAGAGATGGACCGACTTTTACCTACGTCCGGGCTGTTTGTATGCGTTCGTCCGAGATCAAGTTTTTCTCGAGTTCTGAATCTCCGGCAGCGGCTACGGCCACGGCAGCCCCGACTCCAATCCAACTTGATTTCCTGGCACGCGGTTCGTCTTGTCGTTTACTCTCTCTCTCTCTCACTCTGCTCGTGGCTCTCCCGCTCTCTCCTGCAGTCCCTCTTTCGACCCCCCACCAACCCTTTCCTTTCGCCTCTCTTTCTCCCTTTCGCTTTTGCTCAATCATCCCCACTAGGGGTCGAACGAGCCGGGGGCGAAAGTAATGTTGCGAAATGATTGAAAAGATGCTACAACTATTATCAAAGTTGTAACAGTTTGTAATATATATGGCCGAACTGTAATACTTTACAATGTTTGGCTGGGCCAAGCCATTGAAGACAAGGCGTGAGACGCGTATTTAATAATCTACCGGTGATCGTTTCGTGATTTTTGTGAAGGTCCATTTGAGAATAAAACTATTGCGAGTTACTCGCCAGAATCGAATCTAAGAGGTACACGCATGGAATTCAAATGACCACGTGCCTGAGAAATTGCAGGATGATTACGGACAGCTCTAGAAGTCAAATCGGAAAACCATACCCCAGTTAAATTTTAGAAATTAGAAAACATAAGAGTAATAATTAGAATTTAGGAATTACAGGATAGTTTGGTTAGATTTGTGTGATTTACATTTTCTGTACATTCGAAAAAATTAGTAAATTTCAATTACGCCTACTCGTTTTTGCCATAAACGCATACAATCGACTGTCTACGAGTTCGCTGACCGCTGCACTAGTATGATTTTCGATCCACCCAGTAGATCGGGCAGGAGCGATCTCACGAGGAAGAAGCAACAGCGTTTCCTAAACGCGACGCGAGGCGCTCGCAATCGGTCGAGCCGATCGGGAGACCGACCATCGGATTTATCATTCCACTCGGATATTGGGCGAATCGGTGAT
This sequence comes from Lasioglossum villosulum, assembly GCA_963971365.1. NCBI lineage: Eukaryota > Metazoa > Arthropoda > Insecta > Hymenoptera > Halictidae > Lasioglossum > Lasioglossum villosulum. The sequence goes on along the minus strand of OZ020498.1, from coordinate 6,054,115 downwards.
CATCCGAACGATTCCCAGAGCCCGGCAGAAGCATCGGGGCACCGATAAACACCGGTCGATCGGCCATTGAACACCGAGAAAGGAACAAAGAAATGCGAACGATAGGATGGAAAGCAAGGTGGTCGCGTCTCGGGACCACTTTCCTCGGTCCATTAAGATATCTCCGAGGCATCGGAGAATCGAGCTGTCTCCCTCCCTTCCGATACGACATTTCTCACTGAAAATTAGTCTCGTGGTCTGTGGCTTCCTCACGGAACACCGTGTACACCGTGCGAGCTAATCAACAGGCGAAACGGGGAGGTGGAAACTCGCTTTGAAATTTCTTTTCTTTTCATAAGCCACGTATCCCTGGCTCTCGACCACCCCCGATTCGAAATGAATGTAACAATTTAATTAGCCATGGACCGAAGACGTTAAGGTACGCGACGATTTTTTCTTATTAACCTGAGCGTTTACTTAAGAACAGTCAAATTAATTTCATGCACTTCGTTGTTTAAAGTCACAGTGGGATGTATAATTTTCAGAGAATCCGTGACTTTCTTCTGCCAAACTGTTGTGATAATTCAAAATTGGGTACGTTGCGTTTAATAAAACTTTCGAACAAGGATATAAAGCAACGAAGAAACTGCCGGTAGCGAACGTGTTAAAAGACCTATATTACGAAATGAAAATAGTACTTGTTAAACAGTAAACGTAATTCGTGTTATCGTTAAGATACGACATGATTTATGAGTCAGAGTCATCGGAATTTCAGTTTGGAATATATGATACTATATTTCACGTACAATGCCTAGAATGTTTTAAAATAAAGAGTACTAGATTATCTTCCGTATTTTTCGTTTTATCTCAATTCGAAGTTCTATCGCCCTTGTTGAAAGACCCTTTACAATTTTGCGAGTAATGGACTTTTCTGCAGCGAGACGGGTGTTTGAACGACGAGCAGCTTGTAGACGCTGCCATGTTGCGCCGGCCCCGATTCCCAACAGCCGGGCCCGCCGACTCTCGATCGTGGATCACTAATTACGCCGGGGCTATTGTTACGAAACGCGGATTCCCAGCGAAACGAATTATCGCGTCACGCCGTAAGACGGGAAGCTTGGTTGAATCGCGCGCATCACGCGACCCGAACCCGAGGATTAATAAATCCATTCGGACGCGTTCCGCTCGTGACAAACGAGCCTCGCGAATTGGTATCCGCGCGAGCGGACGCGCGCGGAACCGCTTCGCGAGCCGATTCCGCGTGCCTCCGTCCGAGCTGATCTTTCTCGAAAGCGGCTGGAAACAGCGGAGATTCCAGCAGGGTACTTTCGGGCCGGGAACGTTAAACGACCGGTATTATTTATGGCAATGGAATTTCCACCGGGGAACGTTTGCTTTCGCAACGATCGGGTATCAAGACTGGTGTCCGTAAAATACAACTCCAGCCGCTCTCGGAAAGTTTCGTGGCGCGCGGTGTACTGGTAAATACAGTGTAATCGCGGCGATTATTCTAACAATCTTCGTCGATCTTCACCCGTTCGATTCACCTTGGGTGTTACCCCGGCTGAACGCTCGTAATGAAAGCATCGAGCACCGTTTCCACTCTACTGATCTTTATACGTACTAGACTCGGAGGGCGCGATACACCCAAGCGCTATTTATAGCGGTTCAATTGAATCCGATTTCGCTAAGATTTCGAGACTCCTCCAATCGTATACTATAATAGTAACTATAGTGCAATCACAATGCTTAGACGTCGTTCACGGAATATGTTGATTAGATGTTCAGTTTGATCCTTATCACGCTCCACCGATGCTGCACGTTAAACTATCCTTTCAGACCGCGTGTAACATTGGTGGTAGCCGGTGGGATATTCATTTAAAACAGATTAAAAGATATATTTTATAGCAAGTTTAAGTCTGTAGAATATATTTCCACCAAAATCGAGGCATTATTAAAAGATATTTTATTTGATAAAATAACTACTTTAATGGAAAATAGGTATTTCCTAGTGTGATCGATTTCCCTTCTGTACGCTTCAAGTACTAAATTTAAAGTTTCGAGATTGTGAGTAGTACACATTTACGAACGTAACTGATATAAATCAGAATAACTTTTTTACGAATTGACCGAACGACTTCAATTTCTTTGTAAGATTACAAGAATTGGTTTAGCAAATGCTGTCTAATAAAAATTGATTTTCACAACATTTTTTATTTTCGTATAAATTGTATACATTCTGAAAATTTGATTGAAATTGGTTAATTGGTTCAGGAATTATAAACGATCAATAATGGAAAAAACTGCAATTTTCATGATTTTCGACCCATAACTGCCGTTTTGAGAATGGTTTCCCAACAATCTAATTCTGGTCTGAACGAACGATAAACCTAACATTACAGATCGCCGAACAAACAGCGTTGTCCTAAAGGAAAGATTTCAATGGTTTCCGATAATTTCACATCGATCGAACATCGGGAACTCGCTTAAAGATCGAGAACGAAAGCATGCAAGAAACCGCGACGGTATCAATGATCGTCCCAGGCGATCCCGAAAGTATGCAACCTATGCGCGCGGATGCGCCGAGACAAAGGCTAGCCGGAGGTCCCGCGATTTCCATCCGCGAGAAAGAAGGGGCACAAAGGACGAATCCGGCGGTGCTTGCAAAAACCGGCGAATGACTTTCAGAACAGAGAAGAGGACGATCATTAATATCGCCGGGGATGATCAATCAAAGAACGGTTGGGACTTACTTTGGTGGACGTCGTACTGGGCCTGGTACCACCAACACCGATCGCGTACAGCTCCACCTCGTACCACTGGATTCCAGTTTCCCTGTCGAGCGCAGCGGCCGTCGACAGTATACCTGTCTTCGTGTCGACGTCGAATAATCTGTCGACTTGTGGACCACCGCTACCAGCGGTCACATTCGTCACGTAATATTCGAGATCGATGTTGGATCTACGGCTGCGAGCTGGCACCCTGAGAATGCTGGTGCCGATCGGCTCGTTCTCGTACACGCTACCCTCGATTTGACCGCGGTGTTCCCAGACCGGTTGATCCTCGGTGGCGTCATCACCGGGTACTATCAGAGTCAGATAGGTCTCGGTAGATCTTCTCTCAGCTTGTACAGCTTCGTCGGTGGCTCTGACGCCGATCTGATACTTGGACACCTTTTCCAAGCTGCTCTTGAGCGACCTGGACAGCCTCATGGTCAGATGTCCGGTGTTTCTATGTATTCGAAACATATCCGAGTAGTTGACGTTGGATCGTAGCAGCTCGTAAGTGAGCTTGCCATTCGTGCTAGAATCCAAATCCCGAGCGACCAGCTGGCACACCATCATCTCCTTTTGATACTGAAGATTGTTCCCTTTCAGCGGCATCACCACCGCGGACATGCTGACGAAGATCGGCGCGTTGTCGTTGATGTCCTCGACTATCACGGTCACCAGCTTCTCCGCGGAGAGCCTGGTGCTAGGTGGTTGGGCGCTATCCGTAGCTACCACTACTAGCTTGTACGTGTCGACTTCCTCTCGATCGATCGGCAACAGGGTGTGAATCACCCCCGTGTTTGGATTTATACCAAACCGTCGCACTTGATCCTCCGGGTCCTGGCTGGCGATCGAATAAGTGACCTCGCCGTTCTCGTTCGAGTCCGGGTCCTCCGCGGTGGTCGTCACGATCGGCGTGTGAACGAGGATCCCCTCTCTGATCTGCCTGGCGATCGCGGTGTTCGGGAACACCGGCGGATTATCGTTCGCGTCGATCACCTCGACGAGGAGCGTCGTCACCGAGCTAAGCCTCGGGTGGCCACCGTCGCTGCAGCGCACGTTCAACGTATACTTCTCGAGCTCTTCGTAGTCCAACGGCTTGCGCAAGTACAACGTGCCGGTCAACGGGTCTATATAAAACGTGTCCCGCCTGTTGCCAGCCGATATGGCGAACGTCAGCTCGCTGTTGGGTCCGAGATCGTTGTCCGTTGCTTTGAACCGGAGCAGCTCCGTGTTGGTCGGCGTGGTCTCTAAAACGGAGATCTTCGACTTGTTGTCAACGAACTGGGGCTGATTGTCGTTCTCGTCGAGCACCTCGATGTGGACCGTGGTGTTGGAGGAGAGACGCGTTTCCAAGCCAGCATCGTGCGCCACAACGGTCAGGACATAATGATCGGATGTTTCTCTGTCGAGTTCCTTCGTCAATGAGATCTGCCCGGTTGCCTCGTCGATGGCAAAGTGTCCGTGCTGATTCCCATCCTCCAACGAGTAAAACACGTCCCCGTTCAAACCCTCGTCAGCGTCCGTCGTGTATACCCTGAGCAGCTGAGTACCAGTGGCAGCACCCTCGTTCACTTGCACCCTGTACGGCAGCCTCTGGAACTGGGGAATGTTGTCGTTCACATCGGTGATGTATATGACGACCTTGACACGATCCCGAAGCCTGTTCACGCCGTTGTCAGTGACAGTCGCCTCCAGCGTGACGTAGCTGCTGCCAGTGTTGCTGACCAACAGCTCCCTGTCGAACACCCTGAGAGACTTGATGAAACCGTTCCTCGGATCGACGACAAAGTCCTGCTGACTAACCGGCAGGGAGAACATCAAGTCAGCGTTCCGTCCGACATCGCGATCGGTAGCCAAAAGCTTGCCGACGAACGTGTCCGGTGGCTCGTTCTCGCGTAGATGGAAGATGAAGCTGGAGTTGGTGAACTCAGGCGCGTTGTCGTTCTCGTCGATGATGTGCACGACTACCGGGACCACGGAGCTTCTAGCGGGACTGGCTTGATCGGTAGCGGTCACTTCCAACGCGTAATAGTCCTGCTCCTCCCGGTCAAGAACGTTCTTCACGTACAGCTGTCCATCGGGGAATATCCCGAACCTAGCCTCGGCATTACCATCGGTGACGCTGTACAAGACGCGACCGTTAGCGCCGAGATCGGCATCGGTGGCCGTCAGCGAGAAGAATCGGTCGTTGACCGGCGTCGACTCCGGCAGAGAGGTCTCGTAGCTGGTCAGCTTGAAGACCGGCGTGTGATCGTTCACGTCCTCGATCGTCACCCTGATCTGATGTTGCGCGGACAGCGGTTGGTTTCCGGAATCGGTCGCGTTCACCTCCAGGTTCAGCACGGTACCTGGTGGAGATCTGATCGGTCTGTCCAAATAAATGATACCTGAGTTCTCGGCGACACGGAATTGTCCTCCGGGATTGTGAGTCAGGGTGTACACGATCCTAGCGTTGGCACCTGCGTCCCGATCCTTAGCGCGAGCCAGACACACCTCCTGGCCTACAGCAGCGTTCTCCTTGAGGAACACCTCGTCCCCTATCTCGCCTTTGGGGAATCTGGGCGGGTTGTCGTTCACGTCCAACACGATGACGTTCACGGAGGTCTGCCCGTAAGCAAGGCCAGCCCTGGCGGACAATTGCAGGCTGTGGTAGGCCACCTCCTCGCGGTCCAAACAGCCAGATGTGGTGATCGTGCCGGTGTTCTCGTCGATCTTGAAGTTGCCTTTGGGATCGCCGTACACGATCGCGTACGAGACCTTCGCGGCGTTGTATTGCGTCACCTGGACAGTGCCGACTTCTCTGCCGAACAGGTTCGTCACAGAGCCGCACTTGCCCCTGTCCTCAGCAATGCGGAACTCGTATCCGTTGTACGTGTCGAATTCCAACACCTCCAGGTCCTCCTCCCGAATGATCTCGACCAAAGCGTTCCTCGCTGCGGTTTTGTCGCCGGTGTCCTTCGCGGAGATCTTCAATTCGTAGAGAGCAGACCTCAGGGAGCCTTGAAGAGAGATCTCTCCGGTTCGCTCGTCCACAGCGAACAGTCTCTCGCCGCCGGATTCCAGGGAATACCTCACTTGCGCGTTCTCCCTGGCGTCAGCATCGGTTGCCGTCACCTTGCCCACCGTGGTTCCTGGCGGGGCGTCTTCCGATATGGGCATCAAGTACCTCCACGGGTAAAAAACTGGCGCATTGTCGTTCACGTCCTCCAGAGTCAACACCACGGTCGCCGTGGACGATTGTGGCGGGGTGCCTTGATCTCTGGCGATCACCAGGATTCTGTACTCCGCGGTGGTCTCCCGATCGAGCGGGATCTTCGTGGTCAATTGACCGGTCAGTCCGTCCAACGCGAACGTTTTCGGGTAATCCCTGGAAACACTGGAGTGGAAACTGTAAGCGACACTGCCGTTCGTTCCTTGATCGTTATCCACCGCTGTTAAAGTGGCAACCAGACTCTGAGGCGGGGTATTCTCCGACAGAGTCACCTCGATCACGCTCTGCGAGAACCTGGGAGCCTCGTCGTTATCGTCGAGGATGGTTACTTTTAGATGCGTCCAGGCGTACTTCGGATTCGGTCCGCCGTCCCTGGCGAACACGTGCAGCTCGATGCTGCCCTGCACCTCCCTATCGAGAGTGGCAACCGTGGTGACCAGTCCGGTATCCTGATCGATAGCGAACCAGCCTTGCTCGTTGCCCGAGTCGAAATCATAATAAATCCTGGCGTTGAGGCCCGAGTCAGCGTCGGTCGCCGAGATACTGGCGACGAAGCTGCCGGTCGGCGAGAGCTCCGAGAGCACCGCCGAGTACTCGCTCTGTTGGAAGACCGGTTCGTGGTCGTTCACATCGTTCACGTGTATTACCAGATAGGCGGTCGCGGATCGCGGTGGCGTACCTTTATCGGTCGCCACCACGGTCAGATTGTATTTCGGGATCTCCTCGCGGTCCAGACGGCAGTTCACGCGTACGATATCGAAGCTCTGCGTGTTGTCCAGCCGGAAATGGCCGAGCTCGTTTCCGGCACGAATCTCGACCGATGTCTCACCGTTTAGACCCTCGTCGTTGTCGATCACGGCGATCGCCGCGACGATCGAGTCCCTCGCGGCGTTCTCGTCGACGGTCGCGTAGCCGGGCGTCGACGGGAAATAGCTGAATTTAATTTCAGGATCGTGATCGTTCGCGTCCAATAGATTCACCGTTACGTAGGTACGACCGTCCTGCCGGGGCGAACCGTGATCCCTCGCGAACACCGTTATCACGCAGCTCTTTGGGCAACCGCCACCCGGGCGAGCGCCGATCGTGCAACTCTGCTGAGGACAGTCCAAAGGCTCGACGGTGGTGATCGTCCCGGTCTCCGGGTCTATCGTGAACTGACGTTCCGAGTCCGGCAGGTAGTACGTCAGCTTCGAGTTGTCTTCGGAATCCTTGTCCGTCGCGTGCACCGTCAACACTTTCGTACCAACCGGCGCGCTCTCGTTCAACGCCACCACGTAGTCGCTCTGCTGGAATATCGGCGGATTGTCGTTCACGTCGAGCACGGTCACGTTCACAAGCAAGTAGCCGAGCCTGGCCGGCCTACCTCTGTCCCTCGCGCAAACGTTCAACGAATAGTACTCGACCTGCTCCCGATCCAGTTTACCGGTGGTCTCCAAGTGTAGATAAGACGTCTCGCCGGTGGGGTTGCCGGTCACCTCCAACCGAAACTTTCCATCAGTGTTACCGTCCACGATGAAGTAGTCGTCGACGACCCCGTTGTCGGGCGTGTCCTTGTCCGTCGCAGCGTCCAGCAACAGCTTCGTGCCGACCACCGCCGATTCCGAGAAGCTCACCGCTATGCTCGACTCCGGGAACTCGGGATCGTTATCGTTGATGTCCAACACAAGGATCCTGACCTCGATCGGGTACGTTGGCTGGCTGGACAACACGACCAGGTCGAACCTGTCGCTGCTCAACGCCTCCCTATCCAAAACCTTGGCCGTGCGGATCTTGCCAGACACCGGGTCCAGCACGAACTCCTGGGGCGGCTCGTTGAAACGATAAGTGAAACCCGACTTGACCGGTATCTCGCCGACCAACGTGCCCTTCGGCTCGCCCTCTCTGACCTTCAACAGAACCGTGGTGTCCACCGCTCTACTCTGCATCGCCAAGCCCATCGTAGCGCTGTCCTGCGGCAGCATCGGCGACCTACGCGGCACCAACCGCGTCACCCTCTGTGATATCTTCCGGGTGAAATAATACTCGACCCCGTCGCGCGGCTCCTCGCTACTCGCCTGGCCGCCATTTTGGTCCACCGACAACAGTCCCAGGACCAGGGCTAGGACCATCGATCTTCTTATGATCATCTCTTCTGTCCCTTTAACGGGCCCCCTTCCTTAACCAAATTCCTCTCGCGGTTCGACGACATATAAAGGTAACAAGGCCTGGATGCGTGCACTACCTATCATTCCTCGTCCTCATCGTCCACGGCAATTTCATTCTCCTCCGGGTTCACGTGACCGGCCGTGTACAGGACATGGTACCGTGGATCGGATCAACGTTCCAACCGGTCGCGCGAATGCCTCGCGGATTCCATGCTTTCCTCTTCGTCTCTCGTTCTCTCTGTCCTTATTTCTCTCTCTCTCTCTCTCTCTCTCTCCCCGATATCTTTTCTTTCTAATGGCCTCTTTCGGAGCCGACTCGACTCGAAATCGGCTTAAGCGCGATCTTTCGAGGAAGGTGTCCGCGCGCTCGATATCGCTCCTCTCACTCTCCTCCCCTGGATTCCCTCGGTTTTCGTCTCCCTCGCGGAGCAAGAAAGTCGGGTACGCGAGGTACTCGAGCCGACAGAGGGGGCAGTGACCCGCGCGCTCGCGCCGAGCCGCGCCTCCTCGCGAAACGCGTGTACCGCAGATGCTGTTGTGGATCCGCCAAACTTTTCCGACCCGTGTGCCACCGATCAATTAACCGATCGGTCGAACCAACGGATCGAGAGATCGCCAACGGGATTATTCCTCGCTTCTCTCTCTCTCTCCCCTCTCGCTTATCCCGTGCGTGTCACTGACAACACGCTACCTCGCTCGTTTTTCCACGATCCGACACTGACATCGGCTCCACGCGACACGTTACCGAACACACTCGCCTGCTGCAGCACACCGAAGTCCACGGATCCAGAATCCGAACTCGCGATCCACCGGTGATCGTGTTCCACGATCGTTGGCTCTCCGACGACGACGAAGAGGAGAGCGCAACCACTAAAGAAGACACGGGCCCTCTCACGCACTTGAATCACGTTCACGCGGCCCGGACTCGACACACGGATCGATCTCGACGGACCTCTCTGATGTTGTTTACTGGCCCTCTTTACAGAGCTAGTCACTCGAGGCACAACGGTGAGGTACAGACGGGGAGCACACGCTCAAACGTTTCGCAGCCGTTGCGTTCCGATCGCTCGCCCGAATCGGGATCCATCGATCCGGAGCTATCGGAGTCGTAGTTTACCTACGATGGAATCTCACATTCACGCGCGCGCGGCGGCGGCACACATACACACGCTTTCTCGCGGCGCGGCGGCGCGGCGGCGTGTCTTCTCCGGTTTTCGCTTAAGGAGCGGGTGGTGGATGTAGGATGAGGAGAAAGAGGATGATGATAGAGGGGGAATGAGTGGATGGCGGAAGTTATGAAAATCGAACGACACACGGTGGTTTTCTCTGAAGATGAACGATTCGAGGAACACGGGACAGAGGACCAGCGAAACTGTGTGCAACAAGGTACGATACACCGGAATGAAGAAAAGTGCGAGAAGAGGGAGTATAATAACGTGGGCCGTGAGCGCGACGACGTAAGACCCCGAGAACGTACCACGAAGAAAATCACCTTCCCGAGGACTGACCTGACTCGACTGAACCGAGACGGTCCCAGAACCTTGCTGCTGCCGGGAGAAGCATTCTTCGGGCCGGCCGACACGCCGTCCCTCTCCGATCCATTGGGCCCACCGTATGCTTCCGTTTCTCTCGCTCTTTCTCGACTCCTCCCTCCCCTCCCGCCGTTCACGCCCTCCCCCTACTCTCCGCGGCTTGCCTCGACCCTTCCATCGATATCGCTTTTTCTCTTTCTACGAAAGAAACCCTGACCCTCCTTCTCCCTCCTCCGAACGCGCATAGTCTTTCGCTCCTTCTCCATCTCTCTCGCCTCTCGCTTTTGCAACCCTTTATCGATATCTCCTTTCTCCTTTCTTCTCGAGTAACATTTCATCAGCGGTCTCGCTCGCGCTCAAACCCCCAGGCCCCCTCTCTCTTTCTACTTTTTTCTAGCCTCCATCCTACTCCGCTTCGCTTTTCCCTACCTCGAGCATCGATACGTCTTTCTTCCTCTGTAGCTCAACAGGCATTTTAAAAGAACTTCTAAGGCCCGTCGTGTACCACTCTCTCTCTCTCCTTCTCTCGTCCTCTGTTTTGCTATCGTTTCTATACCCTAACTGTCTGTCACGCTCCTCCACGACGTCCCTCTCCAGCGAATGCCTATTCCGTCGAACCACCGATCGGTGCCGTTTTCCCTCTTCGTCCAGCGAAGCATTCGCAAGGCCCTCCTTTTCTCAAGCCAACCATCTCTGTTTGTTACTCACCGGGCCCCACGCGCGATCCGTCCTTGTCTCCTTCGGTAGTCTTTCTATCTTGTACTCCCTTCCCTTCGCACGCACGGTCCCATCCCCCCTCCCGTCACTCTCTCTCTCTCTCTTCCGTGCTGGTTTCTCTCTCTCCCTCTAGAGGCGGCTGGTCTGCCATCTCTTTCCGACCTATTCGCTAGGTGGTTCGCTCTTTCATTTCAGTGAAGTTATTCGCGGACCCTCTTTTTCTCAAGCTCGAGCACGCGGCGGTCCTTCTCGGACACGGGCCCACAGTCTCGGTCTCCCTCTTTCGCCTCGGGGCACGTTGGTCCGGCCGGGACTCCGGTAACCCCTCCGTGGGTTCCAACCATGGGCCCCGTACCCCGTGCCGCAGCGAATCGCCCCTGTTCCCCCTCCTGCCCCCGTCACCCCGCCACGGCCGTTATCCTCCCACCTTGAGACTCTCTATCCTCGCGCATCCCGGCGTCGTCTCGCGCTGAGATATTCTCCCTTTTGCCCTCGAGGAACGAGCAATGCGGAGGCTCAGGTATGCAAGATGGCCGCCATTCGAGGAGCGCTCTCGCGACGAACAGCGGTGAGGACCGCTCACGGGCGAGAGCACGAGCGAGAGGGGCCACCACAGAGTAGGAGAGAGCCACCAACAGAGAAATCAAGAGAGAAAGAGAGAGAGAGAGTGAACGACGACCCGGTGGAAGCGGGACCGAGAGGACCAGCGTTTAGAACCGGCGGGACAAGGATCAACCTATCGAGATGAATAATGCGCGGGGGAGGAGAGGAGGTATCGGAAAAGGGGCAAGAGAGAGAGAGAGGTGGGATGACAGGGATGTGGGACGAACGAGGAAGAGTAGGACCGGAGACGTTCGAACGAAAAGGCCCCAGAAGACCACGATGCCGTAGATATATATCCGCGTATAGGCCCTATAGCTACTTTTATAACTAATCCGTTACCACGATCGAACGCTTCGAACGCTTCGACTCTCCAACGTATCTCCAACTCTCCTCGTCCCTGTTCCCCTTCGGAACAACCCTCCCCTGCCCCCTAACACCCCCTTCCTCGTGCTCCATCGACTTGCATTTTCGCCTGGCAGCGAGCCACGCTACACAACCGACTAGATTCTCCTCGCTGTTTTCCTTTAATCTAGTTTACTAGGTACCCGCGATCTGTATGGTCACCAGCTAGCGATGGGACGAACCGCGTTGCGACCAGCGCAACCTTCACCGAGAACCTTCCGAACCCACCGGTTTAAAGGGACCTTCGCTCCCTTTGCAAGAATTAGCCCGAAATTCCTCAACCAACCGTCTACCAGTCTTTCTTGGCAATGTTGCTAGCTTCGGATATTATTCTTCGATAAAGAAGCCAGTTGGAGCTACAGCATCCGCTTCTCGTCGAAAAGCGAACATACAGGTACTCTATGAACACTAGGATTATTCTCCTCCCATCAAAACGACGGTATAATTCATAAACGTTCGTGATACCTGCAAACATTGGTGCACCAAAATTACAATAGTCTTAATACCAGAAGATTGCTTTAACTTTTGGTATATGCTAAAGTTCGGATAACGTTTCAACGAACTGTTTCACCACAGATATCATTGTAAAAAAATGTCGCGTAAATTGTTTCTTCGATGAAACAGTGATTCGCAGTTCTTGTAGAACATATTCTATAATCGATCGGTATTCACGATTGACTCAAGTTCGACGCACGTTGAACTTGGTCCCATCGCTAGTCTACCAGCGATATATCAGACCGCGGTATGAGTACCGGGTGTTAGAAAAGTCCCTTCGCGGCGCGCTTATCGAGGAACAAGTCGATACACGATCGTACCACTTCGAGCCACGCGTTTTCTTTCGAATCGTCGATTCCGGATCGCATAGAATATTCCTCGGTTCATTCCCTCCCTCGCCCTGCTCCTTGATGTACTCCGGACTCTCCGGAGCTTGGAGTTTTCATTTTTCTATCCGTACGAACACATTGCTTGCTAAGAATTCGAATAGACTCAGCCACGAGTGTCACGAGATCGTCAGAGGATTTTTGAAGGTTTTTGAAGGACAGTTGTTCGTCGATGCATTTTTCAATAAGTTCTGGAGTTCTGGCGAAATTTTTAATAAACGATTATATAATTTGTTTCTCGATGCATTTTTCAAAAAGTTCTAGAGAAGTTAACTATGTAAATAAGTCTCGAGAAATTATTGAGCAATGCATTTATAAACATATTTTTATACAGGTTTCGAAACGTCTACTTAGTACACGATATACTCCATAATTGATAAAAGTTCAACGATAATTACTAATTGTTCTCATTTAACGTTCTTTATTTCTCAAATAAATGTATAATTGCATTATGTTACAGTCGAAGTGTTTGTGCAACTATTTCTTGTACGGTTGCTGAATAAATGATGTCGGGTACCGTATTGGTCTCGGTAAACATTCTGGACCATACATGTACAGAAGATACCTATTTCAGAAAATATGACTTTTTTCCAGCTAGATCGGTAATTTTCCACACTGTGCGACGAGACGAATTCAATATACATGTGTTTCAGTGTACTACTGTAAGACGCGTCGGCTGACTCTCCACGGTCATTACTACTTGTTTTTCGCGGCTCTCACTACCGTGCGTACCGTCGTGTATAATTAATTATTCGCGCCGCGGCGCGTAATAATAAGTGATCACCGACGCTGATCGCACGCGCTTTACAGAAAGAATACGGAATAGAGATTCTATTCCGGTCCATTGCCATTCGTTTAAATGTCAGGATCCTTCCTCGCGTTTCGGGCCCTGTAACCTTTCTAATAACGCGAGGGTACCAACAAACGGCACATGTACCGCTGAACGTCGAATATTAATCACACGCGTACCGGCCGGCCACTTTGCCGCACCCTCTCTTGCGACGAATACTTCGAATTAACCCTCGCCAGCCGAGAACCAACCTCGTCGAACGTGAACGCATGAAATAATAATTACACAGTATTTTGTAATTGTATTTTAATTAAATGAGAGGCCAGAATTTCAAATTACATTGTCATTTAATTGAACGATGCGACTCAACTTTTTCAAATTGGTAAATTTTATTTTCAATTTTCCTTAGTAATTGTATTTCAATTGTAAAATCGGGTTACATAATGTAATTTAATTAAATCAGAGACCAGAATTACAAATGACATTGTAACTCAATTGAATAAGAGACCAGAATTACAAGTGACATTGTAGTTGAATTGAACGGAGCGACTGAATTTCAAATTAAGAAATAATTAAATACGATATAATCGAATTAATGTTGAGGGTAGTGAGGGGGAAACTCCTATAGTTTACGCTGTTCAAAGTAGGGAGGGTAAGTTATGGAGCTAAGGGGGAAGGATTCCAATATTTACGCTATGCAAGTCATAGGTGATAATCTCTAGAGTTAATGTTAGCGATGTTAAGATAATGGGGGAAAGCTCCACTAGTTTATATTATAGAGTTAAGTTAATGTTTGAAGACAGTGGGGGAAAACTCAATAGTTTACGTTGTGAGAAGATAGGGGTAGAGCTAATGTTAAGATGGTGATGGGGGAGCTCTAGTAGTTTACGCTATTTAAATAAGAATGTAAACTATCGATGTAATCGAATTACTTTGTAATTATAATTCGTAAAGTAATGCAACGGAAGTCTGTTTGGGGGTGTACGATGATCGTAGAGAGGGGATTAGCCGGGCCCGACGTGACGCGTGTCGGCGAATCACGGTTCATAAATCTTATCTGGCTGGGCATCGTGATCCGTGACGGGACGGGTCGAGGTCCGGAAATCTGATCGTTTTCCGCGTAGGTAAGCGTAACGATCGCCAACGCTCTGTTTATCTGCCGGTCTGCGGAGCGAAGAAGGATCGCGGCGAGACCTCCTAACGACTGATTTCGCGTGGCGCGCGCGCGTGCGAGCAACCGAGCTGGCGCGCAGTGATAAATTCGTGGCCGCAATCGTTCCTCACTTGGGAAACGGCGTTTTGCGCCCACTTGTTTAACATTATATTTCGAGCACCGGCCATATACGGGCCAGCATCGGCCGTGAAACAGTAAAATTCTATCTGGCTACTCGACCGCCACGTGGGCGTTTACACGCAACAGCTTCATTGTTTCACCAAACAATAACTGTAACACGTTTCGCCGGTTTATCTTCGACTGTTCCGCTCGCGCAGAAGACGTATCGATTCGCGCTTCTGAATCGCCCCACGGAGGAAACTACCTCGTGAAACCGTCGCCCGGGATCGTTTACTGCTTCTCCAAGACGATAAAACATACGGGGCAGCCTTACATACGGTGGCCAGAGTTTGGGATATGGGAAAAGATCGCGGGACTACGTTATTCTCTAGGCCAATAAGTAACCCGCTATCATCCGTTATATCGGCGTTCCCTTTACCGGTGAAGTTGAAGGTGATGCGAAGGTTTAGCGCAATCGATGCGGGAGATGTAGGTACTGGTTACATGGTTCGTTCATGGCGTACACTCTGAAAATACGCTAGCATTCTGCGTTATACTTTTGATACGATTTAACACAATTTATGTGATCACTAGACTGCGGATCTTTATGCAATAAATAAAAAGTAATAAAATGTTATTTCTTCTCTTAATGATTTTAATAGAGGAGAAATATATTGACACCTTCAATTTAAAAAATTTTGTCCTGTTTCAAATTACAGGTACCCATTATTGTCATAAATGAATAAAGATCCACAATCAATTCAAGATGTCATTAACTTCTTTAGCGTTACATTTCATTTAGTATATGGGCGACTGCATCAATTTGCCTTAATGTCTATGTAACATCATCTTACGTCAAAGTGTTAATAGCCAATGAAGACGCATGGATGAGTCCCACTGCTTCCGTGCGTCTCTGTGAATCTCTAGAGTAGCATGATGTTATAGAGGAAAAGCTATTGTAGTTCTACACTTGACAAATATACACACTCGTCGATAAAAAATGGATTTTTATTAGAGTTTCTTGCCCAACGAAAAATGATTTAAACAGTTATGTTTTCGGTGCTCCGTACGCATCGGGCATTCTCTCTATAGTGTACCTGTGTTGCGAAACATACATTATAGGCACACCAGGAATTTTTCGTATCCGCCTTTTCAAGTCTTTGTCGTTCGTAGCCACAATGTAACACTTGTGCTGAAATATTATATTAGATATTTAGGTATTGTTGATATAACCTTTGTATTTCTAGTAGCAGACACGCTTACCTGAGTCACTCTATTGACTATACAATCGTCCGCGTACGTGCCTTGGTGCATGCAATTTAATCTTTCGAATCTAGGGTCCTTTATAATCTTCAACGCTATTTTGTACTTTCGTCCAAGCTTCTCCAGCTCGCCTAACACGCAATCCGTTACATATGGTATGCATTTAGCATACAGACATTGCATCATATTTTCTATAACATCTAATTTATTTTTAATTGAGAAGTTAACAAAATTTGTATCTATCAATATGTGGTAGGGAGGACCCAATTGTGTATTATATTGGAAGAACAACGCAGAAGATTGCTGAGGCCTGTAAAAATTATGTTTCCATTACAATTAACCAACAGATACTATTACACACTCGATAATACTTACGCCTCTGTTATTTTAAGCTTAGTTGCATCCTCTTTTTTAGGTTTCTTCGGTCCTATTCTTTTCTCAGGCTTTCTACAAACGATAAACTATCATTTTGTAACTGGTTTAGTACAAATTCTGTTAAAACCAACCATTGACAGAACCAAAAAGTTGTCACTTACATTCTAGAATCGTTTAGACTTATCATCTTCTTCATTTGCGCAAACTTTTGCATAATAACTTTCCGGGTTTTCTTGTTTTTCCCCTGTGCATAAAATAAATCAACATTGAACATTAATTAATTAAATTAATTATTCAAAAGAATAATCTAGAAGAAATGATCGACATACTTTGACGCAACAATATTTTACAGTCCGATACCGTTCAATTTATTGAATTCGAGAAGTACTTACCATTGTTGCTTAATTAATGTTTCAAACGCTTCAATATTTATTCATGAATCTGCACACACACTCCCAACAAGTAATCTGTCAACTCAAAACATTTCGGGACCATGTGCGTATCGCACTTGCGTCAGTGCCGCCAATCTTACACTTTCAAACCTAATTTTTTTTTGAATATCAAAAAAATTTGTTTTCGGTATTATGTAGTAGGATTTGGGAAGTAATTAAACAATATAATATCAAGAGTTAAACTTTATTTAATATTTATTTTTTATTGTACTTTTTAATTGAATCAGATGGAGTTATGCAACTTTTAAAAAAAATTTTTTGTAAATTTAAATTTAAAAAAATATATAACATAAATAGAGATGTATAAATGGTTTCACTGATAGTTTGAATATAAAAAGTCAGATAAGGGGGTAGGGTACCCCTTGGCTACCCAGCTAGCCAGGCGAAACTTGAGCCAAGACTGGCCGAGGGCACAGGTCGGCAAATCATTGTCCAAACTACGCTCGGCGCTGCTCAAGGTAAGATTGGCTGAATTTTGGACGTCCCCCTGTGCGCGCATATGCCGTCCAGTGCCGTGCATAGGACGAGGGATTTGGACTAGGGCATGAGGACGGCACGAAACCGGCCCCAGGACGCTAAATGTGCCGTTGTAGTACACTGATGTGGCGCATATCGCATGGCAGCACCGTCGCATTAATGTGGCTGGCGAATATTTTGCATGTTAGCACCGTTAGCGAAGGTAGAAAATTGTGCGGCAATGCAATTTTTAGCTTGTGTCTCTTGCAATCGATGCATAAATATGAGAATTAAATAAAATTTGTATGGGCATTTCGAATTGTCGAGAATGAATTTGAATAAAAGGGACAAGTGCTGTATATTTGGTACGATAGAAATTTACTTTGCCGACATCTGCTACATTTAGTGCGACCTACCCTCACTGACGGTGCTGCCCTGCAAAATGATATTCGCCAGTCACATCAGTGCGACGGTGCTGCCATGCGATATGCGCCACATCAGTGTACTACAACGGCACATTTAGCGTCCTGGGGCCGGTTTCGTGCCGTCCTCATGCCCTAGTCCAAATCCCTGGTCCTATGCTCGGCACTGGACGGCATATGCGCGCACAGGGGGACGTCCACGGACCTAAAGGACGGAGTGTAAGCGTCCGGAGGCGTAAGGAAAGACGGAAGGGGTCAACCTCCGTCGGCCATCTTACTTTACCCAATATGTGGTGCGCTCTATAGGCGACTTTAAATACTAGTGTAGCGTCTGTTTAGTTTAGATGGTAGCCTGATGGTAGCCTAGGTTGATCACGGCCGTGGTTTGTACTTTGTATTTACAAATCGCAGCCATTTTGTGCCCGGTACACGTGCGTTAAAGTTTGTGAATCGTAGCCTTGTGTTTTCTGAGCGTTTATAAAAATGCCATCGTGTAGTGTTAAAGGATGCACAATTAGTGAATACACGTGATTCAATTGTACATTTTAAATGTTCCCGCTACGTTATATAGATGGCAACACTTGTTGGGTAATGTAACATGGCCGCAACGCTACCATCCCTCCCCGCTCGCTGGAGTCCCCTCTCGCCCAAAAGCCTACCTTACACTCCGTCCTTTAGGTCCGTGGGGACGTCCAGATTTCGATTTTTGGTTACTTGGGTAGGTGCTTGACTAGGTATTTATCATTGTTACCAACCTCCGCGCGGAAAAACAGTTTGTTTTTCGGACGTCGGCCGAATCGAAAGAAAATGGATCCACTGTGCGTGTACCCTTACTGACGAGAATCGCCTCTAAAACAATGAGGAAGCTTTTTGAAAACAAGTTTGGTGCCATTATTTCATATACAGTAAGACCTCGATTAACTAGATCCCGATTATAAACAAATATCCGTTTAAGTATGATTATATTATAAAGGGAAATAAATTTTTAAAAATAAAGAATTTATTTTGGAATATAATTAATGTACAGTTTAATTATTTCCCTCGGGTCTCAATTATCCATCTATTTGTCTCCCGATCAAGTTGGTTAATCGAGGTCCTACCGTATGTACATGTGACATTACATTAGTTATCATGTTGCTTGTATTATATTTTACTGTGGCGGTTACCTCATACGCTCGCCAGCAGATAGACAAATAGTCGAAAACTTTTCTCGCTGCTACTTGATCTGTCAATGATTCGTATATATACCGTTCTCAACCGCTCTCTTATATCCTACTGTTTACGGCAGGTCCCGCTAGATAGCATTACACAAAGCCGTAAAGCGGTCCTAGGCGGAAACACTTTTTCCTCTCTCTTTATGTCTATATTCACAATTATGTGAACGAGACAATCTAAAAAAATAAGAATAATTAGAAATCCGTTCATAGAAATCATATTTAAAAATTTCTTGGACCTGTAATGATTTGTATTAAGAGGTATACATAATCCTGTGTACATCTTCTCAAGCCATCTTGACGAGAAAATGATGGGTCGTAGTGGCCCCATATGGGGGGAGAATAAAATAGTCCCCCTATTATTTCCTAGCGAGGAACTTTGGCCACGAAATGTCTTAGCGGAAATTGCTGAATGGATATCTATCCCTGCCCCCCCCCCCATCACTCATCCCTTAAACAGTAGTTATTTTTTTAATTTAATTCACAAATGCATTACATGGAAAATATCATTCGAATCTATGGATACGGACTATATATATTGTAAAGAAAGAAATGGAGCACTATTATAGGCGGTAAAGAACCGGAAGAGTTCAAGACAAGACGACGAGGCAAGTATACTGTGACGAATGGATAACATGTATATTTGTGTACATTTTATAACTTGTAGGACACGTCCTGTAGTCTTTTTGAGCCTCAGCCCGCTGTTCTTTCGCGCCTCGTGTCGTAATGGTCGTAACGGACTCCGCTAGACGTTCCCGCTAATACATAATAGTCTCCCACTATTTTCCCCCCAATAGTCCCCCACAAACTTCGGACGCAGATACGTTCCTGACGAAACTCGCGCGTGCGCACGAAAAGCGCCCCATATCACATCACTGCCAATCACTGCATCCAATCCAATCCCATCACTGCCTGATGGAGTAGCTTGAACGAATCTCCCGTTCGTTTTGTCGCGAGATTAAATTATTTTCGTTTGCAAATAGCTGCACTTTTACATGCAAATTTTATCATTTTTCTTATTGTACTTATTTAGGTAACAATCAAGTAATTTTTTTGCATTTAAAGCGTCGTTGCATGCAAACATTATGCATAAATAACCTTAAAAACTGTTGTATATCAATTAATTTACTATCACTACAGAAATGAAACCTAACTCATCGTCCCGATACGACGCTACTAGGAAGATGATACGGAGACACGAATGGAAGCGAGAACAAGAACGACAATGGCAGCATGAAAGGTTAAAACAAAGGAAGATTTACGAGTATGAAATTCAACGCGCTCGTGAAAAAGGTTTGCCGCCACCGAATCCTCCAAATCACAGTAAGAGCCGAAGTAAATCTCCACGAAGTCGACCTAGAAGACCTTGTTCTTCTAGCTCAACAAATACTCCAATTCTTTCTGAAAGGTGAATAAAACTTAATGAAAATCTATTGTAGGAAAAAGAATGCAAAACTATTTTTTTTACAATAACACATGCGTCTAAAATTTATTTTATGCTTTATTTTTCTATATAAGATTAACATGTAGGCATTAAAAATTGGTTTGCTTTTTTTCAGATTAGAATCAGCAGATGAAACAGTATGGTTATTTAAAGGAACCAAAGGCACAAAGATCAGTGCAGCTGAGCTACGCAGGATTAAAGTAGATATTCATCGAAATATTTCTGGAAAATCAACTGACTCTGATCTTCAGCGGGATATTATCAATCCTGAAGATGTAATAGTCAAAAGAAGAGCGGGTAAATTATTATTTACAGACTACAAGTTTTTAACAACATTCTTAGTTATTCAATGAAGATTTCAAATGGAAAATAACATCATCGCTGAAGATGAATATTTCTAGAACCACCTACAAGTCACAATGGGGAAATTGAACTTTTTGAAGGATATCTCCATTCTCACGTAAAAATTAAATTTTTTGTTATTCTTTTATTAGTTTCTAATTTTTAATTTGCATAGATTATTTGTTGCAATATTTTATTGAGCTATAGATAAATATTTTAACATGGCTACGCCATGATTAACATCACTTGAAGATGGGAGAATTTTGTCTGGCAACTTATACAACTATGAAAATTATGGATTTCAATATGCTTATGTGTCATCCATGATATTCAAGAATTTATATAAGGTTGTTTTTAATTTACAAAGTTAATAACAGTTTTAATTTATCCAGGATATAGCAAGTTTGGAATACAACGTTGGATCACAGTCGCGATCACGTAATGTGCAATATGTAAGCACAATATTTTTTATTTACAGTGTTTAATGCTTTGCTTCACATATCCTTTGCTTGTCTTTGTATTTACCTTTTTAATTATGGTTTTGCACAAAGAATTATAGTTCAGCTGTATTTACAATGCAGGTTTTGTTGGTAAAAGCTAATTTTCCAAAGAATAGTATAGATCCTATAAATCTATACATACACGTTTCGTGTATCCTCTTGATATTCTGGTGTGGGAATGTGTGCATGATGTTTAATGTATATCGCTTTTGACTTTTCAAAAATACTTCATTTGCTATAATGGCAACAACTTGTAGATTTACTATATATTAAAAAGATTTGATTTTTTTTTATTCAAACAAAAACGTGTATACAAATTGGTGGTTTCATCAATATGGAAGATTTGTTAAAAGTTGGTTGAAAAAAATGTTATTACTTTATAATTTGCTTTTTATTAGATAAATATCTGAAAATTTGGGAATTTTAGAAAATAATTAAACTTTATGACTAGTTTTTAAAGTAAAAAAGATGTATATAGAAAAGGTACTTAATATGGTTTGTATAAAGAAAATATTGAAGAAGAGTTAATTAATATTGTGATTATTCAAATGTGAGTTATTTTTGTACGCTTTTCATTGCTGCTAGTATTGCTTATTTCATATATGTTGAAATTATTTTTATATTAAAAATTTGTCATTATAGGGGAAGGATCGAAACCAATATTTGAGAGGGAAGAAATCAAAGGAGTAGTCACTAAAACAGACGAAGTTGAAGAACATCGTTCTGTTGTGGCTGTAAGTAATGACACTTCAGGTATGATTATAGAAGAATTCAAAATGATGTATTATGTATTTCATTTTTATTAGACTGCGATTTCCATTTTACAAGTATATAATTTCTAATTTTTAGAACGCAAGTCGAAAGTGTTTAAAAACCGCTTGATATCTTTCAGTCCAATTAGAAACCGAGGTTACAGTCCTCAACATACATTGTCCCGTCATTCCAGGTTTGTGCCTGTATTGGCAATGTTTTTTTCTTTTTAAGAAAACAAAGTTGCTATGATTAGTGTCAGTTAACTGTTGTTAGACATTTTATTTAGTTATAAGATAAGGTTTGAAAATTTTAATATGGATATTCAAATATTTTATAAATAAATACTGTTTAGGGATGAGAGATCTTATCGAAACTGTCGAGATAGGAGGGAAAGAGACAGATCCAGGGAACAAAGAGTTTCTCCACCTTTTCTTTCCATTCCTTTTCCTATTTATTATAGCGTACGTATATTAGTGATGATAAACATTTACCAATTTATTATACACAATACTAATTTATTATATTTCAGCATTTTCCACCAAGACCAATAATGATGACACCTTTCATGCCAATTCGTGGCCTAGTTCCACTGGGAAATAATAAGTACTCTCCTATGATGGGACCAAGACCAGATTTCTCAAAGAGATTTATGCATCCAGACGTACCTAGGATTACATATACTTCTTAATACAAACCATTACAGATCCAAGAATTTTTAATGATTCTATAAACGGATTTGTATTATTATTATTTTGCATTTTATACAGGATTTGGACTTAAGACATTTATTTTTAACACGAGTTTTGTATTGATAGATAATTTCGAATGAATAAATGTGATGATTTTTAAAAAGTTTGGTGTAATTATTTAGTTGATGTAAAGTATTAATGGTATTTCATCAAATATTAATCTCAATTTTTTAATTTCACACGTAGACTCAGGATCTATATGCAAAACAAAATTGATCTAAATACATCAATTATAAGAAAATTCTAATAAATTGTAAATTAATTAACCACAATACCATATATTTGTCTCAAATGCGTTTAAGTAGTGTTCTATATATATTTTACCTATCCATTTTTATTATAGATGCATCAAAATCCTTCGTTATTACAATGTGCATAGAATCTGAGGGGGTTAATTTTGAACTGACCAAGAATCATTAACTTAAGTTTGCACAAAGCAATTGCTTTGGTGAAACTTGAAAATAGCGCCATTCCACGCAGCGGTACTATTTACATATGCCTACTTATTTACATATGTAGTAGACAATATAATTTCTATTCGAAAGAGAGAGAGTATCATAATTAGACAGTTAAAAAAAAAGTTATAAACGGAAATGTCAGCGTTTAAGTTGACAGGTTTTCTACGTATACGCGCGACTGGAAATGCAGTATCTTTTAGAGAAT
Source organism: Lasioglossum villosulum (assembly GCA_963971365.1). Taxonomy (NCBI): domain Eukaryota; kingdom Metazoa; phylum Arthropoda; class Insecta; order Hymenoptera; family Halictidae; genus Lasioglossum; species Lasioglossum villosulum. The sequence continues at coordinate 6,031,176 of OZ020498.1, read as the reverse complement.
TGTTTAAAAGAGGTTATGTGCAACAGATTCTTAACAGAGAATCAAAAGAAATACACCTTTACAAACAGATGCATCCTTGGCGATCGGTAGCCGAATTTTCAGACGATCTAGTTAACAATGTTATTTATAACGGAGGTAAGTTTGTCTACATATTTACATATCTACATATTTACAGAATTGTTTTACAGATGGGTTAGTAGCGTTGAATAAGCCTTATGGTATATCTCATAGAAAAACAGAACGGAATGAAGCCAAACATTTTATACCGAATTCTGTAGAATATACGTTGGACGAAGCCTTGCCATATATTGCTGAGAAGTTAAATTATTCAAAGTTATTCGTAGTCAAGAATCCTGAAAAGTAAGCACACATTGATCGATAGAAGTTTCCATCTAAAATCACTAATTTATTAAATTTTAAACAGATATATGACTGGTGTAACGCTTTTAGCTGCAGATCCACAAGTTCAGGATAACGTAGAACTTGCGCTACGTCGTGGTAATCATTTCACAAAAACTTACTGGGTAGTCACAACTGCAACGCCGAATCAATTAAAGGGTAGAGAAAAATTGGGATTGGCGATGAAAAGCTCGGGTAAACAAGGTGACCGGAGAAAGGTAACTTTATTAGACGGTTCAACGATGGCTTTTCTTTTTGCAGCTGTATTAATGTGATTCATTGGCTATTTTTTAGGCAGTATTAGTTACATCATGGTCAACAAATTCATGGAAAAGAGGAGATATTAAAATCTTAAATTTCGAATATAAAGTTTTGACCAATTCTACATCTAATTCGTGTTCCTTGGTCGAAATAAGAGCATCCTGTAATAAACAACATGCAATTAGACTTTTTGCAGCGACATTTTTATATGCTCCAATTTTGGGAGATAATCTGAATGGATCACGAATTCAACAAGTTGGGAATACTTATGTTCAAGTTGACCCATTTTTAGAATTGACCAAGTTACCTCCAGTATTGGACAAAACTATCTACAGGTTGTTGGACGTCCAACCGAATCAACAACATATAATTCCCACTCATATTCATTTAAAATCGATTGATTTACTATCTTTTATTGGCAAAGGAAAAGATTTGAAGATAGAGGCTCCGTTAATGCCACCCCTAGATTGGACATGCAGGCAACTAAAATTAGACCATTCGAAAATACAACGATAAGCCTATTTTTTATTGTGAATTAATGTATATATTTTATATATCTCTATATTACATTATTTACCAAAAATCACGAACAGTGCACGTGATTTGCCATGTTCCTTTTTATTAATTCTTAATGACTAAGTACATGTTTGTCTTTTAATATTCTTCCTTATAAGTATTGTCCTATTACCATTCTGACGTAAAATCGTTGGCGTTTTATGCGGCGATGTTCATTAGTATACATTATGAAAAAAAATGACGCGGGATCCTGCGGAATTGCAATCCCTATTTGAGGAACAAAATAATGATTTTTTAAAAAATGAAAACCGGTTTTTTACGCGGTACCAGAGATGAGATTGGATGAGATACGGGGCGCTCTTCACGCGCATGCGCGACGATTCTAGCCTCCGTCAAAGTACGAAGATCGGGTAAATTCGGGTACCTTGGTCGCCCCGCAGACTTTTAATCAAATTATTAGTATATACATGAGAAATATTGAAATGATAAATCAAATAAAATATTATTCTAAAATCATGAGAACAATAATATCGGTACACTCCCGTCAATAAAACTGTCTCAGGGTGGCAGGGCTCTGGACGCTCTGCTGCGTCATTGTAGATACGCTACTGTTTTGGCCGCGCATGCGCAAAAAAGGTGGTTGTAATTGGTTGTAATCGGAACACTCTATATAATCAAGAATCATTTAGACTTCATGCCGCGTTTTCACTACAATTCAAATGGGATGGACAACTTGAACAACTTCGATTGGTGACACCCGCGCGTATGGTGGCGTATTGTATCTTTACCATCTATATACGAGTCTCTACTACCGGTTTGCGAGATCTGTTACGCGAAACATCTCTCTATATATTTATACATATATCGTATACATTGTCAGATACGACGATTAGACAGCAAAATAAGGATAGTTTCACCATGCAGGCGATCAGAGACAAAGCGGTGCAAGATTACCGGAAAAAGCTTCTCGAACATAGAGAAGTGGAATCGCGATTGAAAGAAAGTAAGGCACATTTACTGTTTCTATTACACTACCATTACAGTGATCAATTATGTACATAACCTTGCACACCAAGCTATTCCGAAATATCGACTGTCACAGAAATTCTAAGTCTTTTTATCTTTGCTTGGTATTTTAGTGCGAGACAATCTGAAAGATCTGACGAAACAGTATAATAAGTCAGAAAATGATCTGAAGGCTCTGCAGAGTGTTGGACAGGTGAAAAAAAAATTAAATTTTACATTTAATAGTACTTTTGCGATAAGTACATTTGAAATCCTACAAGCACGCATAACACATTTATATTTTAGATCGTTGGGGAAGTATTGAAACAACTCACAGAAGAGAAATGTAAGTATACAACTACGAATAATTAAATATTCCCAATCGAATGTTTACAATTAAATGTAGCTTTCTGTTTCTAGTTATAGTAAAAGCAACGAATGGGCCACGTTATGTCGTTGGTTGTAGGCGACAGCTTGATAAAAATAAATTAAAATCTGCTACGAGAGTTGCACTAGATATGACTACTCTCACCATAATGCGTTATTTACCTCGCGAGGTAAAATTCATCTAAATATTGAAGGGTTATTTTATTTTTAAATCCATCTAAATCATGTATCCTCGAATAATCTGTGTAGGTCGATCCGTTGGTATATAACATGTCCCATGAAGATCCTGGGGACGTTACGTACAACGTAATTGGTGGACTAAGCGAACAAATAAGAGAGTTGAGAGAAGTTATAGAATTACCGCTGCTAAATCCAGAATTATTTCAAAGAGTTGGAATTACTCCTCCCAAAGGATGTCTTTTATACGGCCCTCCAGGAACTGGCAAAACATTATTGGCTAGAGCAGTTGCCAGTCAATTGGATGCAAATTTTTTGAAAGTTGTATCCAGTGCAATTGTCGATAAATATATCGGTGAATCTGCACGATTGATTAGAGAGATGTTTAATTATGCACGGGATCATCAACCCTGTATTATATTTATGGATGAAATTGATGCAATCGGTATGAATATCACACACACACATATATACAGGAAGGAGCATAACTGTTTTCACACACTTTAAATCAAAATAACTTTTTTATGAATGGACGAAATGACTTCAATTTCTTTGTATAGCTAGAAGAATGCATATGTATAAGAATAATAAAATTATGGTTTTGCTTCAAACTCGTTTAAAATCATATACAGGTGGACGCAGATTTTCTGAAGGAACAAGTGCCGACAGAGAAATCCAAAGAACCTTGATGGAACTTTTGAATCAAATGGATGGTTTCGACTCTTTGGGCCAAGTTAAAATGATTATGGCAACGAACAGACCAGACACCTTGGACCCAGCTTTATTAAGACCTGGTAGATTAGACAGAAAAATTGAAATACCTTTACCTAATGAACAAGCACGTTTAGAAATTTTGAAGATTCATGCTGCACCTATATCCAAACATGGAGACATTGGTAAGGATATCTTTTCATCTTTGTTCGTCTTAGTTTACAATATATGTTAATAATTTGGGTTCAATATAGATTACGAGGCAGTGGTTAAACTCTCAGATGGATTCAATGGAGCCGATTTGAGGAATGTCTGCACCGAAGCAGGATTGTTTGCGATAAGATTAGAAAGAGAATATGTAGTGCAAGAGGACTTTATGAAGGCGGTAAGAAAAGTTTCGGACAATAAGAAACTTGAATCTAAGTTGGACTACAAGCCAGTCTAATTGATACGGCCACTTGCCGATTGATTACTCACTAACGAATGTGTGGTTCCAATAAAACGAATTTACTTTGTTGTAATATTATTTGTATTTTATAATAGAAACACATGTTTAATAATATGGAGTCATTGGTTCAGATTTAATGTTACAAACTGTAAAGCTGAATACAACATTCTTTTGCAAACAAACAAAACAATTATCACTCGATAGCGCTCGAAAGACGTGTCTTTTTCTTCTCCAAATATTCTTGTACATTGTCATACTTTCTCTTATACAAAATTGGGAATAAATTTTGCTTCACTGAATCTTTCTTCAATGATTTCCAAATGCTATTTAATTTATTCAGTTTCAAATTGATCGCGTCGCTAGCAACCAAATTATTTCCTTCGAATTTGTATACTTGAAATCCTACTTGGTTCAATAGCCAAAAATCTCCATTGTAAAAATGGCATTCCATAGGTTCGTAGTCTACAATTATGTTTCTAATGTACGTAGCTTTGAATGTTGATTCACTGGTGCCACTGATGGCATAAATTAATAACAGTGTGTTATCATAAAAGCTCATCACAGCTAAAGACGACGTGCTATCCAACCTGGATAGCCTTAAATGTTTAACAGGTAAAATCTCTACAGTTTCATCCAAGTGGCAATCGTGAAGCTTTTGATTGAACTTTTCAATAGCAATTTGAGGAATTTTATCGCAGAAATCAACTGATAATAGTTTCTTTCCACTTTCATAATTCCACAAAATGAAAACTCCATCCCCTCCGCAAGATACCAAAGTACTTTTGTCGTGAGGTAACTCTAAAATGTTTGTTACAAACTTCTTATGTCCTAAACAGTAGGACATGATATTATACGAATTTGGAAACATCGAGACTCTGATCTTTTCATCTCTGTCCGTAGTAACAATATACTTTTCATCTTCCGTAACTATTATGTCAAGCAACATCGATAAATGACCCAACAATAATATCGTGTTATCGGTTTGACTATTTGGGAATAGGTAAGCATCTCCAGTTTTGTCTGCGACAATTATATCGTTACCAGGTGTAAATCGTACTTTGCTGGCTGCTCTTGTTAGCGTACGATTCGATAAAAGATTACAGTTTTTCCTTTCGTATAGACACAGTTGTTTGCGATTCGTGCAAACGAAAAAGTATTTACCATCGTTTGAAAATGTCACGTTTGTTATAGTGTGGAACGTTTCGATATTTACATTATTATGCGAATCAATAGTTTTGTCCACTTGAAGTGCAGGTAACTGGATCGTTCTGTCAGTGTCATGTTCGAAATCGTACACAACAACTTGCTCATTGGTACATAGAACAATGTCGGAGTCGTATATACAGAAGCTCATAGTTGATTATTATTGTAATTCTTTGTAACTCTTTGGAACAGACTCGCATATATAAATGTATATACACAGAGAGGATATATATAAATACATACACTACTTTACGGTCAGAACGTTGCACGTAAATCCATCGTAAAGCGGATGGGTCCCGGTAAATTTATTATCTAAACGTCATATTCACGAACGTATATTATTTTAAATATGAAAGACTGATCAACTTCGTAACCGCGAGGTGTACTCCACGTGCGCAGTAAACATTGCAAACTGTGACGACAGTATGGTTAATGGTACGACGTTCGACGGAAACTGAAAGGAAAACACATTCTTCGTCTGTGTTCTGTTATAGCTTGATTGCTCAATATATGTACATATATACAATGGCAAGCGGATTAAGCGGCCGCGCGAGGCCGCGGGATATTTTTAATTACTTTTCTTTTTTGTTAATAAGTTTATTAGAAGTCTCTTGTAACTTCTATTTCTAACTTGAAAGTATACAACCACCTTTTTTCGCGCATGCGCGGTGATTTTAGCCTCAGTAACGTAACCTTTTCGATAAAATGGGGTATCTTAAACACCCTATAGACTTTGAAAAATTATTAGTATATATATGTGAAATATTGAAATGATAACACGAATAAAATATTGTTCTAAAATCATGAGAACAATAATGTCGGTACACTGAGTAAACTTTTTACCGTTTGAGGCTTCCACTTGACTTGAGCCGTCACTGCATATATATATTCAATTTAGTATATATAGCTTATGGTATATGCATTGTATATGCGAATTTATCGGTAACGTGGAATACGATTTGCACATATTGAGTTAGCAAGAAAGTAATTTCTTTATTCAAGCGATGAACTCTAATCAATAAAATATTTACTTATTTATTCTTTTTGGCGAAAGATAATCGTATAAAGGGGAAAATGTCTCATTCATTAAAGTTCATTGCTTGAATAAAAAAAGTTGTATTATATGTATATATTATATATATATTATATGTATGAATACAAATTTTAGGAAAATTTGAAATTTGAAAGATACAACAGCAGGTTACAATATGAAAAAGGATGTTTTGTGACATAGAGTGCGCTGTGTCTCAATGTATGGATAATCGTTGCCTAGTCCGTTGCAACTTGCAACGTTCCAAATAAAGTTTGAGTGAGAATTATCACGGTGTACTCGTTTGTAACATACATACATATATATACTTACATACGTATTTACTTACATACATACGTATACATACATATATATACAAACATACGTTACATACATAAACATAGTTTAGTCTGAATCTAATTGTAACGATACGTCGATTACATCCTACATACAATGTTCTTTGCTCGAAACGTCAACTTTATACATGGTGATCAGTATAATATTCCGAGATCAACCAATATGGCAGTACGTACGAAAACTACGTTTCGCTCGTATGGCGGATAATAATATATATTATGATACATATAAAAATCGAAACGTTGGAATATTAGTTTCTGAAAATAGTCCGTGTATAATATAAGACAAGATAAACGATGACATACACGTAAAGCATGAAATTATTTGAATGTGTAATATAACCGGAAGAGCTGTAGGACGACACAACCGATCGGCCATCGCCGACTCTTGATTGACCAAGTTTGAATCTTGTAACGGTCACGCAGGTGCATAGGTAAGTGTAAGCATTCTTTGATAGAGCATCGTCATGTATGGTGTTCTAATTATGAATTCGCATATCGGTTAAATGATTCTTGTAAACACGCTTGCGTGTAGGTAGATGAATCCAGTTTATTTTCATCACGACTATTTACTCTCACTCTATCCTTCTGTATATGTTTGTATACTTGTTGTAATCTCTAATCGTGCTTAATTGAATTGCGACCCTTGTTTCGTTGGTTACATTAATGACAGTCTTATTTGATTGGATTTCGTAGAAGCAGACCGTGTTAGGATAAAACAAGAAATGGAGGATACAAATGACATACTAGTATGCGCGACAGAATTTGTAAAAGGTAAACTGCGTTTGAAATCATTCTATCAAGTCATTATGTTTGAAATTATTATTGGTGAATCAATGAAATCCTACATAGACATGTGGTGTATTTTTTTCCTTATTTTTTTAGATCGATTATATTTTATAACATTGAGAACGACGATAAAGCCAAAGAGTACTCCAAACACACATTATTTCAGTATCGATGACGAATTAGTTTATGAAAATTTTTATAATGATTTTGGCCCGTTGAATCTTGCGATGTTGTATCATTACTGTCAGAAAGTGAATAAAAAGCTGAAGGCGGTCACCTTAAAGAAGAAAAAGATTATACATTACACGACCATGGATCCGGAGAAGAGATTAAACGCCGCTTTCCTTATTGGAAGCTACGCTGTAAGATTGTTTGGTGGAACGTTAAATGTTCAGTTAAACATTGTATAATATAATAATGAAACAATACTTTTTAGATATTGTATTTGAAACGCACAGCCGAAGATGCGTTTAGTTGTTTAACTAGCAGTCCCAATTGCCCATTTATCATGTTTCGCGATGCTTCTGTTGGTACGCCGTGCTTCCAAATATCATTGAGCGAATGTCTAAGTGCCATATACAAGTGCCATAGACTGGGATTTTTTAATTTTCAAGATTTTCGTGTAAAAGAATACGAATACTTTGAAAGAGTTGAGAACGGAGATTTGAATTGGATCGTTCCTGGTAAATTTATTGCATTTTGTGGACCTTATGTTAAATCTAAAATAGAAAACGGTACGTGTCTGCCCTGTCCTTAGTATACCAGCGTATGAGATTATTTTTCTTGTACTATACTGTCTTGAATATTATTATATTTTAACGTCTTTGCAGGATACCCTCTGCATGCACCGGAATCGTATTTTACATATTTCCGACGTAACAACGTATCTACCATAGTACGTCTTAATAAGAAAATTTATGATGCTTCGAGTTTCACGGATGCAGGATTTGAACATAAAGATCTATTTTTTGTTGATGGTTCGACTCCGACGGACTCGATTATGCGTCAGTTTCTTAAAATAGCGGAAAACGCGAGCGGCGCCGTTGCTGTACATTGTAGGGCAGGACTTGGTAGGACAGGTTCTTTGATAGGCTGTTATATCATGAAACATTATCATTTAACTGCTCACGAAACGATTGCATGGATAAGAATATGTAGACCAGGCTCGGTGATTGGACACCAACAACAATGGTTGGAAAAGTATGGATCTGTCTTGACTAGTAGTATATACTTGAATTTTCCACGTAAACCCCCGCTCAATAGTATGTGGCATTTATCGTTGAAATTTGTGTATTATAACAGAGCTGGATAAAATAGAATTCGAAACATTAAAGTATGCGTACCACTGAAAATGTTTTGATACGTATTTTAAGGGGGTTTGTGTAACTTCAGTGAAAAAGTGACTTTTAAGAATACTTTTTAAAACATCTATTGGATATATAGACTATGTCCACATACTTTTGATCGGGGGTGTACATACAATTGGACCATGAAAACCATGACTAGAAATGAAATTTTATTACAGGAAGGAAGCATACCTTCACTCTCTATTGAAAGAGCCTTTGCAGCTGGATGCGGAAAATGGGAATCCAGTACATAAATATGGAATTTATTCTATAGTTGGCAGACCGAAGACAGTGTTCTTGTCTAATTTTAAGGAATCTCACTTGGTACAGGATAATGTTTCGGGAATAATGCATCGGGTAGATGGAATCACATTGGACGATCATACTCCTGCTGCTGCTGCTGCTGCTGCTGCTGCTGCTGCTGGGACTAGTACAACAATATATATGCCATTAACTCAGGGTGGAAAATTAAACTTAATTAAAGCAAAACGAAGGAGTTTACCAACGAATCACAACATTAATACAACAACTAAACCTTCCACGGTTGCACAGTAAATATTATTTCATATATTCTTTTTAGACGCATATATGTACATATATATCTATTCTTTACAGAGAGGACGAATTATTCATAGATACATACTATATTTTTAGCCCTTATTTAAGACCGTTATTGCAAGCTAGAAGTCAGAAGAGTACAAGTAACGCGTTAACTAGAAATAAGGAAAAGGATTCGACCAAGAAGGTTCTACCTAGATCCACGACAACAACTATCACTAAGAGGTGAGAGCAGATTGGTTTTGCTTATTGTTAGATAATTATTCTTTAACTGGTTACGTTTATTGCTTCCTTTCCTTTGTTTCTGCTTTCTGCTTTGTTGCTTTCTTCTCTCTTTAATACTTGAATAACTTGTCGCGTCTTGATTAACATCTTTCCGCATATTCAGTTTTTATCTCGTGGACGTATTAAACTTGGCTCGCGTTCGAATAACCGCAGTACATTATCCACGTAAACAAAAGGATCACTATCTTTACTAAAACTTATAGAAACAGTTGGCTGGTCAACAGTACCTGTGATCCACCTTCGCGTCGTGTTAAGTCTACTAAACCAGCGACACAGATCCATAATATCAACAACAACAACAACAACAACAACACAACTACCGCTACTTCCGTTACGTCAATATCTGTATCGAAACCGGTGACAAGGGCCAGTATAAGAACTTCCTGCATCACAGAGACTCGTACTTCACACGAGTCTACAAATTATTCGATCTCGCAACCCCAACAAGGCATGAATATGATTCTCAGGTCTGCGGATCGAGTAAATCGCTATCATTCTCTAAAGCAGTAAGTCTTCATAACTGTTACTCTAAACTTTTCGCTAAGTAACAGTTATCATAGCCTCTCTTCATATAACAATTTCATGACTTCTGCACTTTATTGTAACATATTGCTTTACTTCATATTCTGTATAAAAATATGCTCCTCTGCATTGTATGATATATTTGTAATTTAGCTTCTATCCTTTTATTCTAGTTTTCACTAGGTCACGCAAACCTAGGCCTATATAATGCCTGAATATCATTACAAATCTATGTTTTTTAATGTTATATATTGTAACATTATGCAGAGTGGGTCACTTAACGTTTTCATCTCAAATATCTTTGTTGTTTTGAAAAATACATTAAATGTCTGGAGGATAAAGTTGAACGGTAAAATGGGGCTCACACGATACCACAAAAATTTTTGTTTTTATGTTATTTTTTAGAGATATTAAGGTCACTTTCATTTTTTAAATGGGACCACCCTTTTTTAAACATCTACAATGATAGCCCCTTTCATTACAAATTCAGTGACTATAATTACTCGAGGTCATTCAAGGTCACGGACAGAAGAAATGTATAAAACGAAAATATGGAAGCAGAATACCTGTATTTCATAAATGTTCGAAATGCATACCTGTAAACGGGCTCTGAGGAAATGTCCGTGACCATGAATTACCTTAATGGAAGGGACTATCATTTAGGTGTTCAAAAAAGGATGTTTAGGTGTTCCATTTAGAAAAATGAAGGAGACCTTGTTATCTCTAAAAAAAGACAAAAACAAAAAATTTTGTAGTATCGTGCGATTCTGATTTACCATTCAACTTTGTCCTCATGTATCTTTGAAAACAACAAAGATATTTGAGGTGAAAACGTTAGTGACTCACCCTGTATATATAAAAGGATACGAAGCAGTACCAAAAACTATAAAACGTGACTGATCGCTAATATCAACATGCATGTAGCATGCACTAAGAAAGTTTCATTTAAGGCATGTAATTAGATTGTTTATAAGATAACATTAGGCCTGGACAAATAATAATAATAATAGTAATAGCAATAGTAGAATTAATAATGATAATAATATAATAAGAATAGAGAAATTAACTTTATTTATGAATTTTATAAATGTAAATAGGATTTAACTAAATTAATTTTCGTGCGTAATATTATAGAAAATTAGATGCGCTATAAAAATAAAAATACCTTTTTTATTAGATTGGATTACTGTCCAGGCCTCTCAGCTGTGTAAGCTACATTTAGAGCTTAGGGATGAAGTAGCTCCTGAGGTGGCTAACAAAGTGCTCCCTTTTATTTCTGTGATTTGCAGTGCGCGCACAAGCAAAAGTTATAAAACTGCATTTATCAGATGACTAACCGATATTCTCAGTGGCGTTGGAGAGGACAATCCAGTAATTCGAGCATCTCACCAGCGCCGAAGATCTCACCGCTTAAATCCAATTATTCAGTAGACCATCCCACTGATCTCCGATCTTCAACTCGAAACAACTATTCTTGCTTGCCCGTGCTTTTATCATAATCAACGAAAATCAAATAGACACGCAATAGTCTTTGTAACTTCGTCAAGGTAGTGTTACTTCATTTTTACATTTGTATTTTGGGTTATAAGTTTCTTCGCAATTATTTCTGTACCGTTTGTGTACACAGCCACGGCACGCAGCTGTTTCAAAAAAACTCTTCCATGTCCTACGATACATTTGACACATACGTACAAAAGATCAACACGATTTCAATCAGTTTCACTTCATTCGATCATATTTCTGCTGGCCAGAAGAAAAGCAAAAACGATACTATATAAGAATATCTTTAAATAATAAGATGTTTAACTACACTTGTTCGTCCTTCACTTTTGCTTTCATCGTGTCCGACAGAAACTTTGTAAGAATTTCTATTTACCTACGAAAAGAATTAGAACTATGATCGTACCTGTAAATACTGCATATTGTCTTGTAAAAATGTTCTTTTTAAAAAGTCGTCATTTTTTCTGCCTTTTGACGTTTTTTGAAATTAGATGTCAACGATGTCGGATTATGTGTTTGTAAACATGCAATATTTTCACCTGTTTCATAAAGAAACGAAGGATACAGCAAGTAGAAACTTAAATCTCAATGTGCATTATTACTTATAGCTATGTGATTAACACACTTTATTTGTTTTCATTTAAAATATTTAATATCTACGCGTACACATCTCTTCTTCATCTATCTATTGAATCAGAAAAAAATGTATATATACACTACTGTGCAAAAAAAGAAGCACCCAGTATAATTATAAGATATAATGACAAACAATATGTTTATATAGAAATTGTATTGTACAATGATTGATTTGTTGCATTAAAAGTGTTAGATAATCCGTAATAACACATTCTCACAACTATTCAATTAAACAGTGAATCCTTTTTCAAAACTTACCATGTCCATATTTGATTTTTTACGCTTCGTTATTAAAATATGGGAGGGTGCTTTCTTTCTTTTGCACAGTCGTGTATATATATTAAAAACAGTTTACAATGAGGTATAGATTCAAAAGGTTGAATCAAACTTCATATGAATTTTTTAGGCTGCTAATTAGTTTACATGTATTAAATAAGAATGTACGTTCATTATGTACCGGTAATGAATTCATCCGCCAAAAATGCTATAAATGTCATAGAAAACTGAAATCGGTTATACTATCGTGTGTAGCATCTTTAACTGTGTCTTCGGATGTCTGTTCATTGATACAGCTGCGAATAATTACATATATTTTTATGTATTTCCAGGTATTAACGTAGAATAACTTCGACATAAAACATATCATAAAGTTGTGATTGAAAAGTAACGATTATAATATTATACATACATTTACACAAAGATTTAACTTTCTGTGATTTACATATACCTGTATCGAAAGGTTTTTGAGATGTTTCATTCATCTTTTGTAATTAATATTTGATTGATTTTCGGTCTGCTAACTGTTTCATTTTATTATGTCATGCAGGTAGATATACATAATCTGAAGATACAGTTAAAAGTCACAGTTTATACTTTTTGTAGCATCACCGCGTACTCTGTGAAAAGAATATGAACATTTTCAATATTCGAAATGCAATTGTCAATGTAATTACAATGTAAGAGGATAAGCTGTTACTATTATAAATATTTACCTGTTTCACATTATGCGTACTTACATACTGTTTTAAAAAATGCACTGCTTTGCAATTATCCCCAGTTGTAGCATCTGTTTCTACAAACGAAACAACACCTAGCGAGTTCGATTTGTGCATTTCGTCACGTTTCTCACTTATGTTATCGTTATTTATCATTATAATCTCAAACATCATATAAAAATTGAGAAATCTGGAGAAGTTATTTCGCATTTCCACCGTACAGTACTTATACTTCACTGTGAAATGTTATTCTCTAATTGTAAATCGGAAAATTATGCAATGTACATATATCGAAGTGATCGTTTAGATAAGATTTTGCTTACAAAAAAGTACTATTAAAAAAATATATCAATGACTTCTGAAATACTTAAGGATAATTGTACAAACTTTGTAACGATGTTAATTATGAAAGTCAGTGCAAGATGTATGAATAACGTTGTATAACGTTGTAACGTACAATGCGAATCATGTACAGCTATTGTTTTATTAATTTTTATCGGTGTAGAATATGTAATTAAATTAACGGATACACACACTAGTAATTAAGGTACAACGTAAATATGATTGCAATATTTTAGTTAACGCGAAACGTTTGTTCACAGAAATATAAATGCTTCTATACATGTGCTGTATATTGTATATAGACCACGTAAAAGTAAATACATACACTATACACGACGCGATACATGTATTTAAATGAAGAAAATAATGGATTTATGGATTTATTGTGAAAGAATATAGGTATTTACATTGAATAAGAAGTTTATTTTTGAGAAGTTTCTGATACAATTTCATTGTATTCATTCCTCTATACATAGAAAACTACAGTAGTTTTTTTTATTATTGATACTATTCCTTTGAAGATTGATATTCTTTCTTTTTTTAGACACCATCCTAAATTGCAGAAACTCAATTATAGCACAATGTATCGTTCAGTGTATGTATATCTGTGGTACATTTATATATGTATAAATATATATACATATTAAGCTAATGTAAGATTATATAAAAGTTAATTAATATTTTAACAAATTAATGCATTTTTTATAAAAGAAGTGTCATTAATGTTTAAGAACAAAAATATTTTAATAATATAAAATTATATATATATATATTGCAAATTAGGTATAAATATTGAAAACTATGGAGAAAGTAAATATACATGTTTTAATTGAGAGACAGAGAGAGCGAGAGAACTCGGATAAGAGATTGTGAAATCAATTATGAATCGACTGTGTACTAACAATGATTTAATTTAAAGTGTATAGTAAATGACATGCAACATTTGTAAATTGAACAGTCAAAATCAATCGAAAGATTTGGTTAATATCATTCAGAAAATTGAATATTGTTGGGAAAACGTAATATGAGCATTATCAATTTGATTCTTGTAAAATATATTCCAGAGATTTTATCTTTATGAAGCTGAATGTATTCATGTTGTACTAATTTATCAAAGATGATAACGCATAAAGTATAAAAACCATGTGACATTTACAATTTTGCCTTAAAATATGCAATAAAATTTCACATGCATTTTTTCATATATTTTATGAAGAAAAATATACCTAGACGAGTCATCCAAAATTACTATTCTTTCTGGATTTCTAATTTTTATATATATATATGTATGTATTGAATATATATACGGTTGCGGCAAAAGTTTGTACAGCTGTATATATCGCATATATATATATGCGTACTACTATGTTACATGCACAAACATGGTATTTTATTCCAGTTGAGCAGCATTGATTTTGATTGAAAAAATAACTGTATTTGTTGTTATGATTATATTAAAATTTAGAAAAATACAGTTTAATATTTATCTATATAAAATATTGTATAATGAAGTATTATTTAACAACTATAATACATAAGACTTCTTATATGTAATATGTATGTTTTTTACACACATGCAAATGCAAATATACCTTATATTGTGTTGTACATCTAATAAAAACTATGTATTTTACTTACTTTTAGAATTCTACTAAATTTTCTTCTAATACACGCATACACGCACGCACGTATTGCAAACGGTATAAAAATGTATCAAAAGGACGACTGTATATTATAAGTTACTTGAATGACTTGAAATATTATAATACTAATAATTCGTTCGTTTAGCAGAAACTATAGCTACGATCGAGTTGTTTAAAGATAATTGAGATTTCGAATATAGTTTAGCGTATCGTATTACCTAATTAAAAAGTATACCATGTATGTAGCAAAAATTACCCAATGGCTAGCAAATCCAAGTTGAGACCATTTCTCGATAGTATGAATGTAACTATATCCTGTCTCTTGTAATTCGGATGTATCAAACATAAGACCTAAATACGCTAAATGGAAAACTGATAGACCAGAAAACATCAAGTTTGTTAGAAAGACCCACCAAGAATTCTGACTGTTACACGTATGTGTACATTTCGTTTTATTGCATTGCTTAGACGCTATACACGCGTCGAAAATATTCGCAAGCATAGATCTTAGCTGGAATTCTACATACGTGTAAAATCCAAGACTAAGTAAAACCGCTGCCAATTGGAAATTTAATCCGTGTAGTAGAGCGCTTGTTAAATACGTCATGGTCACAGCTCCGAATTTTCCTAAGTATGTAATACTGGGACGGAATATATCTAAAAATTTATATCAACAGTTTATTATTACGAAATATGTTAAATTGTACGGAGAAAAATGTTTAGCGTGCCTCAAGAACATTGGATACGATTACATACATGTCTTCAACCAGAAATGCATGGGTACATTCCAACAAATAACTACTTGTACGAGCGATCGTGGGAATTCTACTTTCAATGGTTTTACCAAAGTAGCTAGAGAATATGGAAATCCTCCTATTAACAATACCGTGGAAGCTACATACGAAATGAAGTAATGTGACGTTCGAAAAGACAGCGCGTCTCTGTAAGCTAATAGCCATCTGAAATAATATCAAATTTCATATTCATTAATAAACTGTGGATATTTATCTGTTTATAGGAAAATTGAGTAGATGAAATTGAAAATTGTTGAAAAATTTAAAAAATTAAAGATGTCAATATATTATTTCTCCTCTATTCAAATAATTAAGGGAAGAAATAACATTCAATTTAGTTCTACTTCTTGCAATCGATGCAGGCAATTTTTATTTTACATAAAGATCCGCAGTCTATTCATTATAGTTTGAAATACAAAAAATTTTACTTACTTCCAATCGGTGTCCATTACTATCCATTGGGTCCAACAGTTCGAAATAGTTAAAAACAAAAAGGATAAAAACATACATTGAGCCGTGTACAGTATCCACCATTTATCCTACAATTAAAAAAGGGGATTACGCATTCTCGCTGATTATAAAAGAGAAATCTGATCTTCTGGAAACAAAAAAATATTTAATACCTGCTGATTTATGTGCCGTATCGAAACGTAATCCTTGAACGATATCCATGGACCAAAGACACACGTAACACCGCAGAAAGTATATCCCATGTAACTATAAATATCTGGTAAATCGTTCGAATTGATTTTGTCTACTGCCACGCTAATAGTTTTCATTGCCATAGTCATTACGACGCTACGTATTTTATGCCAAACTATCGGAGGCATAGAAAATTCGCTGGAAATTCAAAACACAAAATAGAATGAAGCTGTTTTTATTTTTTCAATGAGTTACTTACCAATATACAATGATGAAAAGGGGTGGTAGGAATATTCCCAAACTTTTACAGTATTTGTTAGGTACACGTAAGGTGACGTATGAAAATATACTAAGTACTAATAATATATATAAACATTCCGTTACATAGTGATAAATGTTGTACACGCCGATCAACACTGACAATATGTGAAATGTTTCATGCGTTATGTATTCTGCAACATAGATGAGAAGAGTTTGAAAAATAATCTGATCTTCTATGTTTTGTTCATACGATTACATACTGTATAGAAAATTGTATCTTACGAGAACGGGCACATAATCGAAATAAAATCATGGAAATGAATAAGGGTGATATATACGATGCTGTATCGTAAATTGTGGGACTAAGACAATATTGGTATAGTTCCAGTATCGTTTCCTTTTCATAATTTTCCTCATACTCGTACTCATAATCTGTATCTTGGAGATAGCCGTGTCCAATAAAATCACCCTCGTCGTCGTAAAAAATCGGAGCTTCTACATCGTCCATTATTATACGTATAAAAAGGAGTAAAAATTAAAGAACCGGTCTGTCAGCGGCGTACACCATGGTAATTAAATGTTGACATTTGCGTATACACTCTTTTCCTTAAATTATTTATCAGATCCATAGAATTCATGATGTTCTTTCTAGAAAACTGTTTCTACATGAATATTACGTATATTATCATACAGAAACTAAAATTTACCGGTTACAGTTTCTAAATAATACCTCTTTCGAAAATAATCTAACCTAACTTAACAAACAGTGTAAACAGCTGACACGTACAGTCATTGTAAAAAGTATTCGTACATCCTTCGAGGCCGACTACATTTTGTTCAATGTGGACCAAACGACTTGAATTTTTTTTAGACGATAGAAGGATTGGTTTACTAGCTAATCTGTAAATAATTTTTTTTGAATACCGTAATTATTTTCTTGCCAATTCAATATATCATAAAGTTAGTCAAACCACTAAATACGGTTGAAATTCTATCGTGTTTAGTATCATTTTAATCATAAAAATGCCACAAATTAGTTGGTGGAAGTCCCATAAAATGAAAAATGAATAAGTTTTGTAATTGACTTAGAAGGGTCACCTCCGTCGCGGTTAGATTGCGACTTTACTGTATACATGCATACCAGAACAATGATAGAAACGAAAAAGTGTATCTAGTGTTATAATCCAGCTTTATTTACACTATATGCATGTAATCTTTATTTTTCGAGTAAAAATGAAATGCATCGCGGCGCGAAACTTATAGATTACTTATATGTACACAAGATCGTTAAAAAGAATCGATTACATTCTTAAGTTGAGAAGCCTATTGATAATACATTATCGTGTAAAATCGTCTGTTGAAACAACTTTTTAAAAGTTTTCAATACCTCGACTGACAATGAGGAGTAGAATTTATCCTGTACTTTCTGCTGGTATGATTTATTTGTTACTCGGTCGTATCAGACTTATACAGCTTGGTGTCTTAAAACTGTACATACTGTTTTACTTCAACTCTATTGTAATATGTGCTTTATATGTATATGAACCAAGGTATACAAAGTCTAAAGCGTATTTATACGACATTACACATATCACGATGCTTGTACAGCGATCGATATATAGTGTAACAAATAAAGTCGTAATAATATAAACTTCAAGCTTCTGAAGCAGGCACAGGATTAGGTTCAGGCAACAACCCTAATGTTTGCAAACAAATCTGTGCTGCTTCTGCTTTCGCTTGTTTTTTATTAGGACTTGCTACGCTCGGTTTATATTCAATTCCATTTACTTTCACCTGAAAGATAATATTAAACATAAATGATGCGCTTGCGGACACTTTATAGAAAAGTAAAAGCATAAAACAAGTTATGAACTGTTATACTTTGAAAAGAAAATTTTTTCTGTGATCTGGTCCACATTCGAAACACAGTTCATATACTGGAGCACCAAGTTTTCGTTTCGAACAATATTCGCCTAGAAGCGATACTGGATGTTTCCCTGGAATACATATAGTATATTCGTTAGCGTGTATCGTGCCTAGTATAGGTTTTGCACTTGAAATTCACCCTTATCAAAGATTTTAGACTTTCACGGCCCGGCATTGTGCAGTTACTTCTGTCGAGGCTTTCGGGTGTAAGCCATGTCTTAACGGAAGAAATTTCTCAAAGTTTCGCAAGCATTGCAGCATTACTGACGTATCAGTGTGTCTTTCGATCCCCTGATGAAGTTAGCTGCAATGCTTGCGAAACGTTGGGGAATTTCTTCCGTTAGGACACGGCTTACACCCGAAAGCCTCAACAGAAGTAACTGAAATTCACCCTTTTGCAAGTTAATATACAATACAAAGGGTGAGACTGATTTGCAAACGGGTGAAATTAATTTGCAAAAAAAATTTGAATTTGGAGAGCAAAACTTGTATATACCTTCCAATGTTTTGATGGCGGGTACCAACGGTTTCGTAGTTTTTCCTATTTTTTGGCCAATGTCTTGTTCGGAGACAAGCCCCCTTTTATCCAATTTGACTTCAAGCTGCAACGGCTCAAGAGTGCCTTCTTTATTTTTTCCCAAACCCTCCCCTGGCCGCCAACCCATCTTCTGCAGTAAAGCCATACCCATCCCACCCGAAACAGGTTGTGCCGATACTAATTGATCCTAAATAGGTATTTAGATTAGGCTACATAATGAATGTTGCAGAATCGATCAAATTAATATAGAAAAATGACAGCAATACGTAACAAAAAAGTAGTAAAATAATAATCTTTGCCCAATCATGATATTACAATGTAGTAATAATAATAGACTGTATAAAACTCTAATACTATCTAGGTGAGGATACTTACCAAATAAATTATAAATTTGTCATCACGCCGCTGAAGTTGTTTCTTCTCTGATGTAGCTACGTGCCTGTAACAAACCCTCAGGTGGATGCAGACTAATGCTAAATATCCCAGCTTTATGACAGTAAGATTCAGTAACACCCGATGAAGTCCTATGATAGGAAGCTGATGATAATTAGCAATAATCTCACAAGAGCACATTATAGAAAAATATTTTGTATAACGAATAATTACTGTGTTCCCCCACAGTGTTACTATATCTTTTTACAATTGTATATCTTGTGAATGACAAGTTTCAACTTTATAGTTTATAGAAAATAACTGATATTTAAAATAACGGTGCTCCTGTGTCCATGCAGGCACAGAATCTACCTCTATCCAAGAAATAGTCTGTGCCTACGTTACAGTTTCTATTGGATCAACTGAAAGTTGATCTTAATGGAAACTGTACCTGAAAACTTGTTACAGGCATATCAGTATCGGTCAATGTATTGTTAAAGAAAAGAACAAAGAGAAACAAAAAAAAAACAGAAAAAGAAAAGACGATAAAACTAAAAATTGTGATGTATACGAAAGACGTGTGTGTCAACATGTATAAGTACATACGTAGATCTACATTTCAGATTGAATTTTGCGATCTGACATGTAAATATCTTGTTAGATCAAGATCAAAACTTTCAGTGATATAACAAAATATGGAGTGACAAACGATGGGAACGTGATTAAACTGCAAATAATACTGTTACCTTACGAGCCCAGGCTTGGTAACCTGATGTAAGTTCTGCAGGAGAGAGCACTTTTGCTCCGGTACTGCCTGTAAATTGGCCTGGCATTTGTTTACTTTCAGCCCATGTTCTCATCTGTAATACAACGATTAATATAATATAAAAATATAATATAATATATTACAATATAATATATTACCTCATTTTGCGCACGATACATTTCATTTTGAGCACATACGTCATTTGGATTTTCCCGTAATTTTCTCATTGCCGCTAACCTTTGAGACACTATCGAACCGATATCTATTGGCTGTGAATATAATGCTTATCGTAATAATAATAACAATAATAAGTTAAAATATATTTTCCAAAATTTTTCTTTCTATGCCGTACTTCTGTAGGAATTGGTTGAGAAAAAACTGTTGACTGCACTGGATGTACTGGTGGTGTGGGTATGGGTGGAGGTACAGCTGGAGGTTTACTTGGAACAGCAGCTGGTATTAACTGTTTCTTCGGTTCTGGCTTTTTCGATGTAATTGGTACCCATTCATTTTCTACAAAACGTAAAATGATGTACATATATATATATATACATAGACACACACACATACGTACATTAACTGTAACGAAAATTTTACCAGTTTTTCTATGATGTTGTCCACTCGATACAGGAAATTGTAAACGTAATTGATTCGACGACTCTACCGTTTTCTCTTGAAACGTTTTCGTTGGTAATTGCTTTGCATCCTGGAGTATGGTGTTTACAAACGAGATTAAGTACATTAAAATAGTAAAGATGCATAGCATATTTCAAATTATTTATACCCGAATATTCATAATAATAGAATTTGGTCGTCCCTTGAGCAGGAAAGGATGGTGAAAACCTTTTTCTGTATCACTGCCATCCTCTTCAGAAGAGATACTAGAAAGTTCACCTAATGCTTCAGACTTTGATAACGATTTACAAAAATCTAAAATAGAAAACCCATGTTTTGTCAAGAACTGTTACAAACGTTTTTATTATATCCGTATCGAAGTACAGAAGTAATTTACCTGTGAGTTCGTCTACTGTTTTTCCACCAGCCTGTATCGCCGCGATAGCCTTATCCTGTTGCGCTAACGGTAATGTTCCTTGTTTAATCATGTTTATCGCGTTTCTCCTCGCGATCTCTAATAATTTCTTCTTATCGATTTCTATCCTCTCTCTTGAAAATGTATAAACACTCGTAAATATGTATGTACACGCATTACTATGAAAGTTAAATTATATCTAACTACTAACTTTCGTTCTCTGCTCCTACTTCTTCCTCGCGAGTATTTATCTCTGCTTCTGTCATCACTACGGCTTCTATGCTTTCGTTTTTCTCTAGTTTTAACAGACTCTCGTCTTTCGTTGCTTCGACTTTTTGCACGTCTATCTCTGCTTCTGTCTCTTCGTTTATCTCTTCCTCTGCTTCTGCTTCTATGGAAACTTGTGCGCGATCGAGATTCGGACCGTCTCTTCTCGTGCGAGCGACAATTGTGAGTACGCTTACTCTCTTTATTCGTTGTTTTATGATCGTAATTGTACTCCTTTTCTTTGTATTCACTGTCCATGTACAACTTTGACTTTTCTATGTCGTCCGATCTTTTATCCATATTCTCTAGTCTTTTCTTTTCTTTCTCCCTCAAAATCAATCTCAAATCATTCCTCGCAGTTACACCCCCCTTCACTGAATTTAACAATCTATCCTCGATTTTTTCTAAATTTGGACTCGACGTTGGCGATCTTACTGAATTACTCCGTACTGGACTCGGACTTAAAGTTGGAGTTCTATTGTCTGTACTACTATCGGATAATTCTCCATCTTCCATTCGTGCTGCTTTTTCCTTTACTTTATTTTCTATCTCCTTCACTGTATTGTTGTAAACTGTGCTATTCTTTAGATCTTTAATTAAGATTCTCCCCTGCATTGATTGTTTTGGCTTCTCTGTACGTGAAAAAGACATGATATAATAAAATATAATAAAAAGATCAAGAATTCATTAAACTGTACAAACCAAGCATTTTAGGTATTAGCGGCTCCTCTGTTTCTTCCTGAATTTTCCTTGAAATTGGTGGAAGTTGAGGACTTCCTGGACTATTCGCGCAAGTGTTCTCCAACTCTGGTTCCTTTTTAATCGTTACCATTTCCTCAATATTCGTACCAGCGACAAGACCCTTCTTCGTTGTCTCCAAACCATTGTCGTCATTATGACATTTTCCTTTCCCATTATTACAGGAACTACCGAGTTTGGACACTTTGGTTTTGGGCTCGTCGGAATCTGATGATCTACTTGAATTATTTTCATGTTTCCGTTTTGTTTTCTTTTTATGTTTCCTCTTCTTTTTTATACCTGTTCGTTGAGAAGGTACGATTAATGAAAAGAACATTCGCAACTAAAACCATTGCTAAAGGAAAGTAATCCTAATGAATTCTACTTATCTAGCGTATTATTAGAAAGAAGAATAATATGAAACTATATGTTAAAATATATAAAGGAAAACTGTTTTATTTACATTTGAATGAAACTTAAAACAAATATGATATGTAAGATATATACATCTTCCGTAACAATTTACAATTGATTGTCAGCTTACTATTATTTTCTGGATCGCTGTTACTGTCGGAAGAATTGTATTTCGACTTTTTCTTATGTTTCTTATCCTTGTGCTTGTGTTTCTTTTTCGCCTTCTTCTTTTTAACCTGCGATTTCTTAGGCTTTTCAACTTTGATGTTGGCATTTGGAACTTGTTGATCGGGGTTCTCTGACGATACTACTTCTTCTTCGGCATCAAACGTGCTAAATAATTCTGTTAGTATTTCATTCGATGATTTCTCTGGTATTCCAGGTTCCGGCTTTATTTTAATTCTATCCACACCGACAGCGGTAATTAAATTTGCAATATCGAATAAGTCTCCCATTATTGATGCTCGTTCATTTTAATAAATAATCAAGAACCAACTTTTGTTGACATTAAATATTCACACTACACTCGCATTCGATTCCTGTTGTTATATGTTATACGATCGTGATCGTATTGAACCAACAGCACCAACAGTCATTGCCAATACCATTGAAATTGACCATTGTAGTATTGTCACGTTCACCGTTCACGTTCACATATTCATGTATTGTGTTCGACATCAGCGACATCTTCGTTACTAAAATACGGAAAGAAATTTTAAAATTCAATCTATAGTTGACTAACCGTTTTACAGATGTAGATATACATTTTCATTTACGAACGAATACCCGAATGAAATCTGAAATTGGGAATTTGCATAATACTTAGGATAGAGCAAATACTTGTAAGTATATTATATAGGTATATGTACATAAATATACATACAGGGTGTCCCACGTACCACTTTTTACGATTTTTCAAGTATAGTAAATCCTCTATAGTTGGAAAAAGGTCGTACACGATGAATGCAAAAAAATATCCCCTCCACTGTAGTCATCTGATCTCGGCTCGGGTATACCGGTGTGAACCACTACTAATGTGACGCGGAGAGTCACAGTCGGCAGCACAGTTCAAAAGTCCGCGCGGCCTCACAAAGTAATACCAATATAAAAATCATTTTATTACTTATTTTTTTAATGAAACTTTCACCAATATATTCGTGACATTTTTCTGATTAAAATAATACCAAACACGATATAATTTCAACTGTATCTCGTTTCCAGGATTCCAAGGGTGCAGGATTCGCGTTCTTATTTCTCGATAATACAAACACGCGGTTTTTCAGTACATATAGTCAAAAATGTTAAATAAAAGCTCGATCAAGGGCGCTATCTCCCTCGAATGTCCTATTTCTTCATTTACGAGGCGTAATTTGCATTATTCGAATTGTATGCTTCCGAATAATGCAAATTACGCCTAGTAAACGAAAAAATACGACTTTTGAGGGCGATAGCGGCCTAGATCGACCTTTTATCTAGCGTTTTTGACTACTGGAAAATTCCATTTTTATATATTATCGAATCCCGCACCCTTGGAATCCTGGAAAAAGGAGTCTACCCCTTTTAATTGACGATCAAAGTTTTCGACGGAGGGAAGGACATCGTATGGGAAAGAAAGAGACGCGGAGAGTCGGCCGGGCGCGGTCACTTTAGGATACGCGCACAGTGAATCCGTTTTCGTCCGACTTGGCCGACGCTGGCGCATCTGTCTCTTTTTTCAAACGTGCGGAAAAGAGAGACACAACGTCGGATGAAAACGGATCCACTGTGCGCGTACCCTTACACGCGCTCTTTTTCTACGGTCGGCTCGGTATTTGAAGTTCAAAAAAGTAGTTCGTAAACAAACCTCCAAAGATTTTTGCGACTATAGAGAATTTACTGTGCTTGTGATAACCTGACAAAAAATATTTCAATAAATATTGTAATAAAAAGTTCAAATTTCTTTTTGTTTATTATTGTCAAGGCCACATTCATTTTCTTAAATGGCACTTTGTATTTTCGACATAACAGTATTGTAGCCTGTATCGAGACGAATTCAACGACCTTGTATAGTATACCATGACCTTCGGATGACCTTGAAGGATTGATGCCATTATTGTATGCCATTATCACAAAAACTTTTATTGTATGCCATTATCACAAAAAATTATACCCCAATTGTGTATATATATGCAATTGTATTCTATCAAGAATTTTGCAACATGTTATTAGTACGATTGTGATAAATAATTAATGATGTACACGCACATGAACATACAATGTACAGATATATATATTAATTAGTACATAATTTTCTAAATTTGTATTAAGAATAAATCGAATGAAGACAGAACAATGAATATATATCTATATACGTACTTAATTCATAATGTTATGTTTAAAATGTACAAGAAATGAAAGGTAGTACTGAATAATGAAAATTATGTTAATGATCTTGAGTGTAATATAAGATAAAGTGTATGAAAGTCGACAATTCTATAATATATAATGATTTCTACACGACGTTGTGCTTCATCCATCGGTTAAACGAATACATTAATTAGAATGAATCGTAACATGTATTAAAAGTCTTAAAAGTATCGATAAGAACTTTGTACTCGACGTTTGTTAGTTACGATCTTAAATGAAGAAACAATTAATTGATTTTCATCCCGGGCGCGATGTTTGGGTGCAATATGAATCCACTAAATCGTTTCTTTTCCTTAAACTTATATGTATAGAGTTGGAAAACAGTGACTTCGCCATGTGGAACATTTATATTCTGCCTCTATGATTTGAACAGTTTTAACAGACAAATTAACGCAATGTTTGAATCATTTACAAATATATATAGTAACTAGCAAAAAGGCAAAATTGTAATTAACTGCATCCTACTTTATTAGCTTCTAAACCCTTGAACCCTACAACAAATAATTCGTACATTGTATGTCATTATTATATATGATAAATATCTATCAGTCACAATACATGTTGAATGTGAATTTTCTTGTGTATGTATGTCAAGGATCTGCGGGTTCTCGACATTTCGGATTCGGTTCGGATCGGATCGGGCGAGATTTAGCCGGCTCTATAAAGTATGAAACTTATAGGAATCTCAAAAGTATCCGCGTATCCGATTGCTTACCTATATACGAACGTATCGAGATCCCGAAACGATCTGACTGAAAACTACTCAGAAGGATAGAGTCTTATTAATTATTCGATAGAACTAAAATGCATAACAGAACCCAACCGTAACCGATATGTAAGCCAAAATTGCGATATCCTTGTAACAGTTAATAACATATTATGTATTTTGGTTCTTCGGAACTGTTTCAATCATAACCGATTTACAAATAACAGTTTAAAACAGTTATATTTTCAGAACCATTTTGAGTCCCTGTACTTTTTACTTCCAACCACCGCACTCTACATTAATAATGAATATACAGATTACATGGACTAAGGATCAAAGATACAAATATAAGTACAAATTATATTTACAAACGAAAAAGAAATTAGTTTTTACACCACAAAATTCATACTTAATAAATTTGTTAAAAATTTGAATAGCTCTTAGAAAATTGAGTACAAAGTAGATCATACTATAGTTTACACTTGTCGTTTATATGTCGTACAAGTATACAAGTATGTTAGTCGCGTTGTTTCGAGATCCCGAAAAGACTTAGGCAGTCGGATACATACATACTTTCGGGATCTCTAAACGTATCATAAGCATACTTCCGGAAACCCGCCCTATCTGTTCAGATTTCTTCCGGCCCGATCCGTGAGTCGGAAACTCGTACATCCCAGATACATTACATACATAAGAAAATGTATATACATGCATACACACGCGGACGTGCCACTTAAATGAAAAAATGATTAAATAGAAACTTAAAGATTCTAAGTGACCCCATGTATTGTTTGTGAAAATGATCTGAATAACAGAACTTATCGTTTCATTTGAAACCTGTTAAATTAAAGATGAAATTGAGTTCATTTGCGCAACATTTGATCAAAATCATTTATCAATATACTCCATTTTTCATTGATGACGCACTATTACAATATAATGTTAATCATAGCCAAAAACAGGTGGCTAGAAAAGTTCCAGCATTACTCGTTAATTGAATGTAAATGCCTATTGTGTCTGTTAATTTGTTACCTAATAAAACGAATAACTTTTCCCTGTTTTATAATCACATTGTATACACAATATACACATCAGTTTCTTCGGTAATATTACCAATTTCCTTAACTCATAGAAGCGCGAAAATTGTTCCATTGTGTGGAATATATATGAACCCTAGATTAGTTAAGTCGAATAATGTGATGTGTACATTATCTGTATGTAGTTTGCGATTCGAATATTCAAAAATTATACTTTTGCTTAAATATTCTTGGATACGTTATACGCATTACGAAGTGCTGCTCTCACGCGTCACGCTTATCTACCTTGTAGCAATAGCAAAATGTATGTAAATGAAACGAGGACCGATAATGGTACTATCATATGTATTGGACGAAACTAAGCTAGGGTGATTAAGTGGACGTTAATTTTATTAGTATTGCAATAAAATTAAAATTGAATATTCTTTCCATTCAATTTCTATAACTTATAGCTGTAAAATCTCTACGCGTTTCCGTCATCGTTATATACTAATGACTAGACTCCATGTTTTTGTTGCTATTTGTACTTTTTTGTGTAAAGCACATTTTCTCTGTTGCCTTCCTGATTAGTCCAATGATGTGGACGACACAAATTTACGAATGTGCAAATAGCAACATTCAGTTGCAGGTACAGCTTGTTACGTTTCAGACAAAACTATTCTGAAAACTTGATTACAGAGACCAGTATGAGCAAGTATCTTACCACTCCTCTACTCATGATATGTTGTGCATTTGTAAGAATACTTAAATATATTTATATCGTTTGTTCTAATACTGATCGCGCATGGACAAATTTTAGGCCACAAAGAGAAATTACGTTCGAATCAATTTTTCTTTGTCTTTCGTGTGCCAACGATTTAAGCATAGAAAGCCTTGAAAAATTGGTAGGATTCTTATAGCTTGTACCCGCAGACTGGTATGCTACATGAGTCATGTCATTTAGTGTAGTTTGCGATTTATTATCGCTACCAGTCGTGGATGATCGAGTATAAAATACTGTAGGAGTGAAAATATAAGAGAAACTATCGAGACTGATTAGTTTGATCCAAATGAGAATCAGAGCGAGCGAACCGCGACGGTACTGCGTGACGTGAGAAAGAGTGATAGACATTGACATTTGTAATTGTGAAAACGTTTGAAATAAAATTATTTAAAAATTCTACAATACTATAACAGAAATTATATGTACATATAATGTAATCATTTTCTATCACAAACTATGGAATACTATGAGAAAAAGGCTCGCACGCTCATGGTAACAGGCTCTCTGCATACTGCACAAGTTGTCATGCCAGGAGCACACTTAACACAAGCTACTATATGTCCACACGGCAAAAATAATACTCCTAATTCTCCGTTGTAACAAATTTTGCACATCCTCGCATCGTCTATGGGCTTATTGTTTTGCATGTTCGCATTCGATAGGTCTTCTATGCTTCCTTTTACAGATTCTGTGGCAGATCCGATGCTTTCTATACCACTGTCCGAGGAACC
Organism: Lasioglossum villosulum; assembly: GCA_963971365.1. Lineage (NCBI taxonomy): Eukaryota > Metazoa > Arthropoda > Insecta > Hymenoptera > Halictidae > Lasioglossum > Lasioglossum villosulum. The sequence continues at coordinate 6,002,676 of OZ020498.1, read as the reverse complement.
AGATTGAGAACTAGGACCAGGTTTACTTCCTGCGTCTTCCTTCATTTCTACGTTCATTAATACAGGTTGAACTTTCTTAATAAAACTTGGTAGATTCATCTGCATTGTTTCCTGGAACAAAATAACATAATAAGGATAATATATATAGAGAAAATAAAAAATTAAACATTTTTCCACATACCTCTTTGGTTGGCGGTGATATATGCTGACCCGTTACTTTATTAACATATTCTTGACCTTTAACCATCAGTAAATAATAACATTTTGAGAACCATTTTGCATGTTGTTCCCACGGGTTATCTTCCAGTTCCCAATCCTTCAAACCGCCGCCACAATGATAACAAAGAGTCTGATCACTTTTACCGGTATAATAAAAACCAGCATCCGCTAATTCTTCTTTACTTTGTGCCATAATTTTTGGCCATGTTTCGAATGTCCGCAGTCTAGCATCGTGACTGGCATATTCAGGATGTAATGGTCCTTTAGCTCTTCCTAAACCTAAACAGCCTAGTTTCGCTGTACTTGGTAATTGTAATTCGGCGGTTAAATTATGATTGTCTGGACCAGAGGTAGGTCTATATTCTACTCCATAAGGGCCACATACATCCCTACTCCTCGGTCTCGGTGGTAAAATCGTGCTAGGATCTACTCCGATCGGTACATTGCCACAATTAATTTTCCGAATAAATCTGCATCTTGCCGACCAACGTTGATGATCGACCATTGCATTATCACCTTCTACCCACTGACATATTTCCACGTGACATTCAAAGCATTTTACTTTGTCTCCTTCGCCTGTGTAATAAAATCCAGCAGCCGCAAGTTTTTTTGGCTCTATAATGTGTGGCACAGGCCAATTGTGATAGCTCTGCAGTCTTGCTTGTTCAAAGCAATAATCGATGTTATCGATGTTATCAACTTCGTCGATTAACGTGTGAGTTGTAGTAGGCGTTGGAGGTGTTAACTGCGAATTTGCTGAAGACTTTATACTCGAATCGCTTCCCAACTCTCTACGATGTTCAAGAATACCAGTCATTGTGTTCAAGCTGACTTAGAAGTAATGTGTGGTTTTGTAAAGGTATCCTTGACTAGGTATTTCAAAAACCTATAGAAAATATTGAATTTAATGTATCTAATGATCCATCGTTATAGTTGCTTGAAAAGTATTATTTTTACGATCATTTCAATTTTTTGTTTTTTTCGAATTAGACTCTTGGTAGTGATTTGTACGATGCTTCAGAATACATATGTTTACATTTAAACGGATTTCGTAGAACGAAACTGCGCGACATATGGCACCTACATATATGACGTAGCGCGTAACGTCGACGGACGCACTATTGTGCTGCACATTTATAGAAAATTACTTTAGCACACACGGGGAACAGAAAGAAAGGGAATAGAGAGAAATAGAGAAAAGAGAGAGAGAGAGAGATTTTAGTAAGTGGGAGTTGCTAGGCTGGTCGCGATGCCGTTATGATTCGTGAATGACGGAGTATCGTAGGCTTTCCTCACACAGCTTCGTAACGTCGAAATAACGCAACCTACATATCACACACAACAAGAACTTCCCAGAACGGGCTTGGGCTCTCGTTTCCTACGATTAGTTCTCAGAGATACACGTAGACGCGCACACAAGGACAGCTGTAATGCTGAGTCGCTGTTTACCACCCTGTGCGACGTTGCCGCTTGTATGGCCCGTATTCGTATTCTAACTTCTCTTGTTGCATTACACCAGTGCGAGCTCATGGGAATGAAATGTATCGACAAGGGCGTAGCAACTATTTCTCGTTCTTCCGTCGAGTTATAATATTTCATTAAACATGCTGGACGTTGTATTTTCTTGGTTTTCAAATTATTTCTTCGACATTGAATACTTCTTTTTCATTGAATTTATGAAGAAATTTTACATAAATATACTTGTACAATAAGCGTGTAATTAAAAACTTGCTAAATTGCTTTGTGTAAGTAGCTAAATTATACTTTATTTGTTATATCGTATATCGTGTATTGTTGTATAAGAATGTTGTATACTATCAAGAAAATACAGTTTATATAGGGAACCAAACCGGTTTGCTACGGCTCTGAGTGAGCTGGAAATCTACAGTGAATTCCTTTCTTCCCCCTTCCGGAACACACACTTCTGTAATGGTCTTTTCATGTGAAGTGAAGCCACAAATTAATCATACCCAGAATTCTTGGAATTAGCAACAATGAGATAGTATAGCGATAAGGAAAAGAGTGAATGAACGATCGCTTTTCAAATACAGTTTAAAAATGACGTTTTCATAGATGAATCTATTTAAAAACGCTTTACTAGATTTCGCAGATAGTAATATCCGTCTTCCTATGAAAATATAATATGAATGAATATATCAATGAATGAATGTAATACAAATGAACAAACTGTAAACGTAAAACGCCTATAATGGAGCGAAATCTTTTATTTTCCCCTGAACTTTCACATCTGTTTAATTCGAAACATCTGGCAACGTCGTAATGGGGAGCAACAAGGCAAGCACGAAACGGAAGTTGGATACGAGCAGCACAAATCCAAACTGGTCAATTGTTTGTATATGAAGGAAAAATTTAAATTTGCCATTTACATTATGATTACTTTCTTTCTATCTTTATTCGATTTTTACAAAAAAAAGAAAACATTCTATTTAAGAGTCAGGCAGCAAAAGGTTGGAATTTTTCTGGCGTGAACATTCTTCAACTCGTGGAGAATATTTTGTCGTTAGTAATTAACACAAAATTACTTTCACATTGAATACTACTCTCGAACCGAGATATTACTTCTCACCCGTGACCTTTTTTGTATACAAATGATATATACATGTAATCATAAGCGACATACCAATTTTTAAGATTAACAGGAAAGTCTCTTGATGAACACACATGCACTTTGTTCTTGGTTCGCTTCTTGTGATAAGGTGATTAATTCTTCCGTTAGTAGTAGTAGTTTCACGAGAGCACAGAAAGTAACTAAATATGTAGTTGTATTTTTATCGAGTACTACATTATTTGATTTCGTTCGAACGATATTATTGTAATAATTTAATAAAGAGACTTGTTCATTGACACCCTGTGCTTGACTTTCACTGTTTCTTGGTAGTTTTTGATGACAATAACAGCTAACAGCAATGGCTTCTACTTACTTCGCTGTGCTTCTTCGTCACAGCCAGTCTCAGTCCCAGTCACAATCCCCACTCGGGTTCGATCCGATCAAGGCATTTTACAGAGCAGCAACTACGTACAGTAATGCGTTCTCTCTCCTTCTTTATCTCTCTCTCTCTCTCTCTCTCTCTCTCTCTCTCTCTCTCTCTCTCTCTCTCTCTCTCTCTCTCTCTCTCTCTCTCTCTCTCTCTCTCTCTATCCGTCTGTCCCTCGTGCCCCTCCCTCTTTCGCTATCTCTGTTTTCAACTACGCGTGTAGTTCAATGCGTACATTTTATAGGAATTTTTATATTTTTCAAACCGTATACGCAAAAGTATATGTACGCTTTATCTAAAAATCAATACATTTATTACTTTCGTACAATTTTGAGTTTGTATGTATATTTATACATACTCAAATGATTTTCCAATTACTTCTGTATGTATTTATAATATTAAACAAAGCAAGAGAAAATATAATATGGAATTACAGAAATTGTATCACTTTCATACGTGTTAGAATGTAAATAACATCATGTATGCAGCTAAAATATATTTATGCATATACTGAATCGTCGACGCGTGAGATTCAGCACGTAACCAAATTTCACGCGAAAGAAACTTTTCGTGATAAATTTGAATTGAAGTTTTTTGATCTTATAATTCTATCGCGTTTCCTTCTGAATTATTTCAGTACGTGCAATTAATTCTTAGAATTAGTCTTGATTATTGTTTGTAAAGTCATGCAGTGTTTCAAGAATGAGTCAGTTATTAGAATACGCGTATAGTGTCATTGCATTGTTTTGGGTAGAAGGAATTTATTGAATGGTAGATGAGACGAATACGAATACAATTATTTACAGCGACAACATAAATATTCACAAAATTGAACAAGTATCGAAGACAAGTTTATTACTATACTCTTTGTTAGAAAAATATGTTGTAATTCGAATTAAGCAACACGATTACTATTTATAATCTAAATTCGCCCAGCTCCTACTTACCTTCAGAAAATGCGAAGTTAACATCACGCGCACTACATTCAACGAAATGATAACGCTGCACTAAAAACTATCATGTTATTATAGCTTAAGGATGACACATACTTTGAATTATCTTCCGTTTATCTTTTAGTTTGCTGTACTTCAAGTTTTAAAATTCTTATAAATTCCGGAGATTACATGAGAGAAAAGAAACATGATAGGTTCTCATGATTGCAGTATTGCTAAAGCGTCGGATGATAATATTCTTCTTTACATGTTACTCGTGTTGTTTCTCATTGTTATTTTACCATAAATCAAATTATAATTTACTATGTACAATTAATTAATTAAAACATGTTATATTTATGTATAATTTAATTAGAAACATTAACATTTTAATATAACAATAAGTATCTGTACGATCAATTAAAACGATTAAATATCTAAATAGTGCTTTTTTAATAAAATCTTCTAGAATTGTAGTAAACAAAGAAAAACATTTACATTTGTAATACAGTTTCATTTCACTGGTCGAAATAATTAAAACAATGGTAAATATTCTAGAACACTGTACAAGAAACACATTGCAACTTAGTTCACGATAAAAATGTACGAACAGTAGCATGAATTTCTTGTCGACACATTTGACAGTGAGTAAGGGACAGAGCACAGTGGATACAAGTTGCCAAGTGTCCGCATGGTAAAAATACAATAGCTACTTCTCGATCCATACAAATTTTACATAAACGAGCTTCCTTTAATGTCCTATTTTCTTCCTCCAAGGATGCTAAAACAAGTATAGTAATATAGTAATGTGTTATTCAAAATGGTAATAAAGCTATTACATATAGAAACTCATTGTTATCACTTACCATTTTCTTTCGCATTTACGTCCTTCTTCTTTTGAATAGTATTATTATGTATGTCGGATGGTTCAGAATTTTCCTTCTTGTCCGAGATTGATTCATTGCTTTCCTCATTTAGGAGGTCTGGCCAATGATTAGATGCCTTACTATCGTTGCAACTTTCTTTGGTGTTGTCGTCTCCTTGCTTTGATATTCGATCATACAATCTAGCGATCAAAGTATGTCTGTGAGTTATACGAGTCATAAAACTTATTATCCTAAATTTATTATATTTATGTATATGTATCGAACATATAGATTTACTACATAATTAACATACAATCGTTCCAACGAGAGGTCGTCTTCTATTTGGGGAGAGGAATTCGTATGTAGAGTTTCAATTTCTTCTGTTTCTGTAACTTCTTGCGTGGAGGATGAAGCTGTGCAAGTTGGAGCGGGAGATGTTTCTATTCGATTTGTACGTTCCTCTTCTGGTACACCCTCAAAAATCTGTACAAGTAAATGAAGTATAATTTATAGTCTCTCATAGATATGTGTATTGTGCAAATATAATCAAATAATACTTACTGATGGAAGTAATGGTGGTCTGTTATCAATGCATTCTTGAATGAATTTTCGTCCTCTTATAAGATTTACAAATTCGCATTTAGGAAACCATCTTGCATGCTCTGTCCACACATCATCGGTTACCTCCCAATCTCTTAAACCACCGTCGCAATGAAAACATCTGACGAGATCTCTTAATCCTATTATGATCGTTAATATTTCGTATTTAAATGTATTCGAAGCAAATCAGATTTGTATCGAATCTAATATTTACCTGTGTAAAAGAAGCCTGCTCTGGCCAATATTTCTGGAGTTTGTTTTAGATTTTCTGGCCAACCATAGAAAGTACGTAATCGTTCTTCATATGTTGCATGATGCGGCTGTTTCGGAGCTGCATGCGTTTGAATCCCTAATTCTGTTAGACTCAACGTTGTACCAGGCATTAACTTTACATTGTTTAAATATAAGGTATCTATGGAACAAGAGGGTTATTATGAAATAATTGTTGTAGATCCACAACACGATCTCTTTACAAATAAATACATACCATCTGCATCTTGATGTAAATAGAAATCACATTTGGGAAAATGTATTCTGTGTTCTTTGTCTGGATCATCGCCAGATTTCCATGTACCCAAAACACCTTTACAATACTCGCACTGTACCTACAAATGTGTACAAATGTGTAAATGTGTGAATACCAGATAATTTATCAGGTATTGCAGTACATTAAGCATTCATTACCACATCTTCGTGTAGTAGATAATAGAATCCAGCTTTGGCTAGCTTCTCGGGCGATACGATAGAAGGAATTGGCCAATTTTCAAAAGTTTTTAGCCTTTGGAAGAATGTGTTAAATTCGCCTCGTCGATCGTCGTGAAGATCTCTATCTCTATCATTGTTTCTCGACAGTAAGTTAGTGAATGTTGAAATTAATTCGTAGTAAGCGCTAGATCTTGGTACTAATGGAACGTTGTAAGTATGCGACGGTTGCAAGTTGAAAGCAGATGGGATCTGGTTCTGAATGAAAAAGCAATCAGGTGCAGCTTCGCGATGACGAGTAATAGCTTGATCGCCATAATTCCAATCAGAGATTTCTATTCCACATAAAAAGCATTTTACTTTTAGAGCTTGACCACTATAATAAAATCCAGCTCTTGCTAATCGTGTGGCATCGATAGGGGCATTCGCTGGCCACTCTTCGAATGTCTGCAGTCTATTTAATTCGACGTTCATTTTCAAACTTTGATTGTTAATGTTTGTTCTGTTCGACGGCAAACATTTTCTACCTACATTATATTCGAAATGTACAATATTTTCATACTTTTTATGAAGTACATTACGATTTAACGTTCTATGCAAACAGACCGAGATATTACTTGCTCGTGTTGTAAGCACTGCGCGTTTGGTTTGGTATGGTATATGGTATGAAGTAAAAAGTAAAACTAAAGATTACTAAACGTGTATAAAACGTGGTGTGCAGTACGTATACTGCAGTATACTGTTATCAGTATCAGCAACTTACTATACATATACAAGTGTTTACGCGATTGTATTTGCTGCGCATGCGCGACATATGCAAGTACATATTGTACTATATATACAAATGCATCAGGAACGTACTTTCTTCAAGGCACTAAATCCTTTTAAATATTTTTAGGAATATTTTGTTCTTTGTAAGAATATATGCAAGTAAAATCAGGTAAAACGAGCAGCTAATTTTGAGGAGAATAAACATAACCGTATACAGCGAAAATAAACAATTTATTGAAGGCGACGAATAGAGGAAAGCCCTGGTTTTTCAACTCAAGTGAACCAGTAGTGCACCGGTTTTTTTGTCGTGATGAGTTGGAGCTGATCTGTACATAACACTGCTACATGAACGTACAAGAAGAATTTAAAAAAGACAAGTTTATTGTATCAATCAGTTCTCTTATGTACATACGCATACACATACATTATTTTTAAACATTGATTACAACAGGTGCGACTACACTCCATAGTACAATGACGTTGTTAAAGAATATAAAGAATGTAAGTTATTAAACCTTCAACTGTTTATAAATGATCGAGTCAACAACGAAACAGTCACTAACAGATTACATAATGATTTTGGTTTTTTTCGTATGATTTATACAAATGCGAATAATTTATCAGTTTTATAGAAAAAATGTAACATTACTTTTGTGAATATTTTCTTCCAGATACCATTGATTTCTCTGCGATCGTATGCTTCCCTGCCAAAATTAAACGATGTAGTTATAGTCGGTGCTGTTAGAACACCTATGGGGTCATTCCGTGGTAGTTTATCAAGTGTACCTGCACCAAAACTCGGATCTGTTGCTATACAAGTAAGGATTAATATATCTATACGCATACATGATTTTTAATTAATGATATTAAATATTTATTAGGCTGCAATCGAACGTGCTGGACTCTCTAAAGAAGAAATTCAAGAAGTATATATGGGAAATGTTTGTCAAGCTTTCTTAGGTCAAGCACCAGCTAGACAAGCTACATTGTTCGCAGGTTTGTAGTACTATTTTCTTTGTGTCTATGGTTGGTAACAAGAATAATATATACATATCGTTAAAATAGGTCTTCCAAAATCCACTGTATGCACAACGGTTAATAAAGTTTGTGCAAGTGGTATGAAAAGCATTATGCTTGCTTCTCAGTCTTTGCAATGTGGACATCAAGAGATCATTGTTGCCGGTGGTATGGAGTCAATGTCAAATGTACCGTTTTATCTTGCACGAGGAGAAACTAGATACGGCGGCTTGAAACTTGAAGTATGACAAATAATTTGAAACATGTATTCGTAATAATCTACATTTTTTAATTAGTTGTATTTATATGACAGGATGGTATTGTATTTGACGGTTTAACCGACGTTTACAACAAATTTGCTATGGGCAATTGTGCAGAAAATACTGCTAAGAAACTCAACATTACTCGTGCAGAACAGGACGAATATGCTATCGGCAGTTACAAACGCAGTGCAGCTGCTTATGCGAACAAAATATTTCAGGCTGAACTTGTTCCGGTGAATGTACCACAAAGAAAAGGCAAACCCGATGTAGTATTTGCAGAAGACGAAGAATACAAAAGAGTTGATTTTGACAAGTTTTCTAAACTGAATACAGTTTTTCAGGTATAATTTGGAAATCTAATGACAAGCAAATAATTCGGTAGCAACTTCATTTTCTTTCAGTGATTTTGTTAATTTATTGTAGAAAGATAATGGCACTGTAACCGCGGGAAATGCATCGACTCTGAACGATGGTGCAGCTGCATTAGTATTAACTACCGCAAGCATTGCTGCAAAAATGAATCTGAAACCTTTGGCACGAGTTGTCGCGTTTCAAGATGCTGCGACTGATCCTATTGATTTTCCCATTGCACCGGCGTTCGCAATCCCTAAGGTATATGTACATGTATATGTAATACATGTAATGCTATTATATTTTCGTTAACCAGACGCATATTTATTTGTAGTTGTTAGCAAATGCAGGAATCGATAAAAATGACATAGCTCTTTGGGAAATTAACGAAGCATTCAGTGCAGTTGTAATTGCAAATCAAAAAATGCTTGATCTTGATCCCAGCAAGGTGAACGTTCACGGCGGCGCTGTGTCTCTTGGTCACCCTATCGGGTAGGTATTTATTCGATTCAAAACCTACGCCTAGCTTAAAGAAATCTATCGAGTGTGTCTGTCTACTAAATTATTTTAGAATGTCTGGAGCCCGTATCGTGGTGCATTTGGTACATACTTTAAAACCCGGGCAGAAGGGTGTTGCATCAATTTGTAACGGAGGTGGTGGCGCCTCTTCGATTTTAATCGAAAAGTTGTAAGTCCTTCTATCGTGTTGACGAGTTTTATTTTACTTTTTTATACTAAAGGATATAAGCTATATGCTAGCAAATAAGTTTTACGATAAATTTTAATCAGGAACGATTATTTACCTATCATGCATTTTAAAAACGATCAGATATCATATTGGCTGTGATACATGAGTCGACTGATATTAGCTCTTAGTCATAGTTGCCAGGCAATATTTTTGTATAAAACTAATTGCAAAGAAGATATTTTTTTACCGTACACGAAAATGTGTAATTTAATTGTTAATTAATATTTAAGAACATCGTCTTTTTATTATATCAGATTTTTCAGAAAAATAAAGCATATTATATGTATAAGGTTTTTCTCTTTCATTTTGCGTAGGTGTCATCCGATATCTTCTCCACCCACTCTAACATTGTACACGAAATATCCGTGTCCACTTTGCGACGTTTTAAAGAATGAATTGCGAGCGAATTTTTGTGATCGTTATCGATTGCAAGAAGTTGACATTACAGCGCCAGGAAACGAACGATTTCTTGAACTCTACAAATACGACATTCCAGTTCTTTTTCTGGAGGGACAGTTTCTTTGCAAGCATCGTTTAAATTCAGAACTGCTAGATAGGAGATTAAACGATTTGATATCGTGACTGAATAACGTTGAATAATTTTTGTATTTTTTTCATATATCGAATGAATAAATAAAACAAATTAATTGTTTGTACATATACATCGATTAATCGTGTCACGAATTTACTTGTATGCCGTTGGACGCACGGAACTGAATCCTCTATCAATTACAATGACAATAATGGCAACAAGAAAGCAAAGATCGGGCAGTACAATTTTATCGCATATCATATTCTATTTGCAAGTTGTATCGTTGAGTAAATGTTGGAGTTCGCTCGTCCGCTTTCGCCTGTTCTCTCTTTGAGTTGGCTATTCTTTTCACCCTTTCCCTATGCGCTGGCTCTTTCCTCTTGATTCCCTTTCTTTCTGCCAGTGGGTCTATGCATACGGTCTTTCCGATGGATAAGCAAGCGAGCGGTATGTAGAGGTAGAAGCAAGCCAGCAAACAGACGCAGACAGGCAGGTAGGCAGGCAGGCAGGCAGGCAGGCAAGTCAGGCCAAGTCAGGGCAGCCCAGGCCAGCCAAGGCAGGCAGACAAACACGCGTACACGTACACACACACCAACGTACACCGAAGATCAGTAGTGAATTGGTGAATGCACGCATCGGACTCTCCTTGCCGACGTTCGTTCTTTCTCAGTGCGTGCCTTACTCGGATACCGTGAAGTATATCTCACTCGTTTCGTATCATCTACGTGGCGCATTGTAGCGAATGCTTCGTCGAGTTCCCGGACAAAGTGCATACGCGTTCAACAAACCTGCTGGAAAAACAAACATGTGTCCTTTGAAATCTCCTAAATGAAATGAAACTGGTGGTTGACTGGTTCGCTGCTACGATAGTGCCATCCGCAAGTCGGTCGCCAGTGCCCTATGTACCTGATGTTTCTCGAGCGACCACCGCGTTGACCAGTGCCAAAAATAACAAAGCAATCGAATTCAAAAGTGGAGCTCGAACCCGAATCGCTTAAGGAACGTACACACCGTGGTGATTTTCGATCGATTTCACGGATACGCAAGAAGCGGTAGAGACCGAGCTGAATCGTGATCGATGAAAAATTATGAAAGTTGATTGAGAATCCTATAGATCGAGGAAATTCCATCGGAATAAAGTCGAAACACCCGGAGGGTTTTATTTTTGCAGAAAAGTGATGATCCGATCCACCCAAGTTTTCGCTGGATAGCCTATACCTATGTATAGATTGTGAGGCCTAAATTTTACTCGAGTTCGTCGGCGTGCGGAGAGGAAAAAGAAGGAACAAGAACGGTAGAAAAGTTTCTTTCTGTTTTGATGGGCACGCTTCTGGCCGAGCAAGTCAGTTTTATAATATTTTTAGATGGCGTTATACTCGGTCTCGATCGGTTTACGAATTTCAGAGAGAGGAGAGACCGTTGCATCTCGTACCGTGTTCCCTGGCACATTTTTCAATCGTGTTGATACAAGTGCATTTCTTTTGTACAATGCGACAACGGGGATGTGAAAGTGTGAAACCCAAGGAGCATAAGAGTTTTGTGTTTATTCGAATGTGGTCACAGGATTTTCAATGAATTCAATTGCGTATACAGTGGTGTCGGTGTTCCGATGTTCCCTGCGCGTCCAAGCAAATTTTCAGGAAAAATGAAATCTTGGACTGCTCGCATGATTGTACGGCGGCATAGCGACGACCCAACACTTCCGATCTGCGGACGATCTTTTTGAAAATTCAACGGAGCTAGAGGTACGCGTATCAGCTTCTTCAATGTTTATAGCGTAGTGTAACATACCACGTATATTTTGGTGGCTTGCAAAAAATAACAATCGGAAAGAAGAAACAGATTTGAGGATGTTCTGGAGGTACAATGGGAGACGAAAGTACAAGGAATTCGAAATCCATCAATATATTGGCAATGAAAGCGATTCACGAGTATGTTCTGCATGAAAAAATAGATTAATTTAAGCTTTCGTTTAATTAGTGAATTTCATGTTATATTTATTTTTTAATCAAATTGTCTTCATATTCAAAGTGACCTTTACGAATAATTGTACCCTTTGATTTGAACTTTGTGATATTCAATTTATACAATTATGCAATAAAAAGTTAAAAATAAATATTTAAATAAATTAAAAATACTTCAGAAAGCAATATTCATGGTTATTATTGAAAACAAACTTGTGAAATTTCCGTAAAATTATGTTCTGATAATCACAAAACACTTGACCATGTTAGTGAGATGACAACAGGATAAATTTCACGTTTCGTAACAGTTTATAATTTTTTTGCTCTGGAACTGTTTAGTGAATCCTAGTAAATTTTGAACATAATTAATTACATCATTTTTACTATATACATAAAAAAATTGGAGTTTCTAGTTGCGTTTTTTCAAGCATTAAATAGGGTTTGAAGTAGAATTTTATGAATTCTCCATAAGAAGACGTGTTAAAATGTGCAAACTTCAAGTTGCTATAATTCTCAAACGGTGCAGCGAATCGAACCCAAACTTTGCTAATTCGATTAATTTAGTGAGAATTATATCTTGTCAAGATTTCAAAAATTTCGTTGCGTTTTTATATACCTCCAAAACATCCTTAAAATAGCATTGATCGGTATACATAAGTACGTGTAGGAGTAGTTGGCCTTCGAGCATGTATCGACGTATTTATATCAGAATATCGTAATTATTTGTTTGTTTGTACCGTGTCGCGTTTTCTTCGATTCGATGTTCTACCAAGTAAGCAAGTACTTACTATGTGGTTGCTCCGATTTCTTGTTAGAAACAAGCGAATATCGCGAACGAAATGCGTTGGCGCGGTACAACGTTGATAAGATAAACACTGGGGAACGAATTTCCTGGAAACTTCGAAAGCGACGTTTTCGTTAATTGTTCCGCGCTTAATCATCCTTTCACTGTATGTTCTTCGATATTTCTGTTAAATACGTGGACATATTCATACGTATTTTCATGGGACCTGTCTACTGTCTGCAGTCCACGGTCTCTACACGACAAAGTCCGTTACCGTTACTTTCCGCGACCTACTTGACTTCGGGGTAAAAAGCCGTGAAACGAAGTTTACATAAATAAGGTATAGTCGCGTTATTATCATTTATTTGTCACGAAAGATGTGACGAATTACAATGAATCAGGATTGTCACGAAAGACGTGACAAATTACAATGAATCAGAATTGTTGGTATTTTTATGTCCGTTGGTCCGAAACTTCTATTTTAGTCAGATCAATGGACTCTGGTTAAGAATGTCGAGTAAAATCATAATTGAAAGAACATGTGCATGTATACATATGCATAAAACGTTGTTTCGGTGATTTTAAATACAAAATAGTGTTGAAAATATCGCTAAACGAATGAATGACACCCACCCGCCATGCCAGATTGTAACACATATATAAATTCTGTTGCATCCTGTCGACGTACTTTGGTGAGTCTTGTTTCAAGGTTATGAAATAAGATTCTTCAGCGAACGCGTCCGAGTCAATTGGAAATCATGTGGGTTGCGATTTTGCAATTAACGGAAAAATATGTATATGTTACGGTAAATGCGATTAATCCGGTGATTATGCATAATTGCATAAGTAGAGTACCAGTAGAGATTACTGTGTTATTAGCAGTCCAATCGAAATGTTTTTATCACGTATAGCGTGGTTTTAAAAGAGCTTTCACGTAATGTTATGATACTCACCGAATACGCCTTGAAATCTTCTCACAGATAGGAGTAAAAAAGGTGTATTTGCAAAAAATTGAAGGTGACCTTGAAAAATCATGAAAAAAACAAGTTGCCACAAAATTTGCTATAATCGCGTGAAAGCTCTCTTGAAACCATGCTATACCTGATGAAAATATTTTTGATCGGACTAATTACCAGTTTATTACGTTTACCGTAGCATATACAGTAGGTGTACAAAGTGTTCGTACACCTTTTAAAATAGAATAACTCTTTTATAATTGAACCAAACGACCTGATTTTTTATAATTATTAGAAGCATTGGTCTAGGAAATGACATGCAAAAAAGATTTTCCAACAAATTATTATTTACAAGGTTACATGCAAAAATAAAAAAGGCATTTTCCAAAACTTCTTTATTTGGGCTCGTAATGGAAATAAAAAATTTACGTTTTGTAGATCTACGGTAGTTATACACGTACTGAAAATTTCATCGAAATCTTTTGACGCAGGAAGAAACGACACGCATCGAAAGATGTACGATTCTGTAGATCTCCAAAACATATATTTTGATAAGGGCCCTAATAAAAAAATTGAAAGAAATGCGTTTTTATTTTTCCATGCAATCTTGGAAATTGTAATTTTTGGAAAATCTTTTTTGCAGATCATTTAGTAAACCAATGCTTGTAATTGATGATAAAAAATTCAGGCCGTTTGGTACAATTATGCAAAAGTTGTTTTACTTTAAAAGGTGTACGAACACTTTGTACACCCACTGTACATATTTCGGGTTTTTTCGGGTTGTCCATCGACTGGGGACTCAAAACGAATATTCTTGAGGCGTTGTCCTGGTTCGTGATTCACGAACGAACTATGTAGAGCCGTTGCCAGCTGAGAAGGTCCGGTTACCTGTTACCGGTTACCGGTTACCTGTTACCTGTTACCTGTTACTTGTTTGTTACTTGAACATGCGTGCTGCCATAGGACTCGTCCCAACGCGACAACGTATCGACTGTGACAGCATCTTGGTTTCAATCTGCAGTCTTTTGCTGCAGGATTTCCAATGGATCACCGACAAATTTTTCGAGGTTGCTCTCCTGCGTGCTCGTTGAGCGTCGATGTCACCGATTTCATCCCGCGCATACAGTTCTACGCCGCAGTTACTTGCCGCTTGCATACGTCTTACGGGGTGTCCAGGAACCAATGACAAAACTCGAGAGGGGAAATGTTTTGAAAACGGGAAGAGGCAATTTTGTAGCCAAGATTCATTGCGACTTAAGGCGGTAGACTCGTTTCCGGGATTGCGAAGGTGCAAGGATTGCAAAAATCGGGGTTTTCAATAGTCAAAAGCCTAAATGAAACGTTAATCTAGACCGCAATCGTTCTCGAAGGTCCTATTTTTAAGTTTACGAGCGGTAATTTGCATTATCCCATAATGCAAATAATGAATAGTACAAATTACGCCTCGTAAACGTAAAAATGGGACTTTTAAGTACGGTTGCAATTTAGGTCGATCTTTTATCTAGCATCTTTGACTACTGAAACAGCCCATCTTTGTATTATGTATCAAGAAATGAGAACGGGCATTCCGTACCCTTGCAATCCTGGAAAAACGAGTCTACCCTTTTAAGTACATGGATATAAATGAACTATTTCTAGATTGCGAATCATTATGCATTTGCGGCTTCTAAAAATGTTCAAAAAATGCTGGAATATAAAGATTCCTCAGAATTTAGTACGATTTTAATTTATTTAAGATCTACAAAGACTGCCTCTGCAAACAAGATTTTACATGATTTCACTTTCTTAGTTTGCCTACAAACATTAAAAATTGTATAAACATTCGCAGTTTAACTATTTCGCGTGCATCAATGCAACGATTCAATGAAACGAGCGTAATCGTTTATTCGTTTGGTTGGCACTAGCGGAAACAAGAAGAGAACACTTTAATCCAGAGCAAGCTATTTCCAACTGACTCGGAGAAATATGGCGAATCGGCAGTAATGTACGCGACCTTTCCTACTTATTCTCGCAGCGATCAATGAAATTGGTTGTGCCTCGTGCCAGTGTCGCGTTCAACTCGCAGTTCGTTGAACTTTTCCAATCGTTTAAATCGCTTCGGAGAAATTGACTGGATCGCCTCAAAATCGTAGTACATGTGGCACGTGGAAAGACATGAATGAACGCACGTGACAAACGGTAAACTCGCACACGATAAGCGACGAATAAAATTGTACTTCCGTTCGAAATAACGATGCGATACGAATAGGTGGCCGTGAAAAAATTGTTTTCAAGTTTCGAGAACGATGGGGCCCTTTCTTTGGAGGATTGAAGTTTAGAAAAATCGATCGCCAAACGCTGAAGTCAAGAGCGCTTACATATACATACATACATTGCAATTAGGGATTGGAATCCAGCGCCATTTTCAATCTCGCGGGGTTCCGCGGGACCGAAGATTTAGTTCTTCAATCTAATATATGTATATTTAATAAAGAAACAAATTCTACTTAATGAGATAATCATCTTTAATCGTATTAGTCAAAATTTATGAACGAAATACAAACAGAATCTAAATCTACATAAATGAAAATAAATCTCTTTTTGGAACTATGATTTAAATATATTCATTGTTCGCGTCGTCATTCGCGAAATTTTGATTATACGCATGGTCTTGCAAAATTTGCGGGATTCTGCATCACCTGCATCTGCATTTATGAAATGCGAGACCAGAATGACGCGGGATCCCACTTTGCGGGATTGCAATCCCTAATTGCAATTAGTGTCCACGGAAGTATGGACACGACCCTGGTCAAGCAAATATTTCGGATGAGTTTCTTCGAAATAATTGATGTGCGGGCATCGTACGTTAGCATCACGTCGTTAATAACGTCTAAGAATAGTGTAACACCGTCGTCGAAACTCTGGCTAATTTTTCTCGAGCGTTCAACATTCGGTCGCACCTCTTCAAACGGTAAACTGCTATGCACCGGTCGGTACCGTTTCGACTTGGCAATTAATTGGAGCATGACACCTGGATGGATTTTTCGTAATATCTTTCGGTACTTCGCGGACGGTGAGTCGTTTCCAATCAGATTCCTTTCCTTAGACTTCAATGTTATTTATTGTTAGAGTAACAGTGTTGTTGCTCGATGAACGACGGGACGATCGCGACAAATATAACTAATTAAGGACTAAGACATTAAGGAATAAGCGAACTAAGCACCCCGGGATACAAAAAAGAATTTATTAACAAGAAATTGAAACAACTTTTCCAATTTTCAATTGCGAATTATGCTTAAAGACTAAAATTTGTTTTTTTTTATGTAAAAGACCAACATTTTTACCTGTTGGGGCTTCGACTCGACTTGAGCCGCTACTGACGTTATTTACATACTAACATTTTATTGAAATCGGGGAGATGCTGCGAATCGAGTGCTCGTTGTTTCAACGTGTAGTAGGAGTTACAATTAGATTAGAAGACTAGGTGCATCCAAATGTGGGACAAATCGAAACGGCTAGAAGGAAAACACGTAGCCCCTTTATCGTGGGAATATGACTTTAATAGTAATAATTAATAGTAACAATTAACGATTAACGATTAACAATGGTAAAGGGTTGATTTGAACGAGTTGTTGGTCCGTAGTGAGTGGAAATGTTCTGGTTTCAGAGGTAGCCCGGTGGAAAATGGCGTCGAACGAGGACGGAGACTTGATCGATCTCGGGAACGAGGACGTGTGCGTGCAGCGGGTGTCGGTTGCGGAGTTGTTGCCCGAGCAGGAGCATCTTCTGGACGTGTGTCCGCCGAAGCTGGAGGAAACCCTCTCGCTGACCAGGAAGCAAGAGCAAGTGCAGAACGTTAGCGACAACACAGACGTGCTGGTCACTTTGGGTCACGACCAGGTGGTGCCTATCCGCAAGAGAATCGACGTTGTCTCGTCCGACACGATCAAGCGAGTCCGCGACATCACGAAAAATTTAGAGCCGGTGATAACGAAGACTTGTTCCGAGATGAATGAGGAGCACCGGGACACCGTGGACCACGGGAATGCGATCTCGCCGAACCTTGAAAACGGCGGTCGTCTGTGCTCCGAGGGTCACGAGTACGAAACCTTCGAGACACAGGAGATCAGCAACGCTTTCGACTTTCTCGCGGAACACGAGGATATCGAGCTTGATCAGCTAGACCCGGCATACGAGCGACGCGATACGCTCAAGGGTCACGAGTATGAAACCTTCGAGGCACAGGAGATCAGCAACGCTTTCGTCTTTCTCGCGGAACACGAGGATATCGAGCTTGATCAGTTAGACCCAGCATACGAGCGATGCGATACGCTGGAGGGACTCTCCGCGCGAAGCGCTTCCGAAAACGAGGACCTGTTGAACTGCCATCGCAGCTCCTCGGCAACCTTCAACCGGAAACCACCGGACAAGCACTTTTTCCGAGACGATTTCCGTATTACCGACAGAGGCAAGTCGATGTTTCGCGACCAGGACCAGGATCGGGATCAGGATCAGAAACTCAAACTCGAAGACAGCGACGACGTCACTGTCGTTAAGAAACGCTACGAGGATGGGTCGTTCGGTCGAACGGTGGGAAGAGCATCTTTTCAGGGAGCGCAATGTAAATCGTGGACCGAAGGAGCTAATCTAAACAATGGATCCAGGGATGCGTTCTTGCGGTTCGATAGGTCCATCAGTTTGGGGGATTACAGTAGCAAGCCGTCTACTTCTAAAGCTGCTCGTAGGCAGTCCAGTTTTATTACAAGGTACGAGGATATTGATTGTGGCAGTGTCTGGTAGCTTTGTTAATGGTAAATGGCGTCGTCGCGAAGTACTCGTAACGAGGTGAGAGCTGCTCGATGGTGGTCGTGTTACGCGTTTCGATCACCGTCGGGTAAACCATCGTGTTGTACTCAGGTGCGCTTACTGTGACGAACCATTTTCCATTGTTCTGTGCATTGCCGGCCATTATTAGCGTTCCCTAGTAAATACGGATTGGTACGGTCCACGAGCCGACTCAGCTTTCTTTTGTCGTTTCGCGCGACAGATTGCGTTACCATGAGAAATGCTTTTCACTTTTTCGAAGGTCTAGAACAAAATTGACTCGATTAGTTTACCATCATTGATTCTACAGTAGTATAACGTAGCCTGAATCGTTTTCAGATTTTCCGAGGACAAAAAATTGGGCGAGGAGCCGGACGACGAGCTGGACGAGGAACTGGACGAGGACACGAACCCCCAGGACGGTCGTTCGGAGTGTTCGGAAGTAGACTGGTCTTGGCTGGAGGTAGTCGAGTGCCCGCAGACCGCGGCCGCGGACCCTTCGTTGACGCTGGTTGCGGTTGACGCGGTTCAAGAGAGCACCGAACACCATCGAGGAGGGAGTGCATCCCCCACCAGAGAAAGCGCAAGGCGCAAGCGCGGCTGCGAGCACCGTGTTACCGATGCAGGCTGCAGTGCCGCGATGTACGCCTCCGAGACGGCAAAGTCCCCGGTGGTCGGTGATTCGCGATGGTCGACCACGTCCGACCAGCTGGTCGCCGATTTCGTCGAGGCGGTGATCGATCGCGATGAAGCGCCACGGTGTAACGCAAGCAACTCGAACAATGAGACCACTCGCGACAACAACCCTGCCACGGTGGTCAACTCCTGGCTTAGGGCTTCTATGAGACGGCTGCGACACTTGAGACTACCGGACGGGGCTGAGCGACAATGCGGCGGCAGCGATTCCGGCAATCGGCGAGGATTCGGAATCGCGGCGATCACGAATGCGACAACGACCACGAGTGCGACCGAAAGCGGGACCGGGACCGGGACCGTGACGACAACCGCATCCGCGCCGAACTCGCTGCCGGACATAGCGCTGATCGCGCCGGAGATTTTGGCGGCGCAGACCAACGGTGCTTCCGGCACGCTTCTCAGGCCATCCAGCGCTCCTGTCAGAAACGTAAACACTCTGAACGCGGTGCCTCCCCGACGAGGTGCTCGACAATCCAGAGGAAGCCGATCCCAGATCGGGAGGAGCTGTCGAGAATCGTCCTCCAGGCAGAGCAGCGTTCTATCGACGACCACCGGTAGCGATACCACCGCGTCAGGAACAACAACGTGCTCCAGCTCTTTCGGCGATGCTTCCACCAGTCCACCTTCGAGCACGGTTACCAGTCCGCAGCGCGTTGCTTCCAGACGGTAAGCGCTCATTTATTTCATCGACCCTCTTTATCTTAAATAATTGCTTACCGCTTCGAACGAGAAATGTCCTTCTGTAGTCATTGCGGCATAGTGGTTCGATATGGCGATTAAACAAAGAAACCGAGAATGGAACAGTTTGCTTATCGTTTGAACCGGCGAACAGCGAAATTTGCTTTGTCGTAATTTCTCTTTGATATTATGAATTTCCAAATACGTATGTATAACGACTACGAAAACCGATTTCGCAGGAAACGTTGGTCTATCGAATGTCTAATGATAAGGGCGAAAGTAAAAGCGATTGTAACTCGCATTCGGTGGGGATGCGTTCAGAATAATCGACGAAGAAAATTACGGCAGTTCCTGTTTAAGGAATGACAGCGGTCTGTTTAAGGCTTGCGTATTTTTTGTATCCGCAATGAGCGAGCACATAACAATTCGCGATTGACGCAATCTTTGGTGTTGCATCGCGTGCTGTGCAACCAAACCGAAACATATAGACTTTTTCGTGCGAATCGATTTAGAATATTTTGTTGGTTTCCGCGTAACTCTGGCGATACCGAGGGTGCTGTTGATTAACCTTTTCTGTTCGTTTCATCTTGCCACATAGCATCCCCTTATTTCTTTCCGTGGCGCAATACTGTGTTCCGGTACCCGATAAGTTCTCTTGTGGACCAATTTCGTAATTCGTTTTCGCTTTCGTTTTCTTTTTCGTTAACGAAGGTGCTAAAGAAATTGTAGTATGTAGACGACGCAACTTTGCATGCGATTCAATGGAGCCTGCGAGGGCGATGATCCCGATCGTGCGATCGTGCGATCGCGCGCAATCGCTCAGAGATTGTTTCACCGTCGATGAACCGTGTAACCTGTTGCGCAATCTACAAACGGTGCTACGGAGCAAGATCTCCCGACAAAGTCGGAAGCAGTTCCGTGTGCGCGTCTCTGATGCAAAACAACAAATACAGTATTTTATCGATGTAATCCCTAAACAGGGGTCTGCGTAGGGTCATTTATATGCTAGGGATACTATTCTTTGAGTTTTGCCGAACGAAGAGAAGGACGAATGTGTTTCTTATATCGATCGTATTTGTTGTTAATAACTGAAGTTAAATGTTTTCGGCGCAACGGTCCGTCCTTTGATACTGATTAAAAATAAAAATAAATTTTGCAAATCGTCAAATAATCACCGTCGTTTCGATCCTAGTTTGGTAGAGAAGGACAGCCGAGCTCGCCGAGAAGTGTAAACATAACTAAACCGAATTTCAAACATCTGTATTTTTTATTATTTTTTTATGGGTCTTTGATGACAATATTTGTGGCATTTTTCTAATATAAATCATACCAAATATGATATAATTCAGGTGAGGAAGGACACTGGCACAATTCAAAGGCTCGCGCACGAAAATTGAATTGTATATTTCACAAGTAAATATCATCGAAATTATACCATGCTTGGTATGATTTTTATTAGAAAAATGCCACAAATATGGTCATCGAAGTCCCATAAAAAAATAATGAAAAATAAAGAAGTTTGAATTTCCGATTAGTGTGAGCTCACCGATCTACCCGAGCTGCATGGTGTCATATTTCTCGGAAACTGAGGCCTCTCGAACATCACGACTCCTCAACAGGGTACATCTCGCAGTAGTGGGGATATCTCCGGGACACTTACGTGCTAGACATTTGGGACAGATACCGATAAAATACTGTATCGGTTGTGAAAGAACGTTCGTTTAGATTGCACTAAATTCAAATCACAAAGACTCGCCTCCCCAACGAATTTCAACGATTTCGAGTGATCTCCGAATCATAACGATCTAAGTTACGATCTTGCCAATAAAAATTTATTTAATCGATTGCGGATTGAGTATTTGTAACTGGGCACCGGATACACACTGGGTATTGACATGGTCAACGTTCTGGTGGTTAGTTTAGCGATGCGTTGAGCGAGGGAATAAAACGGTTTCTCTGTCAATGAAGGACGATTCCATAATCGAGAAAGTTCAAAGAAACATTCGGCTCTGGAACCATGACCATCGTACAAAGCTACCGTAAGGAATATTTGTTTCTATTCGTCGGTTGCCCACGTTTCAACAGAAACAGTGGTAGTACGGGAACAGTGGTAATACGGGAACACCGCGAGACTTCGGGTCAACGGTACTGTCCGATGTAGACTCCTTAACGGTATACGGTTGTAATAATTGTAATTGCATCGCGTTTGTGTTCCCCCTTGAATTTTCGTAAGCGCATTACGTTCAAGGTATGAGGGAAGTTTACGATCGCCGCCCCAGCTTCGCGCCGTTTCTATTTGCTAGTTTATAGTTAATAGTTACTAGTTTCTATTTTCTATACCCGTATGTACGGGGGCGAACAGCAGACGAACGAGCATATTCCCATCCGTTTCGTTTTATTAAATAACATTGTTGCCTCGCTCCAATTACCTCGATGTAATTCTGCTGTTTTGCGCATTCCCTGTTATCCGGTCGATTATTTGTTCTCGTAAATTCATGTTTCAAAGCCGACACGGAAACATCGGGAACGAAAGTTCATCGCGCCCGAACGATAACGCTTGTCAAACTTGCCTAATTGGCCGGAACCGTTCTGGGAACCGCCTCGCGTCGCTGCTGATCAAGACACGATTCTAACTTTTCCAGAATATTTTGGCAGACGTTACTCCGTTGAGCGTAACTGGGTGTAATTTTTCTTCGTCGATTCGTTTTTGGCCTCCCGATTGAATCTACCTTGGATCGAGCGATACAGAGTCGGGCAAGAGTTAGAACTATTTCTTACCGCAGTGGGTAGCATGATTGTTACTCACTGTATACCGTACTTACGTTGGACGCCCTTGCTGATAAGAAAGAATCGTTACAATATACATATTCAGCAATTGGCGTTCAGCAGAGGTCTCGGGACACGGGGGGTCTGCTACCTGCCTGCATGCCTGGTCTGAGCTGGGCTGACTTGGTCTGGTGGCCTGGCCTGACCGACGAGTTGAACTCGAACAAAGCCGACGGCTCTGCCTGGAGAAATAATCGATAAGGAGAAACGTGCTGGCATACGTACGTGTACGTGGTAGAGCTGTATGTTAACGGTGACCGTGCGATCGTTTCGAGAAATACCTGTACGAATTTCTGTGTCGCTGTTCAAACACGGAACATCGGTGTCTATGCTAGTGTGACAAAACGCTGGCTGGCAGTCTCTTGGCAAGCAATCCTTCCAGCTGCGGTTACCTATTTCTAGCCTCGTCTCTTGTCAGTTCCTAGACTTGTGTTTTAGTACTTACTTCGAACGCGAGGACATCCCCCCTCAAAGTGGGTACAAGCCTCTCTTCTTATCGTAATTGTTGCTAAAGAAAAACCTGTGCGATGCGGCAGATAGAAAAATTCACCGCATTCCCACGAGTTGTCGTCACGGTGACATCGAGTCGAACGATTATTTTTTAGAGTCCGAGTGCGGATTATTGGTCGATGAAAGGACTATTCTGAATCGCAAGCATGTCGTGCGGGTATGCGTGACACGGTGGCATGGTAGGATGACATGACAGTCACAATGACGATGACGACGGCGAATGCACACATAGTCTCATCGCATAATAAGTTCATCGAGGCTTGGCGAGCATGGCTGTGTAAGTTTGCTTTTCTTTCTTTCATTCTTCCCTCTTTTCGCTATTCACTGAATTTTCGCGTGTGGCAGCCAGAGTGTGTAGCCCTCTCGGGTACCTCTCTACGCACTGGCATTGTCTGTGCTGTGGCACACGTTGAATGCAACGCAGTATATCGTTACGTATTACAACATATCCAAGTTTGAACAAAATCCGAGACAGTGGTCCGAAGTAGTAGTAGTTTTAGTCCTGCTCGTTTCCGTTGCTTATGTCAGGATACGTATACATAGAAATGTTCCGCGGGCATTTTTCGCGGTCGGGAGAACGAGAATAAGAATGAGAAATAGTAAGAGAAGAAATTGAGACGAGAGCTGCCCCGTGTCCGGCTTTTGCGGTATTATCGCCCCGTACGCTTGCGAACGAATCAGCTTTGAAAGGTGTTCTCACTTTGAAAGGTGTTCTCAGCAATTTCAACGGTTGTACGCACGCACTGCCTTCGTCGGCGTATATGGCTCCCGGTGACACTGATTTTCCGGAAACCGTTTCACGATTCTCTAGATAATCCGGCCGCGCAACGATCGCTGGATCGTTTTTGCTCCACCGATTGCAAACAAACCTAGAGCTTACGAAACCAAATTCCCGTCACCGATACCACCAATGGCACCGATGATACGTGGAAATTCGTCGATGCTCAACTTCGAATACAATTCTGGCCCCAAACCAGCTCGATTGGAAGATAACAGGCCCACGAACAAACCGTTCGCGATTCGTTTTGGTCCCATTGTAACGATTTGTCGAACGCATTTTCGTTATCAACGCTCAACGAAAGTGAAAACCTTATTGAATCGTGCGAGTAATGATGAAAGATCGAAAGAGAGAGAGAGAGTGAGAGAGACGTCTCGCTATAAATAAAGTTTGCGGTGCACTTGCACACCGCGTCGATGTATCGGTTGCAGCACGCGCAAGCGGCGCACGCCTCCTGTATTTGCTGCTATCCTGATACCGCGGCACGGTTGCACCGACGCCGACGTATCAAATCGCTGTTGTTCGTACGGCAACAAAAACCGATCGACCGATCGCAGATTCTCGACCAAGTTACAAGTTACAAGGTTCAATCTCGCTTTCGAATGATATCGTTCGGATCGCATCGACACGGTTCTTTCCAAACATCGCGTGGATCCACGATCAACGTGTTCCCTTATCTGTCGCGGTATTGCGACATCGATGACGCGTGTCACAATGTCATCGAAGAATACGAAATCTGATCCCAATGGTTGCGTCGAACGAAACAAAATCTGAGCTACGCGATTGGTGAATCAACGTCCTGCATGATTAGTCAGCGCAACCGAAGGAAAAACAAAACTGACCGATTTGTGCAGAGAGGACTGTGTGGTGGCTGAATCGCGACGTTCACCAGACGCCCAGAAATGTCCATAATTTACGAACAATCAATTCTCGTTGGAAGCGATACGATCTTCAGGGTAGACTCTCGTTTCCGAAAAAAGGGGAGGGTGCGTGTTATCATTTCTTGATAATGCGAAGAAAGTAATATATTCGGAGTCCTATTTTTACGTTTACAAGGCGTGATTTGTATTATTCGGGAGCATGTAGCTGTTGCAACTTTATGAAATTAGCTGCGTACACTGCTTTATGCTTCCGAATAATGCAAATTACGTATCGTTAACGTAAATATAGGACATTTAATATACAGTGGGTGTACAAAGTGTTCGTACACCAATTAGAACAGAATACCTTTATTATAATTTTACCAAACAACCTGATTTTTTATAATTAATTAGAAGCATTGGTTTACAACGTGAACTGTAAAAAAGATTTTCCAAAAATGACAAGTTACAAACAAAAAAATGTTAAAAAATGCCTTCCTTATTTTTGCATGTAACCTTGTAAATTGTAATTTTTGGAAGATCTTTTTTGCATATCGGAAACCAATGCTTCTAATTGATTATCAGAATTCTGGTCGTTTGGCACAATTATAAAAAAGTTACTCTATTTAAAAAGGTATACGTTTGTACACCCACTGTATTACTTTAATATTTTCATAATGCAACTTACGCCTTGTAAACTTAAAAACGCGACTGTTGAAACCCCATCTTTGCATCATCGAGAAATAAAAAGGCCCATCCCGCACCATTGCAATCCTAGAAACAAGTGTACCCTCTTACAATCTTGTCTGAAAAGTTTCCGAAACATTGTGCTTACGTCGTCATATCCTAATTCAGTTGCGACGCTCGAATCTTGACGTTTCCAATTTCACGTGTAACGTTTGACGTTTGACGAGACGCGACGTTGCTACTGGGTCTGGGTTGTTAGACTCCGAAGAATCGTTTGGCCCCGCGGTGCAGATAGACAGACAGATTATCGATTGGTAAACGTTGTCGATGGCAACAAGACAAAATTACGCTTTCCTGGAACCGGATAGTTGGAATCGACTAGGTAGCGAATTAAGAAACCGTACGAATTACAGACCATTCCCTCGTCGACGATTCCATTCACGATTTTACCCATAAATTGGCACATCGGCGAATTCCTCTAAACGGTTCTTTCAACGAAGAAAAGAATTTTGATCGATCACTATCGACTTCAGCCGAGGGATCGGTCTAGCAAGAGTACACGTGCGCTCTTCTGCCTATCTCTGTCGTCACGTGACTCTGTCCATGTACAGTTATACAGCGGCTTCAGACTTCGGACGAATTCTACGTACGTACAAACAGTTCACAATGGTTTAGTAGCCAGTACAGTAGCTGCTGAAGCTGGTGATGGAGTCGATGCCGGCGACGGTGTCGGTGCCGCGGATCTTAGTCGAATCTCAGCGAATCTTTTTATCGTGAAATATCGCGATATTCGATTCGAATGCGGTGCTAACTGACTCTATTGTTCAAGTCAACCGGTGAAGCTTCACACTACGTTCGAATAGTGCAGGAAAGTGTAATCAGTTTCAAACGATAGGTGTACACGTGTACGACTGATTGCGAGACTTTCTAAAGATTCCAAGCAGGCTGGATCGTGAATCGTCGACCTCCCACTGCGATCGTACAAATCGATAATTGGTTCAAGGAAGTAGATCCTTATAAGGAACTATCTTTTCGCATGGGTATCCGGATCTTTTCGTAAGACCCACTCGCCAAGGACTATGGTATCGGGTTATACCGGAGAATTGGAGAGTCCGATCGAAATACCTAGTACACGGTGCATAAAAACTAGAAGAGAATCGTTTGTCATCGACACGAGGAAACTGGAACAATGCTTGACATTTTATCCGACACTGGAAGCCGATCGTTCGATTCCTAAGGAGTTTCAGCTCGCGGCGCAATTCCGTAAGCGCCGATAGTCGTGCATGGCCGAAACGATGTCGGTCTATCAAGGATCACGCTTCGAGTGTCGTATTAGTCGTCGGTAGATCTCGGTAGAGCGAGGATTGCTTGCTTTCGAGATCGATCGTCTGCCGTGAACCGGCGTGTCTCGTCGCGTCGCGACTAAAGTATTTATTTGCGGAGAAGCATCCTTGAAAAGCTTCGTCTCCTCGTTGCAAACGAGAATCGTTCGATTAGATCCGACTCGAAACGTTGCGTAACTTCCGTCGTTATCTGTCGATCGAGATCAACTGCGATCGAGCCACGATCGATCGCGTCGACTGCACTGCGGCGAGTGCAGTTTCGAGCTAACTGAAAATATTTTGGAAAATCGTGCTCGAGCCGCGACAGAACCACCTGGAAAACGAACTTCGGCGCGTGTTGACGTTGTTATTCAAACCGTTGTTGCTTATTATAAATGTCAACGTGGAGCTCGAGGAGGCAGCGACGAGGCAGAGAAGAGTCTCGCGAACGGAGGAACGTTCGGAAAATCGTTCCGAGGCCAGAGAAAACGAATAGGTAGACCAGTGGTTCTTCATCTTTTGGAAGACTGCGAACACTTCCGATTATATGAAAAATTTGCGGAACACCAAAATTAATGATCCAAGAAACAAACAAAAACGTTCCTCGTTGAAATAAATATATCTAATTTTGCGGAATTTCGCGAGACACCGGTTAAGAACCGCTGAGGTAGATCGTTGCGACGGTCGAATGAGAAATAACGAGCAAAATACAGACGTATGCATACACGTATATCGCGAAAACGGGTGAAGAACAAAGAGGTTTTTCGATCGAAAATCTGTCAGGATAGAGAGGAGAGAACAGAGAAAAGTGACCAAGTTTGTCGGGAAGAGAGCGAAAAGCGAGAAGCGGAAACTCTTCGTCTTCAAATTCGATTGTTCTTGACTGGGTGAGTTGACGCCGACGCCGACGCCGGCGCCGACGCCGACGCCAACGCCAACGGCGACGTCAACATCGACGACCAGAGAGGTGTGTTTTGCACGAATTTTCATCGGCGTTGCGGCGCGGTGCGACGTGTCTTCTGGCTAACAAAGAAGATGACCCGCGACTCTACGAAAAAGTTTTGAGGAAATTAGATCGACATCGTATTGTCTGTTGGGCACCGAGGTGGAGATTCAGGTGGACGTTCAGGTGGCTATTCGGCTGGACAGCGAGGTGGCTATTGAGTTGGAAGAACTTTGGACTAGGTGATGGGTGGGAGGGGGGCGGCGCAGGAAACGCGGAGATCGAAGGCACAGGAAAATCGATAGGTACCGTGGAAATGGACTCGCCGAGGCTCGGTCGTTGACATCGTTGTCGTGACATGAGTACAAGATGAACCACGACCCGACGATCTGCCGGCAGTACTTTTACTGTAGTCAACGCAGGCAACGAATCAGGTATTCGAGAATTACGCTGTTCAAAAACTTCAAATTTCTTTCTTTGTAAATTTATACATACGCAACAACCGCTGATATCGGAATACGGGTACGGAGTTGCTCCGTTGCATCCCCGGTTTTCCTAGTAAACGTGAGCACCCGTAAACCACGCAAGTACGATTACGCCGATTAATAAAAAGATGAGGGTTCGATCGATTCTAGTTGGTAGTTGATCGATCGTCGCATATCCCCTTGGCAGGGAATTAAAGAACGCGGTGATACGTAGTAGTACCATTACGGAATACTACTTGTTCGGCTGGAAAAATAGGAAATCGTTTTCGGCACGACGAAAAGGGCTTTTCACCGAATACGATACCCACTGGTCGAACGAGGAATACGAAGGATCGTTTAATTTCTGATGCAACGATAGATAGAACCTTTTGAAGAGTAACAGTCAAAAGGAACTGTCGATCGTCGATGACTCGTTTTCCTTGAAACACCGTGCCGAGTCCCTGTGTCCCTGAAACAAAGTAGCTGTGCGTTCGATCAAGGTTCTGAAACTAGCATTCGTAGACCGTGGGTCGTGGCGGATAAGCATGGAGACCGTCACGCGGCGCTCCCACGACGACGCGACACCGAGGGATCGAGAGACGGCGCGCAAATGTGCGGCGTTTCGAGCGCTACCGATAAACGAGAATCAAGGTTGTCGAATAGATGGTGCAAATTGGATGACTTTAGAGTGTGGAAGGACCGAGTCGCGTCAACCGAGCTCGTTTCATCTTTGCGCGATGGTCATAGCAACGAGTTAAGGTCTCTTAAGACCTACTCCCTTAGCAGTAGACTCCTTTTTCCAGGATTACAAGGCTGCGGGATTCGCGTTCTTATTTGTCGACAATACAAAAAAGTAGTCATTTTCAGTAGTCAAAAACGCTAGATAAAAAATCACCTTAGTCACCTTAGCTGGTAGAGCAAAACTACTTGGGTATTTCATGAGATACGCGTGTCTCCAGGTACCCGAGTATCTCATGAGGTCCACAACTGGTTACGAGAGCCATTATTACCTGAACCACCGCGTCAGGTGCTTTATGAACTCCCGATTCATAGGGAAGTTACTGTAATTTTATTATTAATTTAGTTCATATTTGAGTATAAAAATTAAAATTAAATTAAATTTTTGTTTATCCGAATACCCGGGTATTGATGATTACCCGAGTACCAGTCAGAAGTAGGACTTTTGAGCCAGATCGCAGCCAAGATTGATCTTTCATCTACCGATTTTGACCTCTAAATCCAGTCTTTGCATTATGAAGATGTCAGAAATGAAATCTCGGACCCTTGCAATCCTCGCGTACGTGGTCTAGCGGTGTGTGCTCACACACCGAATAGGTAGACTCTGCCCATAAGAGCTTGCCTTTTCTAGACACGGTCTAATTATAAGACTAACAAATCAATATCGATCATAACGTATTTCGCCTTGAATTTCGATGTCCAACGACCGAAGAAGTGAGATACACGATGAGTAACCATCGACCAATTATCATACTGGAGGCATGACGCGGCAAACCCATAGCCATAGACGTAGACGATGGTTAAACAGAGTGCTTCTGAACTAGCTGCACATATTACTACATGTATACTCTATACGTAGAATATACAATGTACAATACACAATTTGCAGTATACAATGTACAATACACAATTTGCAATATACAATGTACAATACACAATTTGCAATATACAATGTACAACGTAGAACCCGGGAAGGGAGGAATCTAAGATTCGAGCGAATAGCTGTTCCATTCTCGGCGATTTTACTTCAGACTATTCAGACTTTGTGGAACCACTAGCGAACCACCGTGCTATCGCGACAAATCTATCGTTTGCGTGTCTCTAATCGCGTGCATTATTAGTATACACCGCTGGCTGGAAGTATCGTGGTCTCTAGAAGCGGTCAGTTTTATCGATTAAACGATAAGATATCCTGTTTCTACTTTTGGTGTTTCACGAACCTTCGTGGTCAGTCTTTGAATTTTCAAGAATACTTTCTCCTTTTGCGCGGTGGAACTGGCTCGTTTGCCGGCTTTCGTCCTTTAAGAGGGTAGATTCTCGTTTCCACGATTACAAGGGTGCTTCTCATTTCTCGATAACGCAACGGTGGAGTTTTTCAGTAGCGAAAAGATTAATCTAGATCGAAATTTCCCTGAATAGTCTTACTTTAACGTTTACGAGGCGTAATTTGCATTGTTCGGAAGCATACAGCAATTTCTATAAAGCTGCGACATTTTATAAAGCTAAGTGCTGCCGCATAATTCAAATTACGCCTCGTAAACGTGCAAATAGGACTTTTGAGGGCGATTGTGGTCTAGATTGATCTTTTATCTAGCGCTTTGCAAGCCTGCAAACGAGTCTATCCTTTTAAAAGCGAAGGACAGATTACTTGGATAAAATCACGCGTCGATGTCCATCGAAGAAACGAGCTCGTCGATCGTTTCACTATTTTTCGGAATGGATCGAATAGTTTGGTACAGCGTTCGTGACTGAAACCGCCGCTTCGACTGCCAAGACCACAACTACGGTGACGAAAACGTACCGTACCATGATTCCGTATTCCCCGAGCGAAACAAGGTCCAGTTTTGTCTTTAAGGTGGATCCCTGTAGGAGCGGTCGGCTTGGCCTCTCATATAAGCATTCACCTCTCTATTTCACGATAACGGTACCGTCGCGATCCTCCGTCTATTATCGGCACAGTCGAGTCTGCGACTCGTATTCGTAGCTCGTTGCGATTTATTTGCCCGCCGCACCGCACATCCTGATTTTCTGCGAACCTGCAAAAGTTTGATCGCAACGCACGTCCCCTGAACAAATTGCAAATTTCCGTATCTCCCCCATCGTGTCTCGGTAGTAGTAGTATACATATATTTATTTATTTCAGACAATTGGCCAAGAAATTGGACTTGATTTTGCAATTTTTCTTTCTGCCCGTCTATCCATCCATATCGCTATACTTTATTATCTATAATCAATGCTAATCTGTCCTAATACCTCACATCATCAAAAGCCTGTCTACTATTTCTCCCGCTCTTTTATCTTGTACTATCTTTTCAACACTTACAGTGGGTATATGCAAATCTTTTTTGCATATCATTTCTTGAACCAATGCTTCTAATTAATTATAAAAAATCAGGTCGTTTGGTACGAATATAAAAAAGTTATTCTAGTTTAAAAAGTATACGAACACTTTGTACACCAAATGTATATTTATTCCCTCTACACCTTCACATTCATCTGTCAGGTGTTTGAGCTTCCCCTGTCTCCTTCGCCTTTCTCCACTAGGTCTTTCTATCTCATTAGTATTTATGAGAGTTTCAAATTCGTAAATGAAAATCCAGTGTCCACTCTGGCAATGGTTCTATAACGTGTACTTGTTTTTTTATGTAGGATATGCGAAAGGCAAAGAGATGTCGACAGGGATGGAGACAGAGGGGAGGATGAGGACGAAGACGGGAACCCGCTGGGGAAATGGCCGCATGCTCTCAGCCCTGCGTTGGCCTGCCTCAGTTGTACTCTTGGTTTATTCAACATAAGTAGATTCTCCATTCTTAGCATACAATTCGGAGGTGAGTAGATCCGAGTAATCTGTTCAAGCTTCGAAAAGAGATAATAAATTCTGAACAGACCCATTGCAAGGGTGATTCATTTCCGTTTTCTTGTTACAGCGAACTTCGTTGTACAATTTCTGATATTGTCTCTGGTTTTGGGCATTCCTCTGTTAACGTTGCACGTTTGCCTCGGACAAAGATTGGCGGCTGGTTCCGTGGACATGTGGAAGATCTCTCCTCTTTTTCAAGGCGTCGGCATAGCTCTGCTAACCGCACAAGCGTTTATCGGTATCTACAGCATCGTCGGCGTGTCCTGGATGTTCGTGTACTTCAGGTACGACCAATACGTACTAAGTACCTAATCGAAAACGGAAGAAAACGAAAGAATACGAGAGAAAAAGATATTCTAACTTTTTCAGGGATTCGTTCATCACGAAGCAAGACCAGTATCGATGGGCAGAACCGTTTTCTTTGTACAGGGTAGACAAGGCCGCACAAAACGACAGCATTACGATATACGAACTGTACGAAACGGTGCCGGATTATTTCAGCGGCGTCGTCCTGCAGAGACACCACTTGAACGAGCCAGATCCCGGTGTAGTCACGTTGAAGTTTCAAGTCGCATTCAATTTGGCTGTCGTCTGGATGATCGTGTTCGTCTGTTTGAGCAAAGGTACTGCGTGAACGAACGGCTCGAGCCTGTCGACGAATGCATACGAGGTTTTATAAAAACAATCCGCGGAATTTTAGTTTTTCTCAAAAAATCTTTATCTATTCATCGATATTAATTATGACCCCTTCAAAGTACTCCCCTTCGGTATGTTGTTTAGCTGCTTTAGCGATTCCGTCTTTGTCTCTTTAATACTAATCCTACCAAGCTTTAAAACTACCCGGTACATATTGGCTTATAAAACTAACAAGATTCAATTTCTTTGAACTTTGTCCGGTTCATACTATAATATCTGCGCTATTAAATACATTCATTTAATCATTCATCACGAGAGCATCTTTATAATTTCCATAATTGTGAAATAAAACATCTGGAACGTCAATGTTGAAGTGTTAATGTTGGCAAAGCGTCGTCCTGTTATGGTTCGTTTTAGTTTCGGGAATAAGAAAAAAATTCACGAACAAGCAGTGAATTGTGCGCAGGTACATTGTCGTGGTGCACACCTAAACACGTGTAACCTTTTCAACAACCAATGACAGACTAAGCATCCAATGTGGCCAGCTATGTCAATATACATACGTTAAAGACAACTGTACCAACACAACAAGAAAACATTGTAGTAATTGGACTTATACAGTCCGGGAAATTTACGACTTCCGCGTATTTTTTCATCAAACCTCGTACATGGTTCGACAACGACATCTGATACGTAATCCGTTTCGATATCGATCGATTACAAATTCTTTCAGGTTTAAGATCCTACGGGAAAGTGGTCTACGTGTTCACGTTGATACCCGTGTTCGGTACTCTGGTCCTCTGCACAAAATTGCTCGGTTTGATACCACCAGGCTCGCTACATCAGCTCTTCCCCGAGACCGTTAACACCGAGTTTTTCGTCAACGGCAAGTCGTGGGTAGCGGCATCCATCGAGGTGTTTCTCACGTGGGGATTGCTCGGCGCAGCCGCTATGCAGGTACGTAACTGTCACTTGAGATACTATTCATTTTAAATGGTGATTTAAAAGAATATTTTACCTCTGTGTTCCAGATAGCAGCTCACAATAAGCACAAGCATCTTCTGCAACGGGACACGAGCCTTGTGATAGTGTTGACCATAGTGGTTCTACTTCTCGCATCTTTTCTGTCGAACACTTGTGTGCAAATCCTCAAACATCACGGTTACGTGTATATCCCGAGTTCGTTCGGTAAGTGTAGCCCTGATCCCGCAACGAATCATTTTCCGTCGCTGACTACTTTGTAATATTTTGGTGAATTTCATTTGATTGTATTCCAGAAAGAATATCGTCTTACGTGTTCTTGAGGCCAACGAACCAGCCAGCACCGCCAGGATATAACAGCATGCCGGAGAAATTTATGGCTCATGCGTCGTTCATCGTCGGAGAACGCGTAACGCGTCCCGGAGCGGATTTCGGGGAATCTGGTTATCAAGCTTTGAGACTCTCCACCGAGTTAGTACCCGCAACGTTAGCTTTGCTGGGAACCGAGCAAGTTTCCCCGTTCTGGGCGGTCCTCTTCTACTTTGTACTGATACTCTTTGGAATAGCGCAACAGGTATAATCAATTTTCAATCTTTACGGGTTCGCGTACGAATTAGAGATCTCTATTTTACGCGTATACTATAAATATACATGGCACGTGAATCGTACAGTAAAAATTTAAGGATCTCCAAATACGGATCCAAATTATTGTTAGTCTTTATGCATTTATAATCCGCATTTGCAGATCCGTATACACTAATACGCGATCGCTAGTACGAACGAACCTTTCCTTGGATAAAGAACAAAAAAGAAAATACAGTTTCTGGTGTTTCGTAGTTGGCGATATGGCACTGCGTGATAACCGGTATCATGGCTATCAACACAAAACTGATGAAACTCTGGGAAACTACCATCACCTTTTTTAGCTGCGCCTGCGGCTACATATTAGGATTGCCGATGGCCACCGAGGTAAGCAAATACATCATACCTCTACTCACTAAAAAAAAAACACAACTCTCTAAGGGCCTTGAAACCCTCTACTCGCCCCTTACACCTTGTACAATATCTATATGTAGTCCCGGTACAGATAATTTTCCCCTCGGCAAAAATGAAGTACAGTGTGACGTCACATTTTCTTCGACTCACCGACAATACCTACGCCATATACATAGTACAGTAAACGCTTATTATTAGTCCAACAGCCGTGTTTTTCACGTTTTAATCAGAAAAATGCCAGGAATACGTTTTTCAAAGTCCTATAAAAAATTTCTTATCTTGTGACGTCACACTATACCTTGCTTTTGTCGAGCTGTATTCTCGGTTTTCCTATACACATACTATACCTATGCCGGGTCTAACTCGCCCACACTGATAAAAGCGGCCACTGAGCCCTGCTGTCCGCAATAAATCTCCAGTGACAACTCTGACGCATCCTACTCCAAATATTGATAACAAAGTTTTTTTTTCTACATAGTCGCTGTAATAATTTTACGTATGAATAATTCATGACTAGACTGCGGATGTTCATGCATTTTCCATTTCTCGTAGACAAATTTTAAGAATGTGGAATGAAATAAAATCCTATTTTTAATGGGAACGCCCTTTGTAGATCTAAAACAAGTACAGATCATACGAAATTCTATCGAATTTTATATTCCAGCCTTTCTTGAAAATTTTCATAAACCATAACTGCATAAAAATCCGTAATCTAGTCATCACCTACCCTTCAAATTATGCAAGGAGCTCCGCGAAAATTCAAAGTCCCTTTAAAGCGCTCCACCAGAGAAAAAGTTTGGGAAACCCTGTCGGGTTTCATAACAAAACGCTCCATCCAGACGCGCAAAGGAGGATCCCACCTTTACAAAATCGCTCGTATATTTCGAAAGACAGATCTACGATATAGGAATCTTGCTTCCGGACTCGTGATTGGTGAATCGACGAGAATTTCGAAATACAAATCTCTGAGCAAACCTGGTCCAACACGCCGCTACGATTTCAAACAAGACGAACTGGTATCGCAGCTAGTTTATCGCCGCAGCGGGGCGTCGGGTTGTATTTCGTCAAAGATAACCGCGATAACGGTTATCTGGTAACGCGATTAGCCGTCGTTTCATCGCTATATCGGTATCAGTATCGAGAGAGAGATTCATCGCGTTGTTTCCGAGGATGAGCAATGAAATCGATTCCATGGTACGTCGGAGCATACCGTGTTACTTTTGCAACGAGTTTCTGGACCAAAGGCATCTGTTCGATCATGTGAAACACTGTGGATCGGTACTGATGGAATGTCCCCATCGTTGCGGAGTCTACGTGCCCCGCAAAACAATGGAGGACCATCGAAGAACTTGCGATAAAAACGCGTCGTTGCGGCACGGTCGGATCAGAGAGGTGCAGGACAGTTTGTGGAGGAACAAAGTGTTCTCCGCGTTAACGTTGCTCCGATCCGCAATCCACAACGAGGAGAGAGAACGCAACGATCTCCAGAGCAAGCTGAATCGGTGCGTCGACCTATTACGTTCTCAGCAAGAGGCGATCGACACGTTACAGCTACAAATCCATGAAACGCAACACGACGCCGCGAACGCGTCGTTGGAGGAACGTTTGAATCAATTGGAGATCTGCTGCGACAACATGGAACACCGGAACAACCTCAGCTTCCAGCAGATTTCGCGTCAGTTGAGGCTGCTGCACGACGATCTGATCCACGAGCAGAACGAACGCGACCGTGCGCAGAACAACTGGAGCACAGAATTGAACGATTTCAGATCGTTTCTAACCCAAGAGAAGCTTGAAACGAACGAAGCCTGGCAGAAGCAACGACAACTCATTCACGACCTTAAACTGGAACTAGAAATGCGATGCAGAAACTCGAACGAATCAACCGAGCGACAGAATCTTCTGACTGAGAAGGTGGACGTTCTGGAGGAAGAAACGCGAGCGCAGAAGGCGACACTGGCTGAACAGAAAACCATCGTCAAGGGGCTGAAGTTTCAAGCGAAGGAGAATCTCGAGTATCTTGAAGAATTGATCAAGGAGTACCAGAAGTGTTCCAGCATCGAGGCGACCATGTTGACCGAGTCGACAGAATGTCCGTGCGATCACGATCGCGAATATTCCGGCCGATTTCCAACGAACGGTCGACTGTTGTGGAGGATCGACCGGTACAAAGAGAAGATGTCCGAGGCGAAAGAAATCGAGACCGTTCTTTACAGTCCCAGATTCTCGAACAAAGAATACGGGTACAATATGAGAGTCGAGTTGTTCTTGAACGGATTAGGAAAATGGAAGGGTCGACATATTATCGGATGCCTTCGCGTGGAGAAAGGGGAGTGGGATCCTCTGTTGGATTGGCCTTGTATCCTTCGAGCCGCTGTTACCCTAAGGAATCAAGAAGATCCGGCGAAAGACGTGAAGAAGCTCGTCAAGGCCGTGGGTCGGGGTAAAACAGACTTGGAGAACGTCAACAGAGAATCCGGCATTTACATGTTCATTCCGCACACCACGCTGAGTCGATACTCCGGATATGTCAAGGATAACGCGATGTTTCTCGATATCCAAGTGACAGATATAAGGAGCGCGTCCACGCAGTCTTTGATAGCATGAGTAGTCGGTTTGTTGGTAGTCGATGGAGATCGCCGTAATTCGTAAGACACCCGAAAGAACATTATGAACTCTGTTACGAGCCGAGCGCTGGCGGATAAGACGTGGACGAGGTTTGTTCTTATCAATGGGCCCAAAGAGCCAAGCGAATTTCGATCAGAAATCGAGGCCGGCGTGCCGGGGTCAGGTATCGGGATTTTTACTGGATGTCACAGGATTTTGGAAAAGATAAACGTATTGGGGAAAAGGTCGACTCTCGTAACATCTTAAAAGAATTGAAGATATATCTCGAGCGGTAAAGGTTTATCGAAGAGGGATGATTTGCTAGATACTGGAATTCTAAATGGACGTGGAGAATGAAATTGAAGACTCTCAGATGTCTGATAAAAGTACAATATATTAAATAGTAAGTTTCCGACTTATCCGACTTGGTTTTGAGAATCGGGTTCTGTAGCAAAATAAGATTGACAAGGAATGAAGCCCTATCTCACAAGATAAACCCAAAATGAAGAAGCTGAAACCCTTTATATTCTGTAAAACTGGTAGTGGGGGCTATGGGAAATCTGGCAGACGTTAGTAACATTTCCAACTGTATGTACCTATCCCATAAGGGGAAAATTGTTTGTTAGGACCTCCTAAACAACGTACGTAACAACTCGTTCTCTTGTAAGTAGACTATAGTAGTTTTCTGTTTTGTTTGCTTATAGCTGGGTATCCACGTAGTGTATTATTTGGATTACACGATCGGCGGCTCATGGTGGATCATGATCTTGTATCTGGTGCAAGTGGGTGCTGTGTTCGCGGTCCGAGGTCGTCCACACAGCGGCGAGGCAGTTGTCGCTGAATTGTTTCCACCGACTGGCCGGTGTCTCCGGCATTGGGCTGGACCGCTCTTGTCTTTTACTTGGAACGTCGTGCTGCCTGTTATTCTTATGGTTTGTAGTTTGTACCATATTCTGTAGGTACTCTATCGATATAAAATTAGAGAAATAGCGAGGGAGTAAGATTAACCACTCTCGTCTTTGTACAGTACAGAATAGTATACAGAGAGGTCCGTTTAAATAAGATCACCTAAATATCTCTTCAGGTCATTGTGATGCAGCAAATATTTGTTACGTAATGTGCATGGTGTCCATGGACCAATATTTAGGTGATCTCATTTAAACGGACCTCCCTGTAGTTATAGCATAGTATATGTGTATTGTGCTGTAAAGTGCTCTGAATGGGTGTAACTCTTACGGAGTAAAATATAATCCTATGGTTGTTTCGAAATACACAGGTACTTGGTATCACGGTATTCAAGAACGCCGGGTTTCGAGAACTGTACTCTTATCGACGCAGCAACAAAGATTACTGGTCGGTGTGGGCGAGGCAGCTGGGAGCTGCTGTTCAACTGATCCCGTTATTAACTATACCGGCCGTAGCTATTATACAAACCTGTCGGTACTTGAACAGTGGTCCGCCGGATATATTTGACGTAAGTATTTGTCCCGATATATATGCATGTCCTAACAGTTAACACTAACCGTACCGCTGTCAAATTGTAAAGATGCTTCCATTATAAA
Source organism: Lasioglossum villosulum (assembly GCA_963971365.1). Lineage (NCBI taxonomy): Eukaryota > Metazoa > Arthropoda > Insecta > Hymenoptera > Halictidae > Lasioglossum > Lasioglossum villosulum. Next base: position 5,964,028 of record OZ020498.1, on the reverse strand, counting down.
TTATCGTATTATAATTCGAGCACGTATTATAATTTTTAGTCTTGTAATTTTTACAAGACGATATATATCCGGTACGGTTAGTGTTAATTACGTACCCCGGTGTACATCCTAGCTAGACTTCCTCTTGTTGCAATATATTCAATAATCTTCCTAACAATCTACTCGAATCAAATTCATCTTTCCTCTGTTTGTGCCAACCGCAGAGCAATCAAACGGAAGCGAACGTAAATCACTGCGAGCAGTGCAACGGAGTAAGTTGTGTCGCTCCTACTCTAACGAAATACTAACACAGACATGCAGAATTTCACTATTCCTGGTGTCGCTGAATAAACGAACGTGTTAACGTATTGCAGAGAATTCAGTTGCTGTACCGGCCTTCTTTGGAGACGGACGATCCGCGGGATGGTCAAACGCAGATTGGAACCGAAACCAGCACCAGTATCCACGGTAACGGTATCGTGACGGCGACTACGGAAGTACCGTTCGAGGACCCGCCTCCGAAATACACACCTCCGCCTAGCTATACCACTGCGACGGGAGCAAGGATCGCGAAAATGTTGCGACAGAGTTTCCGGAGGAGCGTTAGGCGGATAGCGAACGTGTTAGGGGAGAGTAGCGTTCCAAGGCAGAGGCCCGCGTTACAACCTCCGCCTCCGGATTACGCGACGGTCCTCGTCGAAATGAATCAGGGAAGGCAGCGTCAGGATGTGGCGATTCACGTGACCGAAGAACGGGTCGAGAACGTTGACGCTGACGAAGGTGGCGACGAAGGCGAAGGAGGTGATGGCGACGATGCCAGCGGTAACGGCAACGGCAACGGCAACGACTGCGTCGCAGTTGTTAGGAATTATGGCAACGTCCTTGACAGACACAGGCCCAACACGATAGACAGGGCGACGAGGATCGGCAGTCGTACCGCATCGGCGGTTGGGCCCTCAGTCGAGCGGATGCACTCGACTCTCGAAAGGACACGCGCCAGACCCTCTACCATCGGATCGTCGAGTAGTTCGAACCTAACCGCGGTCGACGTCGCGAATTTACTGCGAAGTAGCATCAGGAGAGGGACCGCGCGAACCCAACAGTCCCTGCGTAGAAGCTTTTGCCACGACGAGCCAACGACGGCGGCCTCCGTCGAAAATCTAGTCGAGGCCGCTGCGCCAATCGGCGAAGAATCCTTGGTCCTCCCGAAGGACGTGTCTCTAGTCTCTTCCGTTCAGCAGGATACCGTTGATAGCAACGATAAAAAGACTGCCGTGGAAACGGACAACTCCGTTTCTGTGATATAACCTGTTTGCGTGGCCTATAGACTCTATCTACGTATCTAGGAAAAAGTTTTAGTAAACGAAAGACTCTGAGAATCGCACGCGACGTTGCGTTGTTTATCCTTGATCTTATCAAATTCGTATCATAGTGTCTATCGTTTTATCTCTCGTTTATCTTGTTTCAACGATATTGTTTGTGTTCCGCCAATCTGCTAATCTGCTAATTAGCGCAGACTAAATAGACGAGTCAAGCTGTGCCACGATGTGCACCATCGGATTTATCGTCGCTTCGATTTCAACTGGCGATCCATTTTATCGCTTAGACTGAACACAGTATTTCTTTTTCTCGTTAATCGTATCGCTAGACTGTGGATTTTATGCATTTACGAGAATAATGGGTGTACGTCATGTTAAAAATATTTAAAGCCACCGGAGTATTCAATTTTTATTTGGCCTCTATCTTTCAATCAATTCCAAAGAAAAATTTTCTACACTGATTGTGAGAAATACAAACTAAATTGAATGTTACTTCTTCCCTTAAAGATTTTAGTAGAGGAGAAATCATATATGTATTGACATCTTCAGTTTAAACAATTTTTCAACAATTTTGAATTTCATCCACTCAATTTTCCTATAAATGCATAAAGATCCACAGTCTACTTATCACTCTCGACGATCAGCCGCGTAATTTACTCGTCGTTCTACGTACCGCGCGATGAATTTTACTATGCGTCAACGAGAATCGGATAGCGACGAAGCTCGCAACGTGATCTGGTTTTAGGTCGTGCTTAGATGTTCGACATTCGTGGAATACAAGTTTCTGGTTGTAACTCTGAAGTTTTAATATTCGCGCGTATCCGAGTTGCGTTAATTATGTTCAACTCGTTTCGAACCAGTGCACTTTACAGTGATTTCTCACATTCGCTGCTATCGTCTCCTGCTAATTTTATCGTGGTAATGTATATAATAGCGACTCAACGAAGTATCTTAAGAAAAATTTGCTTGTTAAGCGTTAATGTCGTTCATCAGTCCGTCCAGCGTTCATCGAATATGATCATATTTTCGGTCGATGCGCGTACAAATATCGCGATGTTTTTTTGCCGGATATTATGTGTGAAACGTGTACGCAAGCTGTTCGATTACGCGCGTCAAATCTTGTAGGGAATGATTCTCCAGTCACTCCAAGATGAAAATCAAGAATGACGAAATTATTTACGATTAAAGTCGACCAACAGTTCTCCGTCTTTGCCTGTTCCTCCCTCTTTGATACGATACACGTCACTATTTGCGCTATGAACAAAGCCGTTGAGTTATTATACAATTACAGCGAGAAGTTAAAATAAATTGCAGAATCATCCCTTAAAATATTTAACGCGCGTATGTATTTCAGGGTGAACTACGTACGTTTAAGCGTAGCCAGCGACACAATTGAAACGACCAGAACCGAAGTCCGACCAGAAAAAGAACAATGTAAAAAATGTATTATTATTATTATTATTATTATATATGTATAGACGATTAAGTAGTTATATAGCGTGCCGCAAATATTTTAACTAAATCTCATACGTGTAACTGCTATACCTGATATTATGGACCATAATAAAGTTTTTATGTTCTTTTATAAATCTGGTTGTTTCCATTTGAATAAATATTTTAGACATCGTTATCATCTAAAGTGGGTGTACGAAGTGTTCAATCAAAAAATCTGGTCGTTTGGTATAATTATAAAAAATTTAATCTATTTTAAAAGGTGTACAAACACTTTGTACACCCACTGTATGTTGGTATCCAGGTGCCGCGAAATTTCGAATCAACGGGACCTCTTTTTCTAGAATAACGCTCGTGTAGCACGGTAAGTTTCTTTATTCAGATGCCATTGAAATAATATAAAATTCTACAGTACTTTAGTACTTGCGCTGAAGCGAACATAATATGTAACTTTGTTACAGAAAGCCTTTAATTTTTGAACGTATACAAAACTAAATAAACTATTTATATTACAACCTCTTTCATCGAAACGACAATCGCCTGCTATAGACACTCTTTCTTTCTCTCTATTATGCTAATCGTCGAATAGACCGATTCTTTCGAATTGCACGTTGCATGCTGCGCAGAGAAAACAATCTTCCGATTTGCGTTAAATAAATTTCTTCACCATATACTCCTACATATATATATATATTTATTTGTTACATTTGGGCGTAATGGGCAAACGTTTGTCCACCAGCAATCGAATGCCAAGTTATGAGAACATCTAGTGTATTATTCTATTATAATTAAAATGAGATAATCAGCGTCGTAGTAATTAAACTCGATAGCTCATAAATAATGATAAACGGACAGATATAAATAAATATCGTTACGATATCTTATCGCTATGCGTCGGACAGGAATTAGCATCGAAGGGAACCAGAAGTTTGCCCATCCCCGAACTCTACTTCGACAAGTTCCGAATTGTTGTAAATAAACGTGAAAAACGGTATCGGTTGGTTAGTCGTTAAATATTTGGTTCCGATAGCCGATTACTCGAAACGTCTTCGCGAAGTCTCGAAAGGCTCGCTCTCGAAAAAAAATCAACTATAATCATTAGAAAGGTAAGTTGGTTAATTCAAAGCGGTGGATGTGAGCACGGCGACTCCCCTCTCGTAGAAACTGTGAGGATCTTGACTAGGAGCGATATTTAAGTCGACGGTGAAGAGCAACTCTGTACGAGTGCTGTTCAGATAAACCGGCAAGGATAGCTTTCCCATGCGAACTTCTTCGGTGGAGGATCGTATCCACCTCAACATGGTAACTGGCAAATCGGTCATGATCGTCGAAGTCAAGTATAGCTGATTATCCTTGCACTGTGCTCCTTGCAGCTTCAAGCCAGTCACAGCGAATGAACAGTCGTCGGTTGCGATGTTGTCACCATCCCCTATGGTCACGTCCAATTGTAGCTCCTCCAGGGACCAACTGTTTGCCTGCGCTATGCACTGTCTCGTTGCTGTTATGTATGCCTCCGGGTTCAATAGTCCTCCGAGCCAAACGGGGAAACTCTGAAAAAATTGTAGGAGCGTAACGAGCAATACTAATACAGTGCGTGTATAAAGTGTTCGTACACCTTTTAAAATAGAGTAACTTTTTCATAAATCATGTTCAATGTTCAAACTTCTTAATTTTCATTATTTTTTCATGGAACTTTTAAAAACGTATTTCTGGCATTTTTCTGATTAAAACAGGACCAAACACGATATAGTTTCAATTGTAATTTAGTGGCGTAATCGATGAAGAAAGTTTCGGCGCGGTAGAAGCAGTCATAAAACAAGCAAGTTAGGGCCACGATATAACTCCGTGAAAAACACGGCAGTTGAACTAATAATGAACATTTACTGTAATCGGCGAGACATCTCGTCTAGACCTACCTTGATCTCTTTGGCTCCACCTTGAGACACTAGCCGCGAAACTTCTTGCAATTGCGATACCCTGTGACTGAAGTCCGTGATCCACTGTATCACCGTGCATCCTCTTGGGACAGTGTATCGCCTCCAGCCACCCGGTAAAATTCCTTTTACCAGTTCCGATAACATGGTTCTATGATAATTGGTCTGTTTCTTCTTACCCTAACGGAAGAGAGAATGATTATGATTAGCTACAAAGTCCATCAATAAATAGAATAGATTAGACGAGACAAGAATAGAATAGAATGTTGGAAAAAGTACCTGACATATCAGAACAACGTCTTCTAAGTCATGTATCACGTCTTGCAGCAGCTTGGCGCCGCTGTTCACTTCCCTCTCGAAGTATCTATAAAGCGGGTCCTTGATGTTCTCCACTGTTCTCTTCAGAGTTGGCAGATTCTTTGGAAGCAGTTGTAACCACGTGGAGGCTGAATTATGCAACGTCCTCATCCACGACGGTCGTCCATCCGCCTCTGCCTCCCTAGGCGTGTCCAAAGACTCCTCGTTCGAATATGCCAATTCGTCTTCGTCTTCCAGTTGCTGCATCTTCAACAACTTCGACACCAAATCGGTTCCTCTGGTGGTAAGAAGTACTTTCTCCGCGTTGTTGGGCAACCCAAGCCAAGATGGTGTCTGCCGATCGGACAAGGACTCGATCCATTTAAGGAAATGATCTCTCCTCGTGCCGTCAGGCATGGTAATATGTCTCTGATTGTTTTGTAAACCATCGATGTTGGCGACCAGCGCAAAGTCAGTCTCGAAGGACCTCGGAGTGAAGAGTTTCCGGAGGAACGAAGCCAATAATCGTTGGTCAAAGTCGTTGTCGATTTTGCCGCCGTATATACATTGGGAGAGGAGCGTAACTAACGCGTCCCAAGGTACTTTCTCCGGTGGCAAGTTGGTCCTGCCCATCGCGGTGGCTTCGATCCAAGTATCGAGAGTGTCGCAGGCTACTTTGAGGTCGCTCTCGTTGAACTCGTAGTGCTTGGCCCAGCCGAGGGGCGCATACCTTAGACGTTCCTGAACGATAGCGTGGAACCAGGCGAGCAAAAAGTAAAGCCGGGCCCTTTCGTTTGGCGCCTTCATCATTCTCGAGGCGGGTACGGTGCTGAAAGTTCTGAGAAGGTTCGCTCTGATGCCTGGCGGTGGTTCGAACACGAATATCCGGCCGGCTCGGAGTAAGTTCACGGGTACCTTCGGGCTGATCTCCATGGTCAGGAACAGTCTGAAACTGGCGTGCGGCTGCAGGCTGTGTAGCTTCTTCTCCAGCTGCACCAGCCACTGCGGTGCCAGGTGGACGTTCTTGAGCAAAACCCATCTGCCGGCTTTGACGGCCATGTTTATCGCTCGGTCGGCCTGATTGAACCCTTCCGAGGACCCGATCGCGATGCTGGCTATCTGTTTGCCTGATTCAGCGGCAAGATCGTCGACACGACCGGACGCATCGAATCCAGGAACTGAGCAAAGCAACGCGGGTACGGTGGCCTTCAGCTCGTTCTCGACAACGGAAGCGAAGTCGAGTTCCGCTTCGGCGGCAGCCATGAACGATTCTCCCAATGCAGATGTGATGACCAAGGACGCCGCGGCTATCACGCGGTCCGGTCGGAACGCTTGGATCACCAACAGCTGATGCATAGCCGTTCCCGTCGGCGTCAACGGCTTCTCTTCGTCCCAGAGCTTCGGCACGCCCGTCTCCGGAGTCGGCGATTGCATCCACGATTTGAATTCCTCGTTCTCTTGGATCTTCTCGGCGAGTTTCTTGAAAGCAGGAAGTCTCAAGCTCAACCGCAGCATCGCTTCTTGCTGTTCGGAGCTCAGGTTAGACAGATGTGGTCCTCGAACGTTCAACACACCCTCCTTGCCGCGCAAGAAGAACGTGAATTCGCTGTCGTACGTTGATTCCGCAGCGATTCCCTTCAGGTGTATTCGACAGAGTAACAACGCGAAAGTTAGTCGATCGATGTGCAGCATTCCGCGAGCGATCCGCTCGTAACAGGCGGAAAACAGGTTGCTCGTGATAACCGAGAGTCTTTGCGTGTAGTCTGATAGGTTAGACAGTCTCGGGTTTTGGCTTAAGACGGACGTGAAAACGTCCAAGAACATCTTCAACGAGTACTGATAGAGGAAGTGCACTTGGTTCAAACTGTCCATGGTGAAGTACATGTTCGAACAGGCTTGCGACAGCGGCATGTATTGCTGAGAGACTGTTTCTATTTCCGCTATCACCTTGTCCGTCTCTTCCACCTTCTTGCTGATGTCGGCTGCTTCTTGCTTCAACGTTTCTAGGGTTGTTATCACAGAATCGTCGTCGAGAATCTTTCCTTTGGCGTCGTTTAGAGCTTGCAGCAACGATTTCTCCAGTTGACGGAGTCGCAAATGGAACTCGCCCTGCAATTTCAGCAGGTCCGATCTCTTCTCGTCGATGTCCGGTCGTTCGGCCTTCAGCACCTGGTTCAAACACTGACTCTGCAGCGAACTTCTAGTCACAGTGAAGTTGACGAAGGTAACGCGCGAACAAATATCCGGTGGGAATTCTACGGTTGGATCTCTCGTCGACAAAAAGATGACGAACGACGGCGAGAGATCGATGTCCTGGTCGCCGAGAGTGATCAACACTCGTCCACCTGTTCTCCTCAGTTCTCTGTTTAGAACTGGATTCAATATAGGATCATAGTTTTCAACGTCTTGCACTAACAGAGGATTACCGAAACGCAACGCGCTCTCGAGATTCTTTCTGAACGAGTCGTCCAAAAAGCTCGTTTTCGTGATTTTTCGATCCTTGAATTCGTTCATTATAAACTCGGTCGCTTGTCCGGATGGATCTATGATCAACGGGTACCTATTGAATCGCTTCAGCATGATCGCATTCTCGGTGCACAGATCATCTGTCGGCAGAGCGTTTGCTTGCCATCTCAGCCGCTCGTCGGGATTCGACAGATATTCTGTTCTAGCAATGTCCGGTCGGAATTGCAGATTGGCTAGCTGCAAATGCTGGCACCAAGTGCTGAATAGATTTTGCCGGTACTGAAAACAGAATGAAATATATAGGAATTGAATGACCCCATTATCATTAATTACACTGTCTAACAAATTTAAACTTTTTCCAATGTTCGAAATAACTGTTGAGTGGATCTTGTTTTTGAGAAACAAAAACTTATTTTTCAACTTTAAACAAATATTGTGATGTCATTATAAAATATATTGAATTGTTGTTTACAGGAAAAGATTCTGTAGACTTTCTCGAATTCAGTGATACCCATTAGTAATACGCATATAATATTTATATGGAAACATTTTTGGTGTTGGACAGTGTTATTGTTATTATTATAATGTTTGCGTTGTCGATGCTTACGTGCTGATCGAAATATCCAGCGTAAGCCAGAAAAGCGGAAGACAATAGAACGTCTCCAATAATGGTTGACATCTGGCTCTTGAAAGTCTCGCTGGTCGCCTCCCAACGTTCCCTTTCGATCACCAACGATTTCAGTAACGCTATAGAACGGTCCACCTTTGCTTGTACACTTTCTAAATCGGCTTTAATAGCTTGCGCTTGAGAAATCAACTGAGCATATTCCTCTTTGTACGAGGCTATACTTTGTTCCATTTGAGCGATCAAATTTTTCACTTCTTCGCCCTTTTGTTTGTTGGTCTCGGCCTGTCTTTCCAGAGAATAGAGCTCGTCTCTGAGTGGCTCGACGCGCTTCAACATATCCGCGTATTCGATCTGAAATTGGGTTCCAGTTGAAATTAGTAAATTTTTCAGTACAATAATCCCTCAAATGTTGTCCAACAGGCGTACTCAGGGTAGATAACGTTTGCATACAAAATTTGTTTTTCTAATTTATGGCTGCACCGACCGCGCTGAGCAAGATTTAAATAGAGAGTCGAACTTAGAGAAGGACACAATGAAACACGGATCGTGTGGCCGAAGTGTTTCTTTCGAAGGGGTTGACTCCTTTTTCCAGGATTGCAAGGGTGCGGGATTCGCATTCTCATTTGTCGACAATACAAATATTGGATTTTCCAGCAGGTTTAGACAACGTTTGAGATCTCGACCCCGGACTGTATTTGGGTCTTTACTGTAAATTGTAAGTGGAAAATGAATAATATTACCTGCGCGGTAGCCCATTTCACGAGAGGTCCGCAAGCCAGACTGGCTCGGTTCACTTTCTCAAAGTTATAGTCGGGATTACTCAAGTAGCGACTCTTCATCTTTTCTCTCACCTCATCCCTATTACAAAAGTATAGATCAGTGCACAGTTCTTGGATTATCCACATACAAATACCTTATCACAAAACTATAGATACGCTTAGTTAACGAACGAAAACCCCGAATTCTCTATCGCATTTTAATAGCTATGGTATTACACACGTAACTTTCGGGTTAGTAACAGGATTGGTAACGTTTGTCGTTTGCATCATGCTACGAGTGGTAATTGTTGTGCTTTGTGAATTCTTTAGTGAATGAACTTTTGTTTCGTAGGGCTCTCTAGATTTGAAATCGGCAAGCACAGAGATCGAATTAGTTTGTAAGCACATTCATGTAAGAACAAGTATTAGTGGTATTTGAGTTAGGCTCGCGGCGTGCATAGAATGTAGAATGTTTCGTATCGATTGAACCGTTCCACTTGAGGAAACGTGAATCGCCGATTCTTTTACCCGATCAAAGTCAAGGAATTCGATCGTTCGTCAAGGAAATAGATGAACATTGTATGCATGCTTACGTAATATCCTCGGTACTGAAATTAGAGACGATAGTATTGATAAAATTGTCCCTCATGATGACAGCGCGGATAGATTTCCAGTCGCTGGCATTTTCACCGAGCAACAAGCAGATAGATTCCAGCGCGACCTTCACGATAGCCGGCGGATTCGCCATGGACCGAACTTCGACTAAATGTTGTTTCTTTATCGATTTCACCGCTATACGGACAAAACGAAACGAATTGTTTAGATGTGATTTACAACAGTGGGGAATAACGTGTGCGGGCATGGTGCAATTAGAGATAAGTTACAAGTTACAAAGAGACAAGCTTCGTCGGGGGCTGCGCATCGGTGTACCCCGTGGACCTAAAAAGTTATTTACAAAATAATATTGTACAGATATTTATAGCGAAACGGCCGATTCAAATGGTTTTCGCTCTTGTGTTACAAGAGAACTCACATACATATACGCGCATAAACGTTTTGTGGTGAGATGACAAGAATGTCTGAGTTAGGTGATCGTGGTGATCCTCATAGAGCTAGATCACAACGTTACTGTAAAGGGGAACGCAGAGTGAGGATAGAAGTCTTGCCCAGAGGACTTTCTTGTCATCTGACCATACGTCGGTGTCACATGAAAACTGCCTGAGTCAATTTTTTAATTACAATTGAGTTTTCAGATTCTCCTTGTTAGGGACTTTAATTTCTACGGTTTCCACAATATCAGAATTTGAAAACTACGCTGTAAATCAAAATAATTTCGCTTTAAATCGTTTCTTTGGCCTCCTGTAAAATTTACTTTTTTTGGATTTAGGCAATTTTCATATGAGGTCGACCAATAGTAGTAGGTTGGTTTACGTTTTTACACAGGCAAAAGATAGAACATGTATGCGAAGCGGTTATCGAACTCGTTTCTGCCTCGGTGAGTTCCCATATAATTCCGAGTATCGGACATTCAGCAGATCCTAGATAATTGTTTCCTTACGTGATGGCCTCCGTGTTAAAGTTGACGATGGTCGGTATGAAACTATCCTTCATAATGACGGCGCGAATCTGTTTCCAATCGGTCGCATTCTCTTCGAGCAACAGGCATATAGACTCTAAAGCCAGCTTTACGAGGCTGGGCGGATTTGCCATCGAGCGAATTTCGACTAGATACTGCCGCTTAATCCCCTTGACAGCTACACTCATTGGGTCTCAATGTATGTACTCGTGCGTGTAGTATCGTATATACATATATATTCTATTTAGAATGTAACGAACGAACAACGACCGCAGAAATGTTCGACACTGCGACTTTCTGCGATGGTTGCCAAAAACGCGTAGAACCATAAAAAGAAGAAGAAAACAAGTGGACAACGGCGTTAACACGCTTCACCTACCGTTTTGTGCGTCGATAACGGCCGGCTCGACTTGCGCCAGATCGGCCATCACGTCGTCCGTCTTCTGATTAATGGCAACCGTTTGTACTGCCAATTGTTGTTGAATCTCCTGACTCTGTAGCTTCTTCATCTCTGCCTCTTGCTGATCCATGATCATTTGTTTCAATTTCGCGTTCGCGGCTTCGTTCTTCGCGTGCAGCTCCTACAAACGAACGAGTCTTATTAGATCAATGAATTGTTTTACAGATCTGTGGTTGTCAGGCAGAAACGCCGCATGTCACATGCTTTCACTATCGAGATACTGCCGTATAAAGTTTTCATTGCTAATGCTTTCACATAGGAAATCGGTTAAATTGCATTATTTTTCGGAACCTTTCGAATTTATTTTCATGACTTTTTTCTGATAAAGAAGTAAATCCTATATTATAAATCTCAATGAATGCGTGAACATTTCTTGAAATTGTAACATGCTACGTTTTTCGTTGCAACCACAGACTTCACGATGGTGAAGATTTTACCTGAGATTTGATAGCCAAGCTCTTCTGCATCTCTTCGACCTGTTCCACAGTCTCCGCGATTTTACTTAGACCAACGTTCAGATGCAACTGTTGCTCTTCCAGATCGCTCCTCTTCTCCTGGTACAATTTCACGAAATGGTTGATAAAGTCAAGGTAATGACGCGGCGTGATCGCCATGGTCCTGCTGCTTCGTTTAGCGAGTCTCGCGTTAGCTTTGTGCAAAGTTTGATGCACGTAGACGCACGCGTTGATCACGGCGTCTCTGTGCGACGGTTGGGCAGGTATCAACGAGCAGACGGATGGGAAGAAATCGGGACATTTCCACACAGGCCTCTCCAAGTCGACGCGACTGGTAAACTCTTTGCCTACTTGGAAGAGCGCGTTGTCGGACCAATCGCCGAACCAGTTCAACACGCATCTGTTGAAGAGGGCGGGTGATGTCGCGGCCCGATCCTTTAATCCATCCGTGCTTGGATTCATCGTGAAAACAACGTGCAAGTTCTTCATCACTTGACCAGTGAACCATTTGTACAGCTCCTCGTTCGAATCCAACATTAATCCTTCCCGCTGCGCTCCTTCTTTGCACTGAGTCATCAGCGTTGTATACTCATCGCCTTCAAACAGTCCAGGCACCTCGCCGTTCGCCAGCAATGTGTTCATACGCTCGAGAAAACCAGAATCCAACACATTGGACTCGTCCAGTATGAACGCTATTTTCTCATCTTTGCAACCGGAACGTCTCAACACCTGACGTAAATCCTCGTCAAAGTCTTCGCCGGTGTACTTGTTGTGCACCTGTTGGAACGAAGCTAGCATTGATACTCAGTCGATTCGAAACATTTTACCAAACGCGTTAACTCGGAATAAATTGTTCGAGAGCTTGAGCCCATACCTTGATTTGGAATATCGACAAACCGTTCATCCACGCAACAAATCTAGACAGAGTCGTCTTACCAGCGCCAGAGACACCGATCAACAGTAAATGTCCCTGAGGCTGTCGGAAGATTCTGTCGATCCGTAGAACGTGTTCCAGAACTTCGTCGAACAATACCAACGGCACGTCCAATTCCTCTTCGTAAAAGACTTTCAGTCTCGCCCTGACATAGTCGCGTAGCTCTTGCCGGTTCACCGGCACGTAATCCTTGGACAACCAGTTGCTGTATAAGATGGGTCTAGCCAGGGCTTTCTCACGATCGACGCTCATAAAGTGTTTCAGGGCGACGATATCTATGTTCTTGTTCGTCCAGGCTCTCTCAGAATCTTCCACCAGCCTGTCTTGGAAGAGGCGAAGAGCTTCGTGAGCCCACAATCGTACCAGACCCTCAACCGACAGATTGTCAAGAGGTCTGATCGCTTCGCAAATTCCCCGCACCCATCTGGTCATCTCACGTGGTGAGTAAACGTAATGCGGCTGCATGTCTTGAGTAAATCTCTCTTGCGAAGCTAGATAGAATTCCACCATCGCGTTCGTCAATGGCTCCGCGTAGCCCCTCAATGAAGGCGTTAGACTAAAACGTTAATTAAGCGTTAATTTTTCTTATTCTTTTGTTAGAATCTTTCCGCACAGACCTGAACATTTCGTCGAACGACGAACGGAACGCAAATCGACCCAGGTAACATGCGACGTCTTAATGATTCTACGATTTGAGAAGAATTGCAAGTAGTTGGTGAAAGAACAAATGTCACTGCTAAATAAGTGACAAATAAATCATTTTAAATATTGTTTTAAGAGAATAAAATTTTTTCAATTAATTCCCTTAGCCGTTCGGCGAAATGTTCAGGTCTGCATAAAAGTTGAGAAGAATTGTACATACCGAAGCATGGCGCGCGTAAACGTCCCATAGATCTGTTTTAGAGAAGTCTCGCCAGGATAGTCGACGTAAATCACCGGAACGTGTCGTAGGAATCGGTGACTCAGAGGTTTTCTGCCTGGATCTGTGGGGGGATTGCAAGCACCGACAAATTGAATTCTTTCTAAAGTGACCCAAGCCTGATCGCTGGTTCGATAGAAGCCTCTGTGCTCCACGAGTTGTCTGAGGAACGAGATTACGCGCTGCGTTCCGTAGTTGTCCATATCGGGTAGATTGATTTCGTCGCAGAACAGAACCAGCCATTTGCCCAGTTGTACCGGAGAAAGGATCACACCGTTCGGAGTCTTTCGATACTCGCAATAATGATCGAACGTCTTCAGTAGCAGTTCCGGAGTGGTGGCCGACGAAAAGTTTAGTCCAACAACTTCCATATCCGGCAGTGCCCGCAACGCGGAGAAAAGAGTCATCGTTTTACCGGAACCTGGTGGACCGCAAAGCACTAGAAACGAAAATGTACACTGTATTAGTCTGTCTCTGGTGTAGATACTTTCGCCTGTGCAAAGTAATATATGTATATACAGTGGGTGTACAAAGGATTTGTACACTTTTTAAAATGGAATAACTTTTTTATAATTGTACCAAACAACCTGATTTTTTAATTAGAAATCATTTAGTAAATCAATGCTCCTAATTGATAAAAAGTCAGGTCGTTTGGTACAATTATAGAAAAGTTATTCTATTTTAAAAGGTATACGAACACTTTGTACACCCACTGCATGTATGCGTGTGTATAAATATATTCACTGGGATGACGTATTACCGATTGGTTTGTGTTCCGCTAACCACGTGTACAGCAGACTCTCGTGCCTGACCGTGTCCAGAGTCGGCACAACGATGTCCGGACTGGCGACTTTGTGCGTCTCTACCTCGATCTGTGGAACCTTGTTGCTCCACGGCAACCATTCGCCATGAATACTTACTTCGAAGTCTATGATTGGGATGTTGTTCTGTGAAGGCAGTGGTACGGTCGTGATAGACCGAAGAAAGTCTCCGGAGTCGGACCGAACTTTGAGCTTGGCGTCCCCAGCAAAACTCCAGAGTAACGCGTATATCAAACATTTCGGCATATAACGTTCCAGCTGTTCGCTCGGTAATGGAAAATCTGTGTGCGCGTGATTGTATTGCAGAACGTTGCGCACCGATTGATTCAACATGGAGAACAAAGAGCTCAATGCTCGCAAACGGGTGAAATCCATTATGTGTTCTTGCTTCATAGCGTACTCCAAGCATCTGACGACCATGCCATCTGGAGCAAAGTAGCTCTGCAAGATGCTGGCAACTTCTCTCTGTACCGAGAGCGCCGGTGACACGGAGTCCTCTTTGTCTGACGCTTTCTTGTTTAGATTGTCCTCATCGCCGTCTTCGAGCGGAATGTTTCTTAGCCGCAGCATGTAGTTCTCGAATATCATTTCTGTAGAGAGCACGTCTTCCGAGAACCAAACCATACCGCAACGAGACACGGTGGCCAACGTTGCGTATTTCAAATCTTGTACCTCGAACATCACCCTCACGTTTGGAGGCAAACTGAGTCGCTCGCCGTTCGGCAGGGTTAACAATTTGTTGTCGTCCAGTACGGAGTTCAAGTTTTCAACCCATTCCGGATCAACGTCGCCGTCGAATATGATCCATTGTCGTTTGTTTATCTCTCCTCTGACGTTGTCGATGATCTTACGGAGTATGTGCGTAAACAAACCGTCGGTCCATTCGCGTGTATTCGGATCTAACACGCCGTACAACGTTTCTTTGCTGATCGCTTTGGGGTCGATCACGTGTGCGACACCTTCAACTCCTTCGAATCGCTCCAAAGCTTTCAAGAGTACCTTCCACGCCATCGTTTTACCGGAGCCGCTGGGTCCGACCATCATCAGTCCGTGATTTAGGTTACAGATTTGATACAGTTGGAGCACCTAAACGAAACCATCATTAGAATACTATCGCGGGGAACGCCGCACAGTGGTTCAAAATTGCCAAAGCGTGACCAAAAGTCAATTTTTCAACTCAGAAATGAACGAAATTTTTAAAAGTTTTGGCATAAATATAAATTACTATAAGTCGCCTGTTATCTTTTGAGAGAAGTTTGAAAACATTTCTCAACAAAATTGGAGTATGTCTTCCATTTTTGGTCACGTTTTGGCGATTCTGAACCACTGTGCGCCGTAACAAGGCACGCACAAACAACAATGAGAATCGTGTGAGTTTACGAGACTGGATACACGTACATATGTATATGTATGCGACACCTAATCACCTAATCACAGTTTTCTTTTTTCCTCACCTTTCCTAGCCAGGTCCCACCGACTACTTCCTGAGAGTGAGTGCGCGTACAATAAATACAGTTTATTCATTAAGAAAATATCCTTCACGTGTCGTATATTATAATTTTGTACCAAACAAAAAGAGAAAAAGAGAAAATAGTGGAACAGGAGGAGCGGTGCTGAAGGGACGTAAATACAATTATCACCAAATTACTTTCGCTCTGTTCGTTTCTACCGATCGATTTCGTGCAATTGTATCCGGTTTGATGGAGGCGAATTTGGTGCTGGTACAATGATGATTAAACTGATTGAAAATGACAATTACCTTCTCTTGCCATGCGCCACCTTGTTCGTCACCTTCGCCGCAAACAAGATACTCCTCCATGCACACCTTCCTGATTTGATCTTTCAATCCTGAAACCGAGAGTTTGATTCGTGAGAATAACGTCGTTTAAAACTGGAGGACGAGATTTGAACTAAGCGCACACTATACGATTACCTTTCATCTCGGCTCTAGTATAATTCACATTCGGGAACACGTCGTTCAATAGGCTGAACAGCAAAGGAATATCTTCAGCGACCAACTTCGGCACCATTGTCTCGCAAACAGACTGAATAAGTATTTCTTGCTCCGGTAGATTCTCAGCAATCGATGCGTCGTCGATGTTCGTCTCGCCACGGTTCTGCATACCTTCCTTGATCTTCTGTATGCGGTCGCGTTTCACGTTGCCGGCGGAGATCAGCACCGACTTTAATGCTCGAAGACCGAAATCGTAGTGAGACTGATCCGAAAGTTGCTCGTCGCACAGTCTATTTAGAATGTGACGTATTGTTGTAATTAGAAGATTACGAAACGCGACAAGAACAATGACTGCGGATGTTTATGCAATTTGCAATTTTTGTAAACGAACTTTCAGAAAGTTGAATATCAAATAAAATCTTACTTTCCGTGGTAGTAACCTTTTTAGTTCTAAAATACATTAAAATCATACGAAATTCAGTCGTATTTTATATCCTAGTATTTGTTGAAAACCTTCAGAAGCCATAAATGCATAAAGAGATCCGCAGTCTAATTATCAATAATATTTGTCATTCGTAAAGAATGGCTTACTTGAAGAATGGCACAATCTTGCATGCTAATTTCTCAGCCGATCTGAATCCTTGACTGAAAAGCATCACTTCGGCGATCAACTGTCTGTCCGGAGTAGTCATGGCCAAAGATCTGAATAGTTTCTTCAGATTGTCGGGAAGATTCGATCGTCCGGCATAGCCAGGATTCATCGTGATGAAAATCGCCATATCAGTTGACACTTTCACCTGTTTGCCGACCAGCTCTACGCAAAGGGTTCCTTCTTTCTTTCCTTCCATTTGACTCTTCAATGCTTCCTGAATGGTCTGCACTTGTTGAGAGACAGCCGAGAGCATACGCTCCTCTAGACGATTGAACTCGTCGAAGCAACCCCATGCACCGACTTGGCAGAGACCAACAAAGATGCGACCCATGGCCTGCAAGGGGAAAGAATCAAATCAAGGGACGTACGCACACGCGGAAAAACAGAAAGTAGGTGGTAACTATAACTATGCACAAGTAACTGCTGCTGCAGACAAGAAATTTGTAGATAAAATGGGCTCTTTTACGGGTTGAGATATTACCTGAAAATCGAAAGTCTCGTCGCAGTTGAAGACTAGTACGAATCTTCCCAGCTGATGGCCGAGAGCCTTGACCGACTCGGTTTTGCCTGTTCCAGCCGGTCCGAAGGGAGAGCCTCCAAGTCGTGCTTCCAAGGCCTGAGTCATGGTCAAGTAGCATCTGTCTGTCAGAGGAGTTTGTACCAATCTATCCTGTACTCCCAAGTACTCGAAGCCGTAGAAGAATTTTGCGTTCGCCATGTGTATAGTGAGCTGTTGCAACACTTCCGTTTGCCTGGGATCAAAGTAGAATCTCATCTCGCAGAGCCACTCGAACGCTTTCGGATTGGAGACCTTGTTCGAGATCAATCTCCTGGTTACGGTGCGTTTATGCACGAACTCGTTGATCAAATGTTCGAGCTTTTTCCGTCTAAGGGGAGGCTGTTCTTGTAAGACCGAATCCGCCAACACGTTCAAGGTACCCTCGACTTGTATCAAGACTCTTTCCAAAGGGTCTTTGGTAGGGTCGGATTGCGCTTCGTGCAGTGCCGCCTCGACGTCCTCCGACCATAAGATTTGCGCCGCCAAGACTATAATTTGTGCCTGATAGTTGTCGCACCAGGTCATGAACGCTTGCGAATTCACGTTGCCGTCTTTGAACTGTTTGATATCTTGGACTGCCCGCGCGAGACTGGACGCCAACGTGACCCTCATCTCTTTCTCGACGAGGGACAACCATTCGTTGATCTTGGGATGGTCGACAGTGGACACTGGACTTTGGAAAAGCACCTCTTCCCCTTCCCTCGAGGCTATGCCGGTGATCACGGTGTTGTCTTCGTTCAGTAGAATAGCTGCTACACCGGCGAACATCTTCTTGAAGTGTTTCTGCAGTCTCGCGATGTTCTTGCTGTTGCCGATGATCTCGAGGAGATCCTCGTCACCGACAAAGTAGAATCGGGGGAACGAGGTGCGTTCCCTCTCGAGGTACTCGCCCAAAGCTTTCTGAATCTTTCCCAGCAGATCGGCTAAACGCTCAAGAGCCCTTTGTACGCCAGGAATGTTCAGAACGTCCATGACCATTGGGGATTTCGATACCTTCTTCATCAAACCGAGAAACTCGGAACTGATGCTGTGGAATCGCGAAGTCTCGACAGGTAGTAATGTTTTGATGTCGGCGCTACCCGAGAAGATGCCTTCCAGGTAAACCCAACGTCTCTGCACGTCTATCCAGACGTCGAACAACGCGTTGATCCTGTTCAATTTCTCTTCCCAAGTCAACGCTTCCTCCTCGAATACTTTGTAATACGGCGACAGCTTCATCGCAGCAACGGAGTTAATGTGCTCTTTGACCTTGTTGAAAAGATCGTCCCAGCCGCGTATCAACTTGCATTTGTTCTGATAATTGATCAAGTCGAGTTCGTAGGTTTGCCAGGACTCGCGAACTTGCTTCAAGAACTCTTCGAGCGCCATTTCGCCCTGCGCCACGAGGATTATGTCTTTCACTATGCTCTCGTTTTTCTGAAGATTCACGTCCCAAACTTGGCCGAGGGTCAGCTCGCTCAACACCCAGTTGACCCGGAGCTGTTTCGTCAGCTGTTTCCAGTGTCTCTCCTTGAGCGCGTCCGATTTCAACTCGACGATCAACATATTGACCTTTGTGTAACTCTGCAGCATTTTCTTCACGTACTCGTAAGAGGAATACTGCCTGAGTCTGGCCGGAAGCTCTTTCAGTTGCCCCATCATCATGTCGAGCTGTTGCCGCAGTTTTCTTGGTTGCACGGAGAGCCACGGTTTCTCTCTGGTTTCGTCGATCTGTGCCCATATCTTCGACAACTCTGACCAGACGCCCCTCAAGTCTTGAAGCTCTTCGAAAACTACTTGCATCCTGTCTTCGCTGGTGGAAACGCCTCCGGGTTCTTGCAGCTCCAGAGCTTCCTTCGCCTTCGCTACGTTGTCTCTCTCTTCCTTTAACCGGGCGAACTTGCTCTCGAACAGCTGCAGCTGTTGAAGCGCGTCGTCCGGCCGCAAGTGACCTTCGACCGGCTTCCCTCGTTCCCAATCGGCCAAGAAATCGGTGGTTCTTATTTCAACGGCCTTGTCCTCGGCGACGATCTTCATCTGCAGCGATGCCACCTGCGTTTGTATACTGGTGTCCTTCCTCTTGAGTATCTCGTTGAACGCGCCCCATTCGCCCTCGATGTTGTCGACGTGTAGCCAAGAAGATGGGAATTGGAACCTTTGCCGCTCCAGGATCCTCTGACCCTCGCGATACACATCGACCTGTTTCTCCCAAACTTTCATCTTACGTTTCAGAGACTGGACGTACGTAATCAGCCCGACCGCATCGGACGTGCTGGCAGCTTCAATCGATTGCTGCTCCAGACCGCTTCTCGACTTGGACACCTGCGAATGGAAGCTCGCCATCTCGTTGCCGAGAAGAGTTCCGAACTTGCCGAGCGTCTCCTTGTGCCACGAGTCGTATTTCAATGACACTTTGCTCTGCACCTTTGCGTAATCGATGATCACAGGACCAAACTCGCGTCTGGTGTCCGACGTGTCGAACGTGGTCCTAGTTTTCTTGATGTCGTTCAGACATTTCATCCACAAGTTGATATTCTCTCCTAGTTTTCCATACAAGTTGTCTGGTTGCAGGTCCCACAGCGCCTGATAACGTAGCCACTGGTCTACGTAATCAGCGACGTCCTTCATCTTGGACTCGACCGCTTCGTAAGCCGCTTCCAACGGTTGCTTCCCAGCGGGCAGTTTCGTCAGTAGATTCCGGTAAGTAGCCGACTCTGGTTTTTCCAAACCAACTTGGTATCTCGAACTCTGGAGACGAACTTGAGACGTGACTATGGCTTGCCAGGCAAACAGTTGCTGCATTATCTGGAACCTCGCGTCCTCGATGCTCGGATACAGATACATTGTTTGATTCGTTATGCGGACCTCGTGAATCTGATTCTGAATTTTCGGATCGCCGCCAGGCTTGTGTGTAGGTTGAGACGGAGCGTCCGTGTCCATGCTCAAGTCCACTTCCTTTTTCTGACCGGTGAGCGCGTCGGTCCACGCTTTGATCCCAGCTTCCAATCGAGCTGCCAAGTTCTTCTCTACCTCCTCGTCGAGCCTCGACACCCAGATGTTCAAATTTGAATAATTTTTCAGCGACAGCTCGTCCACGGCTTTCTGGATCTTCGAGAGTATATCAGCGAACGTGTTCGCCGAATACGGACAGGTTTCCAGGGAACGAACGTCGACGTCCAGCTGC
This sequence comes from Lasioglossum villosulum, assembly GCA_963971365.1. Taxonomy (NCBI): domain Eukaryota; kingdom Metazoa; phylum Arthropoda; class Insecta; order Hymenoptera; family Halictidae; genus Lasioglossum; species Lasioglossum villosulum. The sequence goes on along the minus strand of OZ020498.1, from coordinate 5,943,702 downwards.
TCTTCGACCACCACAAGATCCTCCACTTTTTCTTGGAACGAAACGACGGCATCGGACAAACGTTGCACGTACGGATCTAATTTGTAACTTTCCCAAATCAGGCCAATTCCCTGGATACGAAACAACAAATGTTTTTCAATTATACCATAATCGATCGAAGCTTCCCAACTAATCGAATCTTACCTCACAAAACAACGATAACACATCGTTGCGCATTCCAGCAACCAGCGGTACGATGCTGGCCTTATCCTCGATCTAAATAGAAATATCAAACGTTATCGGACACGTTCGCTTCGAAATTACACCGACGGCAGTAGAAATACCAATACTGTTAGTACAACATAAATTACAATTTACCATTCAATGATGTACATACAAAAGATGCAAACAAAAGTTTCACGTGTTCATAGCAAATCCTAAATAAAAAGAACTTGAAATACGTCGAGTCGAGTCGTTGCGTTACAGAAACAGAAAAAAGATACAAGACGTTACCATATCGAATTACAAGCAACTCTCAAAATATGCGGATGATCTAATTTTTTAACACGATTCGCAACTCAAGAATCGTAACTAAATTCAACCTGGAGCGGGAAATGATATATTGGCGAGGGACTTGACAAGTGTTCAAGGATAGTCGTCAAATTAGAAATCTGTAAGCTTTGAAAAATACGGGATTTCGTTTGACAACCAAACCAAAATGAAAAGATTTTTTCTTCCCTGTTTTTTCCCCCCAGTAACCGCAAGTTATCTACTGATTCTTCAAACTTTCAGCTACTTTCTCCCGGTTGTTCATTGTACTAAAACAAAATCATGTTGCAGTACAGATTGTTCTACGAGAGCTAAGCAGGCATTACATTAAATTCGCATAAGTAGGCAAGATGCATAATTCCTGAAAGCATCATACATGACTACCTTCAGTGCGGGGCAGTGGGAACTCCGATTGGTAAGCTAAACATGTTGGAGATCCAAGAAATTAGAAATATCGATATGTAACTATAACAATATATACCCTTAAACTGGCACTATTCCCTAGTATTTTCTATTTAGTTAGATTCGATATTTTCTAGGCGTCGAATAACTTTTTTAATCAGAATCTTGATGCAGAAACATTGAAAAATAGAAAAATTAGTTTCTACGGAACGACGGACTCTCTTTAAAAGTTTACACGAATTTTCCGTGTTTAGAAACCGTTTCGCCAAATATACACATTACCAACACGATACGTTACCTTTTCGAGCGTTCTCTCGTAAGTTCTGATGCTGTCGATCAAGCTGATCGCGAATGGGTACAGCTGATTAGCTTGATGTGCTTTGTTCACGATTGGCAAGGGTACGCGAAAACCAAGATTTCGCAGATTTCTTACTTCCTTGGATAACGTGATAATCTCAGGGAGAAAATTCACTTTCAGCTTCAACACGTTCCCACGACCCGTGCGAGATCGTACATTTTCTATCGCGAAAATTCTTCCGGTAACACCCAGACTTCTCTGTTGCACTTTTCGTGCCCAATCATTGAAAATTTCTCTGGTTGACAATTTCATACGAAAACTGTCCCCATCCGCTTTCAATTTTTGTCCTTCGATGTGACTCTCCCATCCTTTTCCTGTGAAAAGAAACAAGAGACAACGAAAATCATTAGAAAATTTACCAAAGATATACAAATACGAGTTTCATGCAAATACAAATACGTACCTAACACGTCTTCGACGCGTTTCAAATACATCGTAAGCTGGTAATCGATTTGCTTCACCCAAATAATGGAGCCTGCGACGGGAGGTAGATCTCTGACTGTACTCATTTTACAGCATTTACTTTGTGCGTATTGAACCTAATAATTATAGCAATAGTAGTAGAATAGTAACAATAACAACAACAACAACAATAAAAAAAGTATAAAAAGTGTTTATTCTATTTCTAATAAGTAGACAGCGATCTTTATGCAAAATAAAAATTTTTTATTCGAATTGCAATAAACTGGAATGAAATAGAAATTGATTTTCTTTTTTAATATGTTTATTATGTAACAGTATTTTTAAATTCATCTAACGTTTTACTGGTTCCAATTACACCTACTCATTTTTATAAATGCATAAAATCCGCTGTCTACTATTAAGTATTCGGGCTGGTTCCGTTGTACCTTGAACTTTTCGTGGAGTGCTTCGATATCGTCTTTCACTCTTTGTATCAGTTGCGTTTGATATTCTCTGATAGCACCGCGTATGTGCGGTCTGACGAAGAGCGCATTGAAACGTGAAAAAATTCGAAACATCTCGTTCGCATTCTTCGCGGCGCCCAACTGATCCCTCAGATGCGCTGTTATCCTTGCCTCGACCCTTTCTATGCGCTCCTCGTATCTATCGACAGCAGCTTTCCAAGATTCTTGACCCTCTTTGCTGATGTCGAGACAGTCGATTTCCTTCACATTTTCGTATGCTAGATTGACTTCGCTAATCGCGTTCGCATCTGCGGCATCGAAAGCATACTCGACTTTTACGTTGTCGGCATCAGGAGTTTCCATTGTTGTGTTATTGTTACTTTGGACAGTAGGTCTAAGCACGCGAACGATCACTGTTCTGAGCTGTTCGTGTTGCAGACGGAAATGACGCATATGTTCCATTCTATTTTCCAACTTCTTGTGAGTCGGCGAAACCCTCCACAACATTTTTATATGTTCGTCGCGTTTCTTTTTAACAAGGTCTCTCAATAATCCTGTCAGTTTTTCGTACTCCTCGTCCCACGTGTTGAACACTTCAAAACATTGCGCCATAACTTTTTCGAACTCGTCGAATGGAATGTGCATCAATCTCCTTGTACCCAATACTTTCAGAAGCTGCTGTCCTAGATCCCTCGAGATTGCTTCCATCAATCTCAATGCTCTTTGAATAGGATATTTTGTGGTTCGAATTTTTCTGAAGTGAAGGAAAATTTGCTGAACGCTTGAGTCTATTCTTTCGAGTTCGGTGGCGGACAATAGATCGTTGATAGGGAAATCTTTCATTAAAGGGTTGTAATCGTTGACGGTAGCCAACGCTTGTTGCAGGCCGGTATCCGTATCGAAACTAACGGTAGCGTGAAATCTTTTCCCATGCTTCAATATATCCAATGTTAAAGAAATTTCTATGCTTTCTCGTTTTTCTTGTATTCGATGTAACGCTCTTTCCAAATTCAACCAAAAGGAGATCTCCTGAAGAGCGGTGCCCGATTCTGGGTCGCGATTCAGTTTAGTAACCTAGAAGCAAAAGATCAATGATACAGCGTATCAGTATAAGTAGCGAACTACCAATTATTTACCTTTTGAATTTCTTTTATCCATCTGTTAACGCCATTCTGCAGTTGGTTCAAAAATGTAGAGTCTTCGACTTTATCACCAAAATCTGCCACTTTTGGTTTACGATTCTCCTCGGCGCACTGTTTAATTACTTGTGCCACAACTGGATGAATTTGTAAAGAAATTTCTGGAATATCTATATTCTGTTGTAAATGCAACAATCCTGTCTCCAATTCTGCTATTTTCTTTTCAACCGTCGGTGCCATTTTATCTCCATCTCTATCAGCACGACCAGTCTCTTTCACGTAACTTTTAAAATACGGAGCAATAGTTTTACTTATAGCGTGCAATGTTTCATAAGGTGGCCCATCCGAGAAGGTAACCAAACGTAGTTGAGAATGAATAGACTTGTCAGCTTCGACTATCGTTCCCCGTTTCGTTAAAACTAAGGAGGCCATTTTAGTGTTAGTGAAATGAATCTCGTTCGATATATACAAAACAGTATTCTCTTTCTCTTCGTCGCCTTCATTGCTGTCTTCTTCTAAAAATGTAACAGATCAAATAAAATACAAGTTACTAAATAAGTACGAATTTAAATAATTGAACTACATATTGTTACAATTGTTGTTACATAAATTATGCAACAGTAAATATCCCCTTTAAAAACGATTATCTATCGTCTATTTATGCAGAAAGTATACTCCTAATCGGTGAAAATCGATACGCGTGACGCGCGTAGATTTCTTTCTGGTAATTTTTCTGTGAAATATTTCGTCGCGAGGAGGAAACGCGAAAGTGAAACCATAATCGTAACGACACGTAAGACTGTTCGCCGGCATATTTTCATAAGTTGCACCGCGATGTATGTACTTAAGTACGTATGTATATAGAAAAGGAGAATAGATTCGAAAAAGAAAAGGATGGGACGCGATCGTTGGATGTATCGGCTATATTAAAAGATGAGTCATATATAGAAGTGTCGATGTAAATGAATCGTGCAAGTGGCAAGTAGCACATTAGTTTTCAGTATACGTTTCCGTTGTCGCGGTTTGATGTACCGTTGTATCGAAAGACCGCAATGGAGGATATCGCAAGAGGGCAGAGTGCAAAAATTTTCCAACGGCTCTAGGCGGTTAACGATTTATCATGTATCGCGTATCGCGTATCGCCTATTACGCTTACCTTTGCTGGAACTTCTTTGTATGTAAAGCGCCCACACCTGAGAGTCGCTTAAGAATTTTCTAATACACTCTTGGTTATTCTTGTCTTCGAAAGCAGAGTTGAACGCGGGTGGTAGCACATCTTCGTCGGGTAGTAGGACCATTACCACTTTCTTTAAATAATTAGCGAAGTCCCAATATCCTACCACTATAACGTTTTGAGACTCCGGGGATGGTTCCCCGGAGCCGTCCAAGGAGTCACCCATCCCGCGGTAAGCGGTTCCGCAAAATCTTGCAAATCTTGTGAATCTTGAGCGGGTGATCGGTCGACCCCCGCTCTCGGATCAACTGTCACACGCACGCACACGGTACACGGTAGACGAGCCACAGCCAACGACGATCTATACCAAACATAGACTACAACCGTCAACCTACAACGTACAACCACGATTACATCTTAGACCATATATACCTATAGGACCCGGCACAGATAATTTTCCCCTCGGCAAAGATGAAGCACAGTGTGACGTCACATTTTTAAAAGATGTATAAGATATGCATATACACGGTACACGGAAAGAATGAACAGAATAATTTCAAAGAATTTGGCATTGTAACATGAAACAATCAATTATAAACTGTATTTGAGATACAGATGTTTATTCTATATGTTTTATTAAGGTATAACAATAATATACATAGGACCCAGTGTTCCAAGATAACGAAGCATCTCGTGCCCACAAATCAAGTCGCATTCAAAATGGTGGATAGCGATATAAAATTCAATTTTAAATTTACACGTTATATATACAGATGTTTCAGATAACAGATAATTTAATCAAGATGATGAGTGAGCACATTCGATCTAGATTAAAAAATTACGATCACAGCGTGAATGAAGTTAAAATTATTATCGATTATGAAGTACTGTGCGCAATTTTGTTTGTGCGCAATTGAGATGCGTCCAATCCTACTTGTGCCCAATAGAGATGTGTCCGATCCTTGATGTGTCCAATGATGTTGTTTTCAAAAGATATGTACCCAATAGCTAAGTGGGCAATCGTATTGTGTCCAATCGATACCCTCTTCGTCTGAGGCTAGAATCGTCACGCATGCGCGTGAAAAGCGTCAACAATCGGTCAACAATCTCATCACTGGACCAGAATCAACCAGAATCCAGAACGAAGGTCTTTCTGGGTCTTTCCACAAAACACAGTGTTTACTAAAATAATGTTTTTTCATGTTAACAATTTAAAGGGACCCGTGCATAAATTTAATAAACCACAAATTGTTGGTAGTTACTGTATAGACAGTGACAGAGGCTACTGCAATGATTTATCGCAACTAAAATATTACAAGGAACCGGAAAATGTTTACTTTAACCTCAATGACAATCCACCGGCAGCGGACTCGCAAATCCCAAGTGAAAAATTGGATGAATTGTTGCAGTGGATGTCACAAAATTTTGATCAGATAAAGCACCTTTCGGATAATCCAACCGATAGATGGTTCGCTATATTTTGTCGAAATGAAATAGATTCGCGAAATAGATTATTTGTATTTACTTATTATATGTTATGCTAGGCTAGAACCAGAGATTGTTTGCTATCGCGGTCTATTAACAAGTTTGTTTTCCACACCGTACGATAAGGAAGGATGGATCGTGTGCGCATCAAAATTTAAAGGTACAATATATTTATGTAGTTTCGATACTGATGCAAAGAAGCTACGAGTATCTAAGGAAACTAATTTTCAAAAGAAATGTTGCTCTTGGGGTCGTAAATTTGAAGAATACGTGTTAGCAGGTGCGTAAACAATAAGCAAAACAAAATGTTTTATCTCAATGTGTACTCGTGACAAAACAATTGATAGTTTGTTAATGTGTGTTCCATTAGATTCACCTTCTAAGAACCCAGACTTATCCATCCCTCCAAACGGATACTTATGCTGTACTTTTACATCTAGGTTTAGTGGTACAGTTTTCTTATACGGTGCAGAAATAGACGGTTTTCGTTCGTCCCATCAGATAACAGATACACGAATAGGAAAAGACGTTGAACTTGTAGAATTAAAAACTATAAGTATGAGAGCTATTACTCGCCATGGTAATATCAAATATAACAGAGCCGACACAACGCTGAAATGGTGGCTCCAAAGTTACTTTGTGGGTATATCAAGAATTGTATGTGGCTGTAGAGACGATAATGGTATTGTCACAGAGATACGTGAATATGAATTGGCTCGATTGGCAGATGATTTTAAGGTACTTCAAATGTCCGTTTCGACTTCAACCGAATATATACTTTGAAATGAGATAGTTTTATTGCCTTTACAGCATTTGTGGGATTTCAAAACGTGTTCAAGTTTTTTCACCTCATTTCTAGAACGTATTAAGGCAACTGTTGTCCGCAATTACGACGAATGCATTTATAAATTCATGTACAACCCACAAAGAAACATCATCACAGTTGACGAATTAAAACCTTACCCAGACTTAGAGTATACATTTTTACATTCGTGGTACATTGACGCAGCAAAACGCCACTGCAAAATGGAAGACGAGAGAAGTCACGAATAATTTCAGTTCATAAAACAACAAACGGATAACAATGGAATTGAATGGGGTGATTTATATTTTATATTTGGCAAGTGATATTGTCCGACGAATGGTGACAATATACAGTATTATACAATATTCCCTTGTTAATGTTTTCGCTTGTTTCAGCTTTCTTGATAGGCTAACATGGGAATACCATACCTGTACATATAATACGAATCTGACATTTCGTTACATTATAAGCAAAGTTTGTAATTAGAAATAAGAGTTTTTACACTGACAAAGAACTTATATAATTTTAACAGTTTTCACCATAGACTTGCTTTATCGCAGACATTTCTTTGTGAGACATAGGCTGTAACATTAAGCCTGGAACAGGTGGGTTCATTTCCAAGTCACGTATTTCATTTACTTTTATTTTGAGATTACTTCTTAACTTGTTAATTTCGATATTGCATTCTTCCTGATCTGAAATATACGCGTTCGAAATAAAGTTGAATATTATTTATTTCATGGAAATATAAATAGGAAGTAAAAAAGCTGTAACCTTTTGCAAGTAATTCCTGTGCAGTTTTGGATGGCATTTTAAACAACAATGGTCCTAGGGTCACCCAGGTTTTCTCAGATATTTCCTTTTGCAGTGCTCTCATTCCAACTCTATCGTCGTTTCTTCTTCTGTCCAAAGCAATTATTTCTTGCCGATCTGTGAGAATTTCACCTGCTTTTTCTTCTACCTGTTCTATGTGCTTTAACGCTTTGTCCTGGTCAAAGTTGATCTGCAACAAAAACAGATAAGGATGTTTCTCTAGATTAAAAAAAGTCAGTAAATACATATAGTTCACTTACACATTTTACAGCAATAGCAAATATAAAAATTACACTGTATTCAGTCTTTAGAACAGAATGAAATATTAATTTGTAATTGTAAATGTCTTAGATGTTATTTTAAGATAAAGCGATACGCAACACTCTTTCCTTCCTAACTTCTCTATTTAATAATTTTTCCCTATCTTTCTTCTTGAAGCATTTCTGTTTGGAAGATTTAGTATCGTTAACCGCTGCAGGATCTCCAGGTTTGAAGTGAGTTACTCTATATTCTTTTTCGCTTGTTTGACCGAATCCCTTCTTATCATTTTTTAGACAAGTTTTAATAGGATACTTTATCCCTTTTCCGAATGGGCCAAGACCACCTTGTTCGTCCCATCCTGTGTTTAGAAGCATTTGATAACCTTTGTTTTGTTTCGATATACCGTACATGGCATTCGGTAGTTTTGGTTTACTATTAAATATGTGAAGCACCGATGTTTCATGTTTCTCCCAAGATGTACAATAAAAATTTACTTTACAAATTTCACAATAAAACCCTGAATTCTCTTCTGACCAACCATTTATATTATCTCTAACATTCAGCGTCGTATCCTTGCAACTCGTTAAAAATTGTTCCTTCGAGTCTCGAGTATCGATACTTGTTTTTGAATTACATCTGGACTCTGTTCTCTTTTTTAGTAAAGCAACAATAGTTAAATAATTCTTTTTCAATGCCAGTTGCGCAGCAGTAAGGCCAGACTTTTCTCTGGCTTCTTTACTAGCTCCCAAATTTAATAGAAATTCTATGATGTCCGAGTGTCCGCAATAAGCAGCTGACATTAAAGGCGTCCAACCAAAATCATCCGTGGAATTCACATTTTCTTGCGTTACGTGTTTCGATAAGAATTGCAAGTCCTTCTGTTCTATGGCTTTGAGTATAGCGTTGATCGATACCGGTTCCTCTGGACACAAATGTTTTCTGATGTTTTCATTGGAAATGACTGGATTTGCTAATTCGTTCTCTTGGACAACACCCCTCTTCTGCTTACGGTTCTTCTGCTTCTCCGTCGGTTCTATCGAATTGCTTTCTCGATTTATAATTTCTTCGTAAGCTTTCCTTGCGTTGCTCCCTTCGAATCCTAATCGGTACTCTTTCTTTTCTGGCAATATGTTGGGAACGTCACGGGATTCTCGAACAAACGCTTTCCACCACATCATGTCGATATTGCGTGTAGAAAAATTGTTTTGCTTCAACATTGATGCGAAATATTGCTCGAACTTTCGAACTTAATTTTCATTTAGAATCATTTCGATTGTTATCTGGCGGAAAGCATTGTCTGTTTCACGAGTTTAAGTTTATTTCCTCGTAACATATCGAGTCTTCGTCGACCAATCAACTAATCATTAATTGCAATAATCTATCACAATGATATGTTTTTAATGTAGAACAACAATTACCTTTTGTAACATAATGGTAGACTTTAACGTCGACCAATCTCGACTCTGTTCGCTTGAAATGCGACAACTTTATTGTACGTATATTTACACTGTAATCTGGTGTAATCTTTATTTTTCACTCTTCGTACCCAGCATTACCCATTCGCGCATGCGCGTCGGAAACAGTAACGTATCTATACTGATGACAAGTAGTGGAGCCCTTGAGCAGTTACAGTGACTCCCACTAATTTTTAATATCGAACCACACTTGAACTTTTTTAAGAAGTTAGAACAATTGGTTTGTTGTACAATGTGAACAAAATTTTTTCCGTTGTCTTCGTTCGCAGCCAATGATTAGGGTCGTGACGTTACACACTTTAACCAATCATTCGGCTAGAACCGAAAGTGCAAGTGAAACGACCCAATCGGACGGCTTGCTGCAATATTCCTTTCGAATTCCTGCCGGGAGACAACTTGCGAGACACGGAGAATCGTGAAAGTTGTACATTGTACAGGTTGTACTCTGTTGTACTCTTAGATCTTACACTATCTTATTTATTAACAGATATCTCGTCGGTGGTTTCGTGTCATACGATCTGAAATACCGACACCGCTAAAACCAGCCGATTTCTTACGCCCTCTACGCTGAAGAGCAATAAATCTGGGGGGAACTAGATCCACGAGACCGATAAAACTCTGGCCAAATACAAATTATTACAAATGAGTGATGCGCACAAGAAATAGAAATAGAAAAAACTGTTGGGTATGTAGACTATTTGTCCAGAGATCGATGCATCGTAGATACTAGCACGGTCCAACTATTCTTCGAATGCATTAAGTTTGTATTTTCGACTATTTTATAGATAACGATAACAAGTAACGCTGCTGGAGAAACTATAGCGTCCGTTGCTGTTCGCGATACTTATGCTCGCGTTTCTACGACTCTTTCAACAGAAGGAATTTTGAAGGAAGCGTCTGGAATTTTATAAGTATGATTTACAAAGGATTTCATTGATTTCCTGATTCGTTTCTGACTCGCGTAATAATAAGTCCACGGGAGTGCGTTGAATCTATTTCAAGTTAAAAACATTTTTAGGTAGCTCTCGATACCGTTGTTCCCCGCTCATCGTTCCCTGGTTCATTAGCGCTGACAACCGCGAACAAGCTGAAAAACACGAACAAGGTGCGTCGACGAAACCACGAGAGGTTTCCAAGGATACTTTTGTTGTTTGGTGGACGATTTTTTACCCTTTTACTTTTTTACTCTTGTTGTAGCTCGAAACGGAGAACGGGCTTGCGCCTTGAGCTGCTATGCTTGCGAATGAAAAGAATAAGCGCGGAGCAAAGGGAAGAGCTGAGGAGACGTCGCATCTTCTTGACTTCGATATCGAGTTCGAGTTCGATGTCGAAGCGATGCGTGACGTCTGAAGAAGGGCGACGGTGGAACGGTGGAAAAGGTTGAATCGTTGAAGAGAAGCGAAGAGGACGATGTTAACAATAGGGCACAGCAACGAGGACGAATAAGCCTCGAGAAGAAGGACGAAGATAGGGACGATAGGCATGGTAGGGTAGAGTAGGCGAGCTTTTTGGCGGACACGCTCGGCGGCGGGGGCTGCGATAGGGAAATGGTGTGGAGGGGGAGGGGGTGACATAAGGAGCGCCAGGGAGAACCGGTCAGAGAGAAAGAGAGAGACGGAGAACGAGGGTGAACCGGGGTGAACCGGGGAGAACCGGGGAGAACCGGGGAGAACCGGGAGAGACAGGAGAGCCGGGAGAAATGGGTGTTGGGGGGTGGTGACGGGTGGCTTGCTTGGTGGGAGAAACAGGAGACCCGGGCAGTGCAAGTCGGGCAACCTGCCTGACGATATCGTCGTTTTGGGTGTCGCGATCTCCATTAAAATTGTTCGTTCGTGGCGAATTTTCTTTCGAGCGTTACTTTTCATTTAGTTTTACATGCGTACGTTTTTGTTTTTCAGCCACGCAGAGACGCGTACGGGTACATTTTTCACGTGAGAACATAATAATTACATGTACGGTACGCACGTCATCGCCTCACGAAACATATGTGTTTAGAACACGGACTCATTCGTCGTAAAACAGGAAACCGAAAATAATTAAATTGTCGCTGGATGCGCGGGTGTATCGCTGTGTACGTTCGCTGAAATACGAGCACGTGTATCAATTCGAAGGGGCAGCTGAATACTAACGCACGACAGCACGACAGCACTGGAGCACGAGAGCACGAGATCGCGAGAACACGATAGCACGGGAACACGAGAGTCGGCAAAAACGTACGCACTTGCTCGCTCGACGCGACGAGTGCTTTCGCAGCGTTCAAGTAACAGGTTGGTCATTCGGACTTCTCTCTTCGTATGTAACTTAAACCTGCTTTCGCGCGCTTCCTACCGACCTATCGAATCGGTCGTCTCGACTGTCTCGACCTCCACCGATACCGATCGGTAGACTCATTTATCAATATCTTGATGTGTGCTTCGATTTCGATTGATTTTGTCGCTCTAGAGCGACAACGAATCGCGATAAAATGTACTTAATAATTATCAGATTCTTTTTTCCCGATCCTGTTTCGTCGAAAATATCCCGAATATCAGAGTTTCGTGTTCGATAGATCAGGAATGCAGACGTCTTCGAAACGATCGAATTATATTCTGTGGAATGTGGTTTGCCGTGGAAACCGAGCCACGCATATGCAACGTGATTTCGAGATGGATTCGATACCGTTTTAATCGACCAATTTCCGTCCTTATTTCCTCGATTCCCAGGAACGTTCCATTCTGTGCCCGATCTTCTCTTCTCGAACATGCTTCGTACATTATCGTTGCTTTTACCTCTTTACAGCCACGATAGATCGACTCGAGGAAAAATTGATGGAACTTTTGCCGTCACCGATAATTATTCGGCCTGTCCGTGGAATAGCGTTTCGCTCGATGTTTATCGCGTAACGAGGTTACGTTTATAATCGATTTTCGAAAACTGGTTTCATTTAGCTGATTCGTAATTTCGGTATTGATCCGGCTTGTTGCGCGTTTTCTCGATATCGATGCTGTATCGCATTTGGAAACATTACGATTCGTCAAGATTACGCGATCCTCTTTTTGTTTCTAGTTAGTAGTAGTAGCTATTACTAGGCAACGGATTTTACCCAATTATGACAAGAATGATTAGGCACCATTTGAAACATTAAAAATATTGGAACGATTTAAAAATATTATTTTAAAATTCAGGTAGAAATTTTTTATTTTATATAAAGATCCGCTGTCTACGTACTACCGACGAGTATGCAATTCGAAATGAAAACGATCGATAATAAACGGAAGTAAAAGATTCGTTCTGGAAACAACGCGAACGTTATTGGTTAGTTTACAAATAGCTGCGTCTCGATTTATCCTCGATTTATCTCGAAGAGACCTTGACCCGAGGGCCACCACTGTGCTAAGCCTCCCAGACGTCTAATTCCCGGTGGCCGTCCAGTTTCGATACTCCCTCCTTTTCATTACTGTGACCAATTGGGCTCTATAGCTTCGACCAGTCCGCGCAAACAGTATCGCCGTTGCTCCCAGCCTCTAATCCGCTGTCTAGTTGTATCGCTTTGCGCCAGTACGATGGGTCGTATCAAACATCTGTTTCTTTTCCATCCTGTTGCACATCTCTCGTTTTTCCACGTTTTCTCTTCCTTTCCTAAAACAATACGCACAAAATGTACGAAATTGATGTGTCGATGGTTTAGTTTAGAGTATGTATCTCTGTGAATTGCGTTGACAAGTAGGGACATTTTCTATGAAATGCAAAGTGCTACATCTATAACAATATTGGATCGATCGATCGAATTTTCAACTATCTTAGACCTGACAGACGGAACCGATCGACATATGTACAATACGTGTCTAAGTTATATTAATATCTTTTCATCGAATCGTTCCACCGAACGAAGAAATGATAACGGAGACAGTTTTGTACAATAGAACCGAATACAGTATACACAGGTACAATATTATACACATGTACGTGTACATCTATGATGTCTATAATATGAAGTAATATCATAATAGAAAGCGAAAGTGTGGACACGAATTGCAAGTCTACAGTTTGTTTAATTTTCGAGATGTTATCGCGACTCGCAATGTTAACAACGCGAGCAGCGTGAGAGTCACGCGAGATTGCTTCGGCCTTCGACAAACCTGCGAAAGGGACACCTTTCGCGATCATAACTTTTCAATGAGTTAACTAAGCATCACCGACCATTCACGAGTCACGAATCATAACTCACCACCGCTCAGCAAACACGTGAATACACCTGGACTGGCTACAGCTTATCAAACACGAATCGGACCTTCGACCCTTATTAAATACCTACCTTCGTACCTAACCCAGATTGGATTGGGTCGGATCGGATCGGGTCAGATCGGATCGGGTCACATCGGATAGGATCTTTCTTATCATTTTTTATGATACCTTTCTCTCTTGTCTTGGGTCGTTTCTTCGTCCTTTCTCTGTAGAATTGCCGTTCGATTTCTTCCATGCGCTTTTACGTACAACAAACGGCTCTCGTTATTTCGCTTGTACACGCCATATACAAGTATGCACGTACACATCTGTGTTTTAATTAGATAGCGGATCTTTATGCAAAATAAAAATGTTCTGCCTAGATTGCGAAGTGCAGTGAAATAAAAATTTTCTTTTTTAACACTTGACCGGAAGCCTATTGATAGGATTTTCAATAATTGTGTTGTAGCAAAAGAAAGCATAGACATTTTATTTTACGTTGCAATCTTAAATGAAACTATTAGATGACGTTATTGAGTATGACTTATTATCTCGCAATGAAAATTGCTTTTGCTATTGAAGGTTCCATTATAAAATTGTTTAACCATGTGCCATAGATTTTTGGAAATTATGCAGATCATTTGTTTGTCTTGTTACTCATTGTACGTTACGCGTCCAAGATCTGTCGATTGCTATATTCGTGTTCCATCTCGCCGGTGATATACTTACCCGACCATTTGAATTATCGATGGAAAGCCTGGAAAAGTATTTCATGTTTATTTCGAGCTCGCCCGATCCGATTCTTTCGTTGGATTGGAATCGATTCAGTTTCTGAAACGTTACGAACGCGTGGCCGATTCGAACGCCTAACTACGAAATTCTAATATAGCGGGAACTTGAAATCCGATCGATATTCGCCGCTGTTGGAACTTGCTTCTTCTTCTTGTTCTCTTTGAAATATTTAGTCAGTTTCTTAATTATCTATTGCAACGGTTACGCGCAGAAAGAATTATTTAAATAATTTTACATTACATAAAACGTCCCCTGATGATGGTCCCGACCTATGAATAATTTATCGCTTCTTGGAAGGTACGCGCTTCGCTTATACGAATCCATCGTCAAATTGAAAATTCCGAAGTGCGGAGCATCGCGCGTCGTTAGACTTTGATAATCGATTTAAAAAGTGGACGAAGCCTTTGTCGAATGAAACGTTTTCTCGTTGCTTGGCGTTTCGTCGTTTGTTATTCTAGATTTACTGCAATATAGTATAAAATTACTGTTGCGATATTATCGACAGATGCATCGAAGGAGTTTTCGAAAATCGTTTTAGGATTCAGGTTTGGAAACGATCTGCTAAGTACAGATCGCTGCTTGTAATCCTGTGTATCATGTGCTGGAAATTCCGGTACGGGATTCTGATTGTGAGTAGCAGTACTCGGAGAGTTAATCGAGCAAAATGCAAAAGAGAAACTATGGAGACGGAACTACATACATATGTTGGGATCGCAAAGGCGGCCATGTCGAACGTGATCTTCGTTCGTTTTCCTTCGATAATTTTTTGGAGAATCGTGGTTTCATTCAATTTTCGTATCACTGTAGAAAACATTATTGGAATGCGAAAAAATGCGGGGAAACGCGGAGAAATGCAAACCTACGAAGAACGAGAAAATTGTTCGGTGAACAGGGAAACGGCTAAAAAGCGAGTCCAACTTCAGTGAATTATGGGACGAAATGGAGGATAATAGGATTGACGAAAGGGTAAATGTGGACAAAATAAACCGGACGTCGACGCGGACAACGGCTCGTAACGGATGTAAGCTTACAGCGTTTTTCTGGTAAAGCTGTGCCCGGATAGAAAGGGGATGACGGGAAACTTGACTACACGCACTCGGCGTCGCCCTACCGATCAATAGCTACAGGTGGCAGCCATTTCCTAGCCAACCGCTGCTTCCACCCTCCCACCATAGCTCTCCGTTTCCCTTTAACTGTATCATTTGCTCCTTTTTCTCTTGCCGTTATCCTCGCTGTCCTCCCTTTCTCTAACCTTTGTCAGACCTTCCAGGCTTCCTTTGTAGCTCTATTTTTCTCAATGGAAATTTCATTTTGATTCGGTCTTTGATGTTTTTCCTTCCACGAACTGAGACGAAGACGAATTCGGGAACGGAATAAAAACAGAATGGCGCCAAAGCATTTTCACGTTTGAAAATGTCTCGATTAATCTCGTGACTAGATCTTTATGCGAAATAAAAAACGTTTGCATTCGTTGCAAGACACAGTTGACAATTAAACATTTCTTTCTTCTTTTATGTTATTGACGTAAAACTTGTACACTTGCGGCCTTAAATCTTTCTGATAGGTCCGCTGTTAAAACAATTTGAAAATTGTACGTACCCATTTTTGTTATAAATGCATAAAATTCGCAGTCTGATGGTGTCAATAATCCAACTTTTCGATTAAATTGTTCGATTTAATGGTAGAAATGCTAATTCGATGAAAATATTGTATGGATACTACAACGATCCGCTCAAGAAAAATATTAGAATAAGCTCGATACGATGCGACGCGTAGGAATACACGAGGATACACGCAGATACTCCGTTATCATGTTCCTCGAGACAGAGATGATCCCAAAGGGGCTCGATTGCCGATTACCACGTGAAATTAGCGAGGATTTAGTTGGCGGATTCGAATCTTGTCGAATTATAGATCCGATCGAGCTGATCGAAGGGAATAAAAAAATCCTTGAGCCTCAGGATAGACGGCAAAGCTTTGTGTTCTAGTTACCGGAACAATTTCGTACGACATTGACATTTTTTATTCGTATTAAATCAGAAGAATTCATATTTTTACATTCGAATTTCAGGCAATTCATAGACCGCGATAGCTGGGCGTATTACCATAATTATACGAATCAGTGGAGGGACGCGATATGCATTATTCATTTCAATTATCGGAACTTCTTTCGCTGTTAAATATTAATACAACGTTCTTCGCGTTTGCCAATTTAGATTGATGCATTTACGAGAGTCTGCCTGTACATTTAGGTCATTGTCAATATTCGTATATTGTATCTTGTTAGGTAGTCGGCGCTTATTCCGTTCGAGATTTTATTTAGACGCATAGACAGGTATAGAATTGAATATGTCTTTTTCTTTCCTACGTTTCCCCTCGACCTTTAAACTACTGCTACGTACCATCTACTCCTTCTAGTAGGTGCATGTGTACGAACATGGTCCTTGAAGACCCTTTTTCCTGTCTGAACAGGCTCGGACGAGTCGTTACGCGACTCATAACCCCAATATGACGCGACATATTGATCTTACCGCATATATCGCGATCCATATCCTTCCTTGAGCTAACTAGAGCAACCAGCGGGTCACTGGAACAAATCCTTTCCACTGAAACAAATATTTACGGAAAAATGAATGCGCGTGCGCGTGTACGCGTAATTGTATGAAAATTTTCCAAACGATGGAACAATCTGTTATAGTACACTATATTCAGGTCAGAGAATCCGTTACGCAGCAAACAGATTATCTCGATTACTTTTCTAACTGCGATAATCGAAAATAACAAAAGATAGCAGTGTTGTTGAGTGGAAGTAATCTTCGAAATAACAATAAAAAGAAAGGGAAGGCTAAAAACTTTACGCTTACGCAGATAATGTAGTACGTAATAGATAATAGATAGTGGTAGTGAAACATACATAGGTCGGAGGCGGATTAAGCCAGCGCCTGTAGCAAATGTTACCAGGAAGCCCTAGGTTTTGCACGATAATAAAATAAAACAGAACTTTTACAAACGTAAAGGACCACCAGAAACGCCAGGGCCGTAGCATTTGCTATTTCTGCCTTATAGCTAATCGGCCCTGACGTAGGTATAGTAATATGTATGTAGCAGTACGGTAACAGTAACAGGTTGCGCGGTCGCAACAAGTAGTAGAAGTTTACGTTTGGTCAGCCATAATGGTAGTTTCGAAACACGCTGATCTACTGAATAACCTAACACGTAAGACGCTTCGCGTAGCTCGAGTGTACTCGATAATTGAACAAATACACGCACGGGATTCAGGATTCGTAGGTATTGTATTTAGCTGCTGCGCGTTATGCGTGACTTTAATCTTTCTAATCGCGAATCGATCGGTGTATTGTGAAATCAATGACCTGTTGCGTGTTGAAAACAATGTAACTTCTCCTCGGAACATTTTATTTCTATACCTTTGCGATTATTCTGATATACATTCTACTACACGCGCGTGGTCTTTCTTAGAACGTTATTCTGCGAACGTACCACCTGTTCATACCCGAATTTGTTCTTGCTTGAACGATTTTATGTGGAGGGTGAAGAAATGGTTTTCCATCGTATCCTACAATAGTTCCCAGAATATTGATTGAAAAAGCAAATGCGGAGTTCACTCTCTTCGGCTGTAAAACCACATTTACCGAGTATTCTATTCATTTAGAAAAGTGACGAACAAGCTACGCGGGGGATTAGCGTATTGTTTTCCCTTCGATATTGTAGTTCATTCGGAATACTTTGCAAGATACTTCTCGCCGCGTCGGCAGCACTTTCGATGCTCACCGATCGAGACTTTGGACAGGGGGCTCTAGGGATCGTAGGTTCCGTCAAATCACATTTTTTGTCAAGTTTCCGTGCGAATACGCGCCCTAGGAAGTTCGCGTCGGTAATAGTGGTACAGTAAAATCGCGATCTAGCTCCCTGAGGATCTCTACGATCACTGCGAGGGATCAAGAAGCAAATGGCCGTGTTGACACGCTGTGCTTTTCTACGTTCGGCAGCCTTTGTACTTCCGGCGCGGTCGACGCAGTCTTAACAAAATAGTTTCCCTACACGATCTCTGTCCCTGCTCGGAAGAGACGATGGGAGCTAGATCGTGACTTCACTGTATTTCGAAAATGACTTTGCTCTTACGAATGCGAGTTTACTACGTAATTCTGAATAAAGAAAATGCTAATGATGAAACAATTACGAAGTGGATCCTACAACGACCACAGCGCGATAGCGTGAACCGAGGCGATATTGTGAGAGCCTCGAATGTAGATAAAATGCGAAAACGAGGCTTGGCATTTTCCAGGCGAAGAAAGAAGTAGAATATACCCGGATACGGCGTACGTGGGAGACGTGGAATTTGAAGCGCGAGTCTCATAATGGTCTGGCACATATTAGTTTATCTCGTAATGATGCCAACGAAGCGGTAGACCCCTTCTAGCCCACTCCATTCCTTTGCTGCATTGCCGAGTGTGCTCCTCCAAGGAATTTCTTCCGAATGACCTCGACACAGGAGCAACCTGTCACTCGCGACTACTTCTTCAGATCGGTTAAATATAAGTCGACGAATAACGAGGGGTGATGCAACCTACGGCATTAACGCGTTCCGTGCCGCGAGCCGTTTTTGCTCGACAATTAAACGAACTTATGTGTAGACTGCGGATCATTATGCATTTACAACAAAATTGAGTAGATGAAATTTAAAATTGTTGGAAAAGTTTGAAAATGGAAGACGTCGATATACATATAATTATTTCGTCCATTCAAATCATCAAGGGAAATAACATCCAATTTAGCTCCTATTTCTTGCAATCGATGCAGACAATTCTGTGCTTTCTTCTATACTGGATCGTTTATAATGCCTCACTCTTTTGACGGAAATATATTCCGCAGTGTTAAACTTGTTATAAAATAGATGTTCTTAGTAGATTAAATAAATATTTCAGCGTGCACTAAATGGATAGTTTAACGTATACCATCGGTGGCACACTTTTAGTCGTCGTCGCTCTTCGTATGAAATTTCCATACATTCTTGGAGATTGGCACTCATTGAATAAAATAAGAAGATCAGACAGTTTCTCTCCACGATTCTACGACTCTTTGATAAACACGACGCTTGTCATAATGTTCCAGGTCTCGCACCACCGTAGAATTTGTCCAAGTAACAGAGTTTCGATGTTACTTGGATACGCGGAGAAGAGATTCGAAGTTGATGGGATCGCAAATGGGTTTCTGGCTAAAGAGTGAGCCGAGCGGCTCCTCCTGTGCGTTGGCGTTCAGCCGATTCATTCGAAAACTCTCTAGTTTTTGGTGCATCGACAATACCGTTGCAATCTTATCGTCGAGTATCCAAACACTGTCGACGTCTGGTCCGATCAGATTTTGAGAACAAGTTTATGCCGGTTGCCGAGATCGGTGATCAGAACGCCGGACGAGGTGCAACAGGAAGTTAAGACTACTTTTTTCTCAACCTCAACCTCAGCCCCAACTTCTACTTCAACTTCAATTTCGACTTCGGCTTCAAAATGTTGCGCGACAACGTGGTGTCCTTCGTTAAAAAGGTAACTAGTTCTCACGGCTGTTTATATCAACCCCTGGCTTTTCGTATGAAATGGAACTGAGTTTTCTCGTACGTATTGTATGTACAAGTTTGCTAAAAAGTTGTTACGAAACTTGAACGGAGTGGTTGTGTTTCTATTTAAGTCAACAGTGTCGCGTGTGAATCGTAAATTCTGAACTCCGAACAGACATGTCACAGCATGTCCGTTGTACGCGACGGTAGGGACCGTGACCAGAGAGATGTTAAGGGGTGCACTTTCATTTCTCGATAATGCAAAAGATGGGGTTTTTCATTAGTCAAAAACGCGAGATAAAGATCAATCTAGGCCGCGCAGCTGTATGCTTTAGAACAATGTAAATTACACCTCGTGATCGTAAAAATAGGAATTTTGGGGGCGATCGCGGCTCAGATTGATCTTTTATCTAGCGCTTTTGACTACTGAAAAACCCCATCTTTGTATCATCGAGAAATGAGAAGGCGCATCCTGCACCCTTGCAATTCTGGAAACGAGTCTACATTAGTTGATGCCAAGGTTTAAGAGGACGATTGAATTTTTTAGAGGATTTTGCAAAGACCCGCGATCATTTTGGTATTACTTTGAGATTAGACTGTTAATGTGATCTGTGATGCAAGTTTGTAGACTGCTCCGTGGATTTACCTACTATGAGATGTGGCGAAACAAGAACAAGACACGCGTACCTGTTGCTACACATTACAGATTGTAAATTATAGATTATATTTAATAGATTACAGATTATATACGTATGTAGCTAAATTGTACATGCAATACAATACACGCCTCATAATTGACTTATTTCGTATGAAAAGCTAACGCGTACTTTGATAATTGATCGGAAGATTAATAGAAATTGATCGATAGCCCCGTGGACGCGGGTGTGTGCTTCTATGAAAAACTATATCGGACAGATCTGTGCGTTGTTGATCAAGTGGTCTGTTTGCTTGTTTATTACTTAGATAATGCCAACTGCTGCGGCACAACCAGATTCCGGAACAACCGGATCGGTTCTGCCGGATGAAGGCAGCAATACCTTCAGAAAATGGAGGCAGCTGGGAGGCGATGTGATACGAGATGGTAAGTAGTTGATCTATTTGCAACGTTTCGTAGCAAAACGATGAATTTCATTTCTTCCTTTCATACTCCTTTTTAAAAAGACAGAGAAATCCGAAGAAAACAACTGCTATCGACGTTCGAATGTACATAATGCGATTGATTTTTCTCCTTTTTGTCTCCTTTGCGAACAATTATCGATTAATGGGAAATATCTACGAAACAATAGAAAATCAGGTCGGTTTCCTTTTCGTTTTAGTGACGAAATTTGGTCCCGCGAAGGTTACACCCGCCGAAGAAAATCAGCCTAAGGAAGAAGCGTCTACGGAGGCGACGAAAACGTAAGTGTTTCGAAAACGTTTACAACAAAAAAGATCGCAAACACTGCGGAATATAATTATACTTTGATTTCCTTGCAATTCGAATTGTTCAACGCGTTGGAAAATATTGTTTCGCGTGAATCTGTGAGAGATCAAGGTTGAGCCAACTTGGACTCGAACGTTTCAGAAAGTCGAAAACCGGAGACGAGTGCAGGGTATGCCGCAAGTCCTTTGCGCCCGAAGAAAACTCGCGAATTTGTTGCGAGTGTCAGCAAAAAGTTTGCGACGATTGCGCCAGTTATTCGACGACAACGAATTCCGATAATCCGGTAAGACTGTCTCGTGTATTTCTCAGAATATTCAGTTTCGCGTTAACTGTTCGAGAACAACTGATCGAACAGTGATCGTTGATCTTTGTTTACTTTGTCTTTGGCTGAACGATACTTCGAAAAGATGAAACATTCTGTTCTACGATAGTAATAATTGTTGCGTGTAACGAGTAACGATTATGCGAAATAATCAAGAATAAATAAATAAGAAACGTTTGCAAGCCGTTAACAAAGTTGGACAGAGATGATCGTTTAATGAACAACCTTTCGATGAAGTTGGCCTATTCGGAAGAATAAAATATTGAAAAGAAAAACATTTCCAGTCGTCGTGGCGATGCAGCATCTGTCGACGGAAAATCGCGTCTCGAGACCAGCCGATCATGACGCAGGAATCAACGGACTCTCTGCTGGAGGTCCCGGTTTTGGAGGCCTTGCAGAGAAGACACAGCGACGCTAGACTCGGTTGTCAAAGCGGGAGTCAACTCGGTGGACTCGGTTCCGGACTGCTCCCGTCGAGAAGTCCGGAATGGAGAAGACATTCGGACGCGTCACCAGCCATTTTAAAAGAACTCGAGAAAGTGAGTATGTTATTCGAATGTGCTTGTCGAAAACTCGACGTCAGCGAAATCTATCGAACAGTCAATTATACTGTAAAATCTCTGTTAAAAGTCTCAAGTTGTTAACAATCATGCTTTCATCGCTTTGATTGTATGTCAATGTCACAACGCCAATGTCAATGTTAATACCAATACCAAGGGACACGTATGTATTATATAATGCTACGATACACACGGAGATTCGACACACCTGTTAGTGATAACTTAGATTCGCAACTGTTCGCGCAGTCAAAGTATTCAGACGTGATACTTTTTGGTCGGTGCCGGGATAAGTGACGTGCGGTTCAAGATGCAACTCAGTTCTCTTATCAGAAGATACGCATGCCTTCCTCGATTTTTGGAAAACATCCTGATTCTTCATAGATAGGTTGCTTAACAGCTTGAAAGCTTAACCTGTTGACTTTCATTCATCGCATCTGTCATAAACGTTCTCGTGCCGAGCGATATCTGGATGCTGGAAAGCGCTCATGCTTATGCTTACAATTAGCCTCATTCAGTCTTTCTCAAGACCGCACGCGGATTAAGAATTAACACGGTACCTACTATAAATTCTGCAAAGAACGAGCAATCAACTTTCAATTTTCTTCGAAATCTCGTTGGTGCTAATTATAGAATTCCTCAAATACAGTATACATATATGTATAGTAGGGCACAGGAAGGATTAGACTGCGGGGAAGAGGAAAATTTCACAAGAATAATGCTTGTCAAGTTTTTGAATTTGAAGAAGAGACAGGTTCAGCTTGCTCCTCCAATCGATAGCGTGCAACGATCCTACCTGTCGTTGTTAAAGGAAGCTTGTGACGCAGGCAGGCAAATTACAACCGAACCCGAACTCGGAGATAATACCTTGCGACGAGTTGGTTGGGTATAAAACGGTATTGGAACACCGCTTCGCGTCGCGTCGCGTCGTTGCAATTGGGGCTCGAAATCTGAAAATTAGATCCCGCTATTCCGTTAAAGTCTGTCGCAATTTCCTCGATTACATCTTGAATTGGATCAGTCATTTGCTCGCTGGGTGCTTCTACC
This sequence comes from Lasioglossum villosulum, assembly GCA_963971365.1. Classification (NCBI taxonomy): domain Eukaryota; kingdom Metazoa; phylum Arthropoda; class Insecta; order Hymenoptera; family Halictidae; genus Lasioglossum; species Lasioglossum villosulum. Next base: position 5,920,483 of record OZ020498.1, on the reverse strand, counting down.
ATTGCTAATCGATCGAACAGTAGTTACGGCGAATGTCAATGCCAATTGATAGGAAGAATAAGATAAACAACGATGCAAATCGATCAACGAATCGAGTCGAATCGGCTGGAGGCATGACGTGCCACGTTATCGAATCGCGGTCGTCGTCCGTGAATCGAATTAGTCAAATTAACCGCATTATAGCGTCCACGATTATCTATTGGTTACAGGGGTTTTTAACCCCTTGTTCTATTGTTTATTTTACGGTTTCAGTGATTGGAACTGTTTTTTAGATCGTAATTTGTATGCCTATATATTCTCTAACAGCTGTAGATTAACAAATCAAAAAGGAATTCAATTTCGGTTTAAAGGAAATTAATAACGTACATATTTATTAGACTCTGTTCTGAATCTTCGTCACGAGACTGACACGATATTGTTGGGCAAAGGGTCAATGACAATTTCCATTCGAAATTTTCTTGAAGAATCAGAAATCGGCGAAATAAGACCAGCTTTCGCTCGTAGCTTTTCGCATCGATAAACGACAGTGTCCCTACAGCGAGTGTTGTTCTGTCGCCAGCACCTTCGCAACTTCATCACGCAATGGTGTCATTATCTGTGAGTCTCTAATACTCGTGTCGTAATGTTATAGTTTCGGAAGGTTGCAGGAGAACGTCGTGAAGACATTCGATGGGAAAGGGATTTGGACCGAAAGAGCAAGTCTAGAGCCACATCACCGGATCGTCACCAGGTCGAGAGGGGACGAGCTGGGAGTACGCAATGGGTTGCCGCTGAGCCTCCTTCTGCAGCGGTGTCTGCAGTTCCCGTTCCTGGTCCCGGTAAGGACATGTTTCTACTTACTGTTTTCACTTACTTTCTGCTTATTGTGTACTGTATACTCAGGGAGTTCCAACTTGTTCCCCTCCAAGAACCGTGAAGTCCCCACCATTAGTCAAACCTCTTCCCACCACTACGTACAGCCGTAGAGTTCTACTTTCTACGGTAACGATGGAATCTAAGAGTGGGGGAAGAACATAAGCGGAGAAGGTGTTGCTTATGACTCGTGAGCTACAAGTTGGAACTCATACTGTATACTGTCTGTACCTGTAATTTGTAACCGTGATGTAATATCGCCTTTATGATAATACTATCGTAGAGTATCGTACGATATAACACAACGGTATATCTAGGGTTGTAAGGAATTACGCCGCATGTCGTAATACTTTAGAGTATAGGATTAACGTATTTACTAGAAAAAGTAAGTTTGAGAGAATGAGTAATGAAAACTTTAAACGGCAATACGTATCTCGAAAGTGAAAGTGTGCGACATGCGGCGTTCTTCCATACAACCACAGATACATCGTTCGTCTTGATTCTCTCTATGAAAAGTAATCGACACGATTCTACTTAGCGCAAACTGACAATTTCAATGTATCCGTATATGTATTTGCTGTACGTTCAATCCGTTAACGAAACCAATGTTAACCGGACGAATGCGCGATGATGTTTAACGTAGACGATGAAGAAGAACGGCGAAGTCGTAGTCGCTGGACCGTAGGTGCGCGTACTCCGACTCGCATGACAAGACAACGATCCTACGACGACGAAATGAAAAATGCCGATCAAATCAAGGAACCTGTCCTCAAGCTTCCGACGATGCTGACGAGGCGCGTGTCTGCATACGACGTCTTGTATACTGCACCGGGAGGTGGACCCGATGCTGGTGTTGGTGGTGTTACTGGGGCCGGTGCTGGCGTCGGAGGTCTGAACGCCATGGCAATAATGGCTACGCAGCAGAGAGCATCCATCTCGGCGCAAGGTAGACAAATCGTTCGCGATAGCGTACTCCTGCTTGAGTATAGCAATCTTCGAGAATGCGAGAAATATCTTCTCGTTACCAGGTAACAGGAAACCTGGAATGCCATACGAAGTCGGTTCGGAAGATGAAACCATGATGAACTTGGACCCTGTGCTCCAAGTCCCAGTCGTTTCACCCACGGTGGTACCGCAACCGCCAATTTTAGTTCCGGATCAGGAGCGACGCAACAGACGTAAAGGCTCTCAGTTGTAAGTACCCTGCGTCGCGTATGACCAGTGTCGACGGATCAGCAGAAATTCAAGGAAATACAGTTACCCCCTTTCTGTCCTTAACGGATTAGTTATGTGACATCGTGACGCATGAAATGGGGAAATGGCGTCGTAAAAGTGATACTAGTCTTAAATTGGCGACACTGCGTATGACGTACTATACCTGATACACGTACTACATATAGTGGGTGTATAAAGTGTTCGTGCAACTTTTAAAATAGAATAACTTACGCGTACAAACATACGATACAATTATACGACGATATACGCGACTCGAGATTAAGGTAACGCGTTGAGGCGTTAAATGACGTAAATTCACTGTAACCCTGTGGTCGGTGCTAAATTCTCAGCATTTTTCCGTTGACTGTTCGCTTTTTCAGCGTGTTCCGCTCTTTTCTTCCCTATTGAAGATGCGCTTGCTTGCGCTTTGCTGGTAAGCCAGCAAAAGTCAAGTACAGTGCAAACACGGTGGCGTTCCCGCCACTACATAGAGGAATAATTAATGCCGTGCCTGTGCCACGCAAGCAGTTACGAACACGCGTTCGTATGTAACTGGGAACTGTTACGCCTATTACATCGTTTATTACATGTCTCATAATTGTTACGTAAAGCCATATTTATTATGCACGGATAACCAGTCGTTGTTGACAGACGCGTTTGTCACTGGCGCTCCTTTCGATCTGTCTTCTTTTTCCAATTCGTTGGCGATCGTAATTTTACAATTCTCCAGTTATTTTCGATTCTCTATTTTTCTAAATTCAGCTATATATAGGGTTGTCTGCCAACACGCATACACACACACATTATCTGTACTTCAACCCTATATAATCTTCTTTCTGTTTTTTATTTTTGTGCTCGTTTCTATTGTTGCCCCACGCTTCACGAATTTGTAGCTGAACTTGTTGGGATTGATAATCAAGCTCACGCCACACACAGTCCTTTCGATATTCGAGTCACCGATATTCGATTAAAGTTGGTTCGAAATGAACAACATTTGTTATACTTCTATGATAATTTATATTATAATATACTTCTATGATAATTCATATTATAATATACATTATATTACACTACATTATGAATAAATTATATTACATTGTATTAATATACATATTTTGTTCAGACCGGATATAAAAGCGATAAAAGCCTTGGCATCCGCCGTTCCGGGAGCGGTGAAAGTTCCTCCACCGGTTGTGAACAGAGTTGCAGCGGAAGATCGGGAATTGACCCGGCAAGGCAGTCTCGTGGACGGGGAAAGTATCAAGATCGTGATCCACCATGCGGACAACGACATGGGTAGCGGTAGCGGCGTCGGCGTCGGTGTAGGTGGTGCTGGTGGTACTGGTGCTGGCGCTTCCGGTGGCGGAGGTGTTGGTTCTGGCGGTGGCGTTGGCGGTAAGCATCTCGTTTTCGGTATCTGACAGAGTATCGTTGTTTGACTGCGGATGTTTATGCAAATTTTAATTTTTGTAGACACATTTGAAGAAAGTGATGTCAAATAAAATCCTATTTTCATTGGTAACAACTAGACTGCGGATCTTTATGCATTTATACGAAAATTGAGTAGATATTGAAAATAGTTAAAAAATTTTTTTAATTGAAGATGTTCATATATGATTTCTCCTCTATTAAAATCTTTAAGGGAAGAAATAATATTCAATTCGATTTCTGTTTCCTGCCATCGATACAGATTATTTTTATGTTGCATGAAGATACGCAGTCTAGTAATAACATTTGTAGGTCCAAGATAGATAATAAATCTGACCAAATTGTATCGAATTTGATACTCCAGTGTTTTGAAAATTTTTGGAAACCATAAGTGCATAAAGATCTGGAGTCTAATCGTTATCATTGTTAGAGTATAGAAATTGCAAAATACAAAACAGCAGAGAATATCAAATAATGAAACAGTCGGAATTTAGTTGGAGCAACTTCAAGTTACACAGTCGAAGCGGTAAAATGATTTGTAACTTGCTAGAAAATATAAATTCGTGATTCAAGATTATTTACAGAGTATTGAATAGATTCGCGGGGGAAACAGTTTTTCTTGTATCGAAATATTTTTGTAATCTCTTGGGGATGTAATTCGAAAGGATTTGCCCGCGAAAGTAAACTCGAAAATGAAAACACGTCATTCGCGAAAGGTAAACGCAATTTTCCGATGAAAGCCCTTGTTTGTTATGCATATAGAGGAATGTAAAATTTGATCGGGTTGCAAGTTGATTTTGGGTAGCTTGTTACAAAAAGGCATGGTCTGCTTCTCTGGAATAATGTTTAGCTACCAAAAAGATTCGGACACCGGACACGCAAATTCAATTTCTGCAAGAACGAGCATCGATCGAGGTTGGAATCGAGGGTATAAACGAAATCATCTCTTTGGTAGGTCGAGCGGAAGTCGCGCGTTCGCGCAATAAATCATAAAAGGACAGGCAATAGGCAAATTTTTCTATGTCAATTAAAAATTTCATTTTCTTTATCATTTAGTTAGCATCCGATTACATTAACGATAAAAGGGAAATCGTCGAATATATCTTACCTTTTAGAAACAACAACCATTGAATTCTAAACGTAGTAATAGAACTGGAAATGATTTATCGTGTTTTCGTTGCAGTGCTAAGGATGAACACCAAAAGAAGGCTAAAACTCAGGAGAAACGCAGCTTTGGATAAAGGGCACGGAAGTAAGAATACACATTTTATAGTATCATGTAATACAAATACATATTATGTATAATATTGGGTTGGCAAGAAAGTAATTTCAGTATGTTAGGATAAAATAAAACCGAATTTCTTTATTCAAGCGATGGACATTAATCAATAAAATATTTTCTTATTTATTCTTTTTGACAAAAGGTCATCGAACGGAAGGGAAACTATCGTATTCATTAAAGTTCATTACCTGAATAAAAAAATTGGGCTTTATTGCACTTTAAAGTACCGACGATCGCAAGAATTACTTTCTCGCCAATCTAATATTATATACGTACGATACAACATAATTAGTCGATGTTTGCCTGCTTCGGAATAGAACCTGTTTCGAAAACATTAAGAAATATATGAAATTCTTCGCGACAAGGAAGATTCGAACACGTATGATTTGCGGTGAAATAAAAAATGGTAGGTAACACGGATACGATGATATTTATAGATACGAATCCATCGGACTGAATAAGCGAGCTGAAACGAGGTCATAAAGGTTGATAAAGAGCGAAGGCAATGAAAATAACCGCGCGGCGCGCGACGTTCCTAGTAGGCGTGCGAATGATGTTTTAATTACTCGTTGCGCTTTCAAATAGGTTTGCTCACTTTTCAGTTCTCTAGGCAGAGTCGTCCGGCGAATTGGTTATTGCGACGAGTCGGGCAAGCACAATAGAAACACGGAAACCTAATATCCTATACCGTACCGTATTGTACGCGTACGAGTACGAATCAGGATTACCGCGTGTAGTAAGTAATTCCCGTGTTCGTTTCGCGTCCACGCTCGTACACAACTTTGATCGATGCATACATGCCACGAGGATACAAAAACGAGGTTTACGTATACATATAATAATAAAAAAATTACACTCCCATTTCTAGCCTGTTAACCCCTTGCCGTATTTTAACGAGTCATAATCGTCGTGAAGATTTTAACTAGAAGTATAAAATTTGATTCGTTTGCAATCAATATTTAAGCATTAAATTAAATGTAGCCATACAACAAATATTTTTCTTTTCCCTCCAACGATAATTTGGAGATACAGACGTTTTAATCACTGCAACTGTAAAGGAAATGGTACGGCGAGGGGTTAATTAAAACTGAACAATTCATTCGTGGTTGTGATAACTTCTGACGATTACCGCTAAAGGAGAAAAGAATTGCATTCACAGGATTTAAATGAAAACGTTCTAAATCTCGTACCTGCTAGTCTTTATTGAAATTTCTGGACATTGAGATGCCTAAATTAAAATTTTACAGCGACTGGATTTGGTTTGAGAGTGGTGGGTGGTAAAACGGCTCCCGATGGACGTACTTATGCATACGTGATGTGGGCTGTGCCGGATGGACCTGCAGCTAAAGCCGGCATACAACGGGGCAATAAGGTAAGTGGCAAACACGTTGTGTTCGTATGTCGTTTGTAGCGTTTGTCTGTGGAATACGGTATCGTTACAAGCTCAAGCTATCGTTTCTACCGTATAGAAGGTCAATCGCGTGAAAATGGCTTTTCCATTTGCAAAATTCGACGGAGATGAGAGTATACAACACTCCTGCATCTCGCCAATCGTCAAGCGTTAAGGTCGGTTTATGTTAGCCAGCCAGCAACGCCATTTTTTTGCCACGCACAGCAGGGATCCGTCAACACGCTCAAGCTAGATGGATAGACACAGTCTCGAAAAGAAATATTGAAGAATTGAAAAAATTTGGAAAATACTGGATACAAAACCAGGGTAGTAAGGTGCTGCCGGACTTGCTGAGATAAACCGACCTTTAAGCGTGAAGCACCAAACGCAGCGCGTTGAGCGCGTGCCAGTATCGACAACTACCCCTATTCTCTCGAGTTGTGATTTTAATGAAGTTATCGACAGCAGCGCTGATCGGAAACATGATATAACGTTACCATATCATTTCCCCGTCGATACCATGTAACATTTGTAGAAATAATTTTTTTGTGCAAGGCGTAATTTAAATAGATGTTATTCGAGATGATTCGAGTTAGGTTTCTTGTCCTGTATTGTACAACGATCATATAAAATATCAAACTTCCTCGGAACTGTAGTATACAGGTTTTGAACGTGGAATCCATCGTTGGCGTTCGGTGTTAGCCTCGCTGATTAAGGAAGTGGACTCCTTTGTCCAGGATTGTAAGGGTGCGGGATTCGTGTTCTAGTTTCTCGATAATACAAAAATGGGGGTTTCCAGTAGACAAAAACGCTAGATCGATCTAGGCTATCGCCCTCAAAAGTCCTACTTTTTCGTTTACGAGGCCTAACTCGCATGCTGTTGCGTGCTCTATGCTGTCGAATAATGCAAATTACGCCTCGTAAACGAAAAAATAGGTCTTTCGAGGACGGTAGCGTCTTAGATAGATCTTTTATCTAGCGTTTTTGATTATTGAAAACCACAATTGTTATATTATCGAGAAATGAGAACGCGAATACCGCACGCTTGCAATCTTGGAAACGAGTCTACCGCCTTAAGAAAGTCTCTATAAAATAACATCTTTTGTCATAGGTATTGGAGTGGGCTGGAGTATCTTTGGTAGATCGCAGCTTCGAGGACGTCTCGCAGATCACCGATCGTAGCGACGATGTGGTAGAACTGGTGGTCGAGCATGTTGCCGACGCGTAAGTAAAATACAATCGAATTATTGTAGTTGGTAGATAGCTCGAATTCCGGCGAGTATGAATCAATCGAATTATCGTAATCAATGCATCTGCACGTTCGCGAATGCAGCGGGGATTTGCTGGATGATCAAGGTACGCCGGTACCGTCAACGGGAAAAGTACCGGGAAATTTGGGATTGCTGAAGGGTGAGTACATCGAACAGAATCCATCCGCGTACTCTACCAAATCGTTCTCGTTCTCGTTTGTTCGAAAACGAATCCGGTTCCGAAGAACACATTGGGAAAGAATGAATTGTAAATGGTGGGCATCGCCACTAGAGCGCATATTTCGCTTTCAAATTGATAATTAATCTAGTAGTTTAGGTGAACAGTTTCGGCAAAAGAACAACGGTTTAATCGATGCGTTTCGTATTACGCGATCTCCTTCGCGCGTCTGAACCAAGCGTTTTGTTGTCCCAGCACATTTTGTATTCAATTGTCACACTTCGTCAGAACTGCGTCCAAATATATATTCTTTCTAATCATTTTTTTCATTAATTTTTTAAATTTTCTTGTCTTAAAATAGAATTTCAAATTATTCACCGATATCTTTGGCTATTCTCTGTATTTCTCGACATTTGTTCTTCACATTATGAATATTTCTTGAAATACTAAGAAATTTATAACCAAAGACATCGGTGATTTGAGTTATCTGAAAAACTACGAAATAAGTAACAAATAAACAATTCAAACTTTTATTTACAAATACATTCAAACAAAATCCGGAACAGTAGTCGGAAAAGTGTTTCGAAGCGGTGGTTCGACAAACGCATGACTATGCCTCGGTTGTTTTCAAACGTTTGGTGTGCTTCGGAAGCGAAAAAACGGTTGCGTTTTGGCCTGGTCTAGTATTCAGAAGTCTCGAAGCGAAAATACAAACGCAAACGTGTGCGCCGAATACATATCGTAAATCGATCGATTGGCGTGTTTGAGTTTGGGGATGCAAAAACGAGCAAAGATATACCAAATCGCATCATAGGAACGCAAACTTGTGCATCCAGCGGCACAGCAGAGAGCTACGGCGAATGGAGTATAAATCGCAAAACGTTGTGTCCAGACGCACAAAGGGGATCCCACCTTAACCCGGACTGTTTCGATGCTACACGATGCTGTGTTGCAATCGCGTGAACCGTAAGTCGATGCTAGTCTCCTCACGATGTCTCTGCAATGTTTTACAGAAGCGGAAACGGATAAAACACCGTCATCGCCGACGCGCAGGAAACTGCCAAAGACGCCGGTATAACGAGTTCATAAATTGACACCTACATACATGACCGTTTCTTACTGTCTTTCTTTTCTATCTTTCTCTCGTTTCCACGCAATGTACACGCATACGCATACGCATACGCATACTCATACGCATACCCATACCCAAAGCCGTTGCACCGGAACAAAATCAAATCTCGGACAGATCGAGTTTGTTAGTGCAATGGACAAGGGCGTGCATCGTACACCTTTCAATCTTCCACTCTGTACTCTTTGCTTGAAAAATCAAACAACTATAGCATTCATCGGCTTCCTTGGTCCGTCGCTCTGTATATAGATGGAATATTATAATTCGGTTAGGATGCGAGTATCGTCGAGCTATCGTGTGCGTATTTTTTGACGCAGTTCTTACCACGTTACATAGGCACCGAGTTGAATGTGTAGAAAACAAAAACAGAAAATTAGTCACGGCGACACGATAGAACGTGTAAAACATTGCCTTCGATGTAAATATAATACAATAGGGATAGCACGAGTATATATGTATATATTTCACTACTACTACTAATGATAATAATAATACTAACGATAATACTAATAATAATGATAATAATAATGATAATGATATTTAACGATAATATAGGCTTTTTGGTACAACACGAACCGCAAAAGCACAAACGCTTTCTACCGACTTGTCCGGAAGGAGAACGGAGAACACTGACAATCGAAATGTTTCACCTTTCTCTGTTAGAATATCCGTTGTTTTCTACAGTAAGAATAACGCGAAGGTATATAGGACTGAAAACTTCGTGTGATTTTCATTATTTTATTCGAAGATGTACGATAGAGTATTATACGTGTAAGTATAATCGCGCGTCAAATGTAATGATAAATCCCAATGAGCAGTCTGGGGAACGTTCATTCAGCGTGTCCAGAAGTACCATCCAGTTTGTATATTTATAAGAACCGATGTAAGCTGATGAAACTTTTTAGATTTTTAGAAATTGATCGGACGCAACGCAGAGTTCAAAACGGACAATCAACTTTCCATCTAAGCATATTCTTGATTTGTTCTCAGCCAGAATTACGCGCGTGAAATGAATAGGTAGATAACTCTGTTCTCTGTTCCGGAAAAGTTGCCAAACCAAATGGTTTCGTCGCGCTGTGTCTTTAGTTTCGAAAAGGATAACATGTAGACCAGATGGATATGGATAGTGCTTATTCCTGATGCTGTCTTTCGTGCGGGGACGGTTTTGTCTGAATTGCGACAAATGTTCCCAGCACTGGCGTAGAGCGTATGGCGTATGGCGTAGGACGTGTGGTCAACCATTGTCTTCCTTCGGAACAGTTTTGCTACTATAGCTATTACTTTTCTTGTGAAAGTACGGTCTTAGCTGCGATCTGTAAAGCCATATTTACAGTTTCAAGTAGGTGTCGCTTTTTAGGCTGGATTCGCGTGAAACTATACAGGGTTCTTGACAATACGTAGGCGTGTACCTGTCTTTCGTATAAGAGCGAACAATTTTAAGCTCGGCAATATCCGACCACGACTACGACCACAGCCGCGAAACGTCGAAGTGTCAGCTTTTCATGGAAAGCGCTTCGGAACGCGTACGAACTAGACTCGGAACGACACTTTGCGAAAGAAGAACGAAGAAATTGATGTGCGTCCACGTATTGCCACTTATTACTGCGTGCTATCTACACTGTCGTATCTGTGGTTGTCAGGAAAAGCGCCGCAAGTCGCATACTTTCTAGACGATCAATATTATCGTCAATATATTGCACGATAATATTAATCGTCTGTAAATCGAATTGGAAGATTGCGCAATATATTGAGTCGATCAAAATGAGTTTGATTTTTATTGTACTATCTCGTAAATATTGCTTCGCCCGTGGGTAATATTCCGCAATATTGGCTCAGTTCTATCTTCACAGTCGCAAAGTGAACATTGAATTTTCAAGTATGGCTACGAAGGAATAAGAGCAAGAAAGAAAATTCATTTTAGAATGTATCGAGATGTATCAGAGCTTACCTGCTTTACGGAATATCAAGAGTAAAAGAGTGTAGCAACAGGATCACATAAAAATCAACAATACGAACATTTTTTTCGGAAATATAAAGAGAAGTGTCCAGATGCCGATGAACCACGTGACTTGCTTTCTTTTTATTCCACGTGTTAACTGCAGCGTTGAACGTGCACTAACTTATTGTGCAATAATATTGTCTCGTGCGAGTGAGCTTGCAGTATTATTGTGCAATATATTGTGCCATGGATTGACAATTGCATTATTTTTCCGAGCGTTCCGAATTTGTTTTCATGAGTTTCTTTCCGGTAAATATACATATAAATCCTCTACTATAAAGCTCAATTAATGCGCGAAATCGTATGTTTTGAAATTGCGACATACGACGTTTCTCCTCGCAACCACGGACATCATAGTGTCGTAAATCGGCCACGAGTCGCGAGAACTGTCGAAGTCGAAAAACAAAGGGCTGACAGACGCGGACAGACGCTGTCCTCAGAACACCTTTCCCGTCTCGTACTTTTACTGATAGAGAAGCTTCAAGCCGTGTTATCGTGCGTACGCTTACACTGTACTGGAAGAACGTTAAACGAGCGTGCCAGTTGGGACAGATGGCGTAATCAATGTTCTCCTGCTTTCTTTCGCTTTGTCTCCCGTGCGTTTCTGTGCCTCGATATTATCGTTTTCGGACAACACGAACACGTCGACGACCAAATTCCGACATTGAGTCGTCGCGACGCGTCGCGTCGTCTACTTCCCCCTTGCTCTTCTCTCGCTGTGTTTGCTTTTGTCAGCTCGTAATCGGTAATTAACACTAAATTGGCTATTACAAAGCGAATAGCGAGAATATTCGACGAAACACGTAGGTTCGATCCGACGACGCGACCGATCACTCATATTCGCGCGTTGTCGTACACTGAATCTCTGTAACCGGATGTAAAGATAAAGGAAATGAATTGAAACACGAAAGGAACTGCAGTTCTTGTTTTCTCTCTTATTTTCCTTCATACCACGTACGCTTAGTTGGCACAAAAAACTGTTTCGTATCCGAAGACTTTTTCTTCTTAACTCTTCTCTTCTCTTTCTCTTCCTGGTTATCTACTATGTCCCGTACAAACTATCGTAAAAATCGATGTGTCGCTCTTGCACGATGATTTCCTTATAAGTGTACGCGGGTATGAAAGTGTACGAATCAAAATGGAAAATACGACTCTATGAACAGGAAGGTGGCGCAACTGACACACGCACAGGTACATACATACGTGCATACATTCATATACATATACATATGTATACATACATAGATATAGATATATGTATGTACATGCGTACGTGAACGCATAGATACATATAGATATATGCACTACCTGTACGTAGCCACTTGCATACAATACATGCGCATACATATAAATATACACGAGCAGTGCGCGTGTATGCGTACGCAGATGCGTGATTGCCTATTTATGGATGACCGATAGAAGCGTGTCCCTTTTTGGTATCCCGTATGTGCCCGATGTTATGTACGATGTGGGCCTCCTTATCCGTTACCTTGTACAACGTTTGTCTCTCTCGAACTTGATCTCAAAAGTGTTTTGAATTTCTCTCCGTTACATCCTTCTCATACTACAGTATATTCCATTGGATGATTGTATAAGTTCGTGGTCGATTTGAAAATACAATTCAATGGTTCGATTTTAAAGAACACAGCTCTATTCATTTATTACAGTGAAGTCGCGATCTAGCTCCGAGAGGATCTCCTCGATCACTGTCCCTTCGTCTACCCCTTCCACTGGGGGGCATCCTCGCGAGGATCCCAACGTTTCTCTGCGTTTTTCCGTACTTTCGGCGCGGTCGCAGTAATATGTATAAAAATAGTTTCTACAGTTTGCAACATCCATGAAAATCGGACACGAACTTGCGCGATCATCTGTAGATTTTTCTATAGAGTATCGACGAAGCTGCGCCAAACACTTTTCCGTAGTTTGTATCTCTCGATTCGATTCGGATCTGCATCGCTATCGTCGTTGCCGACGTACTCGCAGAGTATCGATGCTGATTTACGCATAGTTTTCTGCGCGTAGTTTCGCGACTTTACGTGTACGAGCAGCTCCGCGGAGACTCCGCTCCAGATCCAGATCTAGCTCTAGCTTCGAGCAGACAGTGTACTCGTTCGATACGATGCGATATAGTATACGTAGATGTAAATTCTCCCTGTTCGAATTCGTTTGCGATTCGTAGAAAAAAAAAGAAAAATGTGTGATATACGAGTTTGTACAAAGTTGCTTATCTTAACGCAACGGCTGTTTCCATTGAAAAAGAAGCTAGAGGATTTTTAAAAGCTGGAAGGGATTCGTCGCAATTTCCTCGCAAAGCTCGCGTGGCATCCGTGACCTCTGTGACTTCTGTGACTTCTGTGACATCCGTGACATCCGTGACATCCATGGCATTCGTGGATTGGAGGTACATACTCGTACATACAACGTTTGTCATTTATTCTATTCGACCCTCCGTTGCATTCTATGACCGCCCCGAAACAAATTGTTTGGCTATGAAAACGAAAGAAACACAGAAAAATAGACCCGCTGACGAAACAGAAAAGAAAGCGAAATGTAAGTTGTCCATTTTGAACGAACTTAGCGTATTGGCCCTTCATGCTATACTTTCTCCCAACTGGCACGTCTCTAGCTTTTCTTTTGCGACTCGTCCCTTTGCGTCTCCCTAAATCAATCACATTTTTCTTTTCGTTTCTTTGTTCCATGTTATTCTTCTCTCTCTCTATCCCGTTTATCTTTCTCCTCGTATAGCTACTTCTTGTTGTTTAGTCGTGGTGATTAGTTTGTTACGAACGTTTCCGTACCGGAACTTGCCTCCGTGAATCCCATTGGCTTGCACCTTCGTTTCACGAATTTAGAGCTATTCGACGTAACGCTTGACCAAAGGCATGTTACCGTATCGAACACAGATATTTACGTGATATTCGGCGGATAAAGGAAATCCTCTAAAGAATGTCAAGGGAATGTCAAGTCCCATGGAAATCATCGACTCAAATTTTCCCGACACGGTTTTCATCTACGATATTTCACCGACTGCAGATTTGACCGACAACACCTTTAACCGATTACGATTTTGACCGACAACAAATTTCGCTAACTGAGGTGGTCGTCTCGAGTCGTTGTCGGTCAAATTCGTTCTCGATCAAAGTCGTTATCGATTAAAGGTGTTGTCGGTCAAATCTGGAGTCGGTGAAAACTGTGTCGGTGATTACCATGGGACCCGAATGTCAATACCCACATAGATATGCAGTCATTCTCATGAGTATTCGTACGCCCTCTAAAACGGAATAACTTTTTTATAATTGTACCAAATGACCTGATGTTTTGTAAGCAATTAGAAGGTTTATTAAATGATGCGCAAAAGAGATTTTACAAGATTGCATGCGAAAATAAGAATAGAATTTTTTCAAACTTTATTAAAAATCTTGTTTGCACATCATTTAGTAATCGAATGCTTCTAATTGCTTACAAAACGACAGTTCGTTTGGTACAATTATAAAAAAAGTGATTCTGCTTAAAAGGGCGTACTTTTACATGTATGGAACGAAGGGTTAACCGCTTTTCCTTCTTTCGATCCTTACTGTTTCTCTTTTTCCTTTAACTAGATCTACACTTGTTACTCTGATTCTGTTTCGCCTCTGCTCCCCTGCCACGCTCTACTTTCTCCGATCTGTCTATTTGATGTGTCGGTCTGTCTGTCTGTCTGTCTATCAGTCTGTCTGTATGTCTGTTTACCAACTTATCGAATTACCGATACACAAACAGCAAACTTGTTTCAAAGCGAATACGCGTGGTAAACATCTGTGCCCTTCGTACGGATTGGTTCAAAGTGACTCGACAAAGAAATCGCGAACCCGGATCGCTCGAACAAGCTGAAACAAGCTCAAATAATAAATAAGCTTTCCCTATTTCCGAGTTTTCAATCCGTTAGCACGAGAACAGTTTTTAGCGTGGAAATTTCGTCTAACAGATTGGTTCTCCTTTCGAATCATGAAATATGAAACTACATATTAGAGACAGTGGACATGCCAGGAATCCGCGCAACGTTCGACTCAGAGTAATCGATTTAGCAAGAGCTACAGGAAAGTTCGTCGTTGTAGTTTATCATCGCAAAAGTTTATCGTGGTAGAACGATCAACGATTCTTCCGTTTTCTAATCGAATTCCAAGGGATATCCACTGTGTCGATGGTAACGTTAAGGCCGAAAGTGTTAGGTTGAAAACAAAGTTCGTAGCGTTTTCAAATTAAGAATCGTAGATAAAATTAAGGTATTTATTCGTACGTTTATTCAATAACACGAGAAGTCGCCTCGAAAGTGGCAGAAAGTAATAGAACAGAATGTGGAAAATACGTTATCGAATAAATCTATGAATAAATATTCGAATTTCAGATTTCAATTTTAATTTACAAACGCTACGAACTTTCGTTCCAACCCAATACATATTTAATAGAGATGTGCGAGATCCCGGGAATTCCCGAATCCCGATACTTGGGACGGGATGGGAAGACTCGTATCAGGTTGGGACGAGATCCCGAAAATATTCGGGATTCCCAGGGGTGTCCAGGTTTCCCGTGAAATTTTTCGGGATTTCAGTTTTGAGATCCCGTCTCGATCTCGAACGTAGTTCCCGTCCCGGTCTCGCACACCTTTAATATTTACATATCGCATACCACATACATATTTACACGATGCACGCAACCGGACACAAAGTTTGTATTACAACCACGCGGGCACGCGTATGTGCTCGTCGCTTCCGTAGGTTTGTAAGCGCATTCGTAATGTGGACTGGCAATGAAATAGGTAGAACGTACAACGCTGTCAAACTATCATTTTTAACTCGACCACTTACACGTACACATGCGTACTCCTGTGTTTCGTCTATTTGGGACATATACCGATCAAATACTGTAGTCAGCCATACACGCACACAATGCGGCATCCTCACACGACAAGTTGCTTTTGCATGTGAGAATGAGTCTGCCTTTCGTCTTTCCACTTGTAGGAGTTGCACGTGGGAACACAGACGCCGCAATCTCGCGGGCTATACTACGCCAGCTCATTCTTATCGAATATTATTATTAGTATTTGCACCGTGCGTTCCGGTTCGTTCACACAACTTTATTCGAAGAGCGAACGAAGAACCGCGTCTGTGTTCGATTGTAAACTCGGAGCAACGTTGTCGGTGTCGTGGGTAACAACAGTCGTCGTTCGAGGCGTTTGGAAACGAAAGTTTGATTTTTCTTGATCGTAGGAGCAAATCGCGAAGGAGAAACAGGTGTCGGGTGGGGTCCAAATTCAACTCGCGTACGAAGCGGATCGTAAAGAGCTGATCGTTACCGTTTTCATGGCCGACGATTTGTGCGCGAGAGAAGACACCGGCTACGGAACTTTACCGGAAGCGTACGCTAAACTGGTCCTTGTGCCGATGTGGTAAGATTTACAACGTACAAGGGGTTGGTTTATGTTAGCCAGCCTGACGTCTGGCGCAACACCTTGTTTTGTGCCACGCAGGAAACCGTCAACACGCTCGAGCTAGATGGACTGACAGTCTCGAAAAGAATACTGGATACAAAACCAGGGTTGTATGGTTCTGTCCGATGGCTTGTTCCGGTTAACATAAACCGACTTTAAAGCGTTTCACGATCTTCGTGTTTCAGCGATTCGTCATGAAAATTATCTGTTTTCGTTACAGCGCCGACCAAACCACTTTGAAAACTGTGGTCGCGGAGCCGAGTCAAAAGCCAATCTGGAACGCCACGTTAGTCTTCTCCGGAGTAGACGGAGAAAGCTTAATGACGCGCTCGATCGAAATGACTCTGTGGGATTTCTGTCCTGACGGTGACAACGTTTTCCTCGGCGAGTGCAGCATCGACTTGCAACGCGCGCTCGAAAACGATAGTGCCGTGTGGTAAGTACCCGTTGTCGTTCGTCATTGTTAGACTGCGGATTTTATGCATTTACGAGAAAAACGGTGACGCTCAATTTAAATCAATGGACGAATTACGAAGATTTAAGGACATCGATGTATTCGTTTCAAAAAACGAGATTTTTTCTTACCGGCAGGTGTCGCCTGGAAGATCCGCGAGGACTCCGTGCAAGCAAATCACCCTATTGCTCTCCTCGCGGATCTCTAACGATGGATATCGCTCAAAGGTTTTTACGAAAGACAGAGTTGCGCGAGAGGAGTTATAGCGATGATACGCAGAGCGATAGTGGAAGCCCTGAGTACAGCTTTTTGCATCCGAATCACGCTTGGCATGCAAACTCCAGGAGAGGTTCCAGCCAATCCGAGCAACTGGAAGTCGAACCATACGAACTTAGCAGGGATTACAGTAGATCTTTGCCCGGTAGCCGGAGAAGCAGTTTCCAGAGTCAAGGTGGTACAGACAGCAAACGTAAGTACACGCGTAGAATGAAGCTTCAACTTTAATTTCGCTTCGATTCTACGATACGGAGGATTGGATGCCGTAGGTGGAAGCATGGGAGAAACCGATATGCCAACCATGTCGAGCATGCCGCAGTACCATCGAGATCGCCGAAGAAGTTCGGTTTCCAGGACTCTACGGGGAGACACGGAAGACTTTTTAGAGGATCTGCGTAATCAAGGGCAACGTATGAAGACGATGAAAGGAGAACTCGGCAGAACAATGAGTGTCTCGGGCGACAAAAGACGCGAGAGCCGTGAGTACGATTACGTCGCTTTTTCGGCCTATCATTTTCGCCTAACCATCTGCTGGTCCGTCCGTCGTCGCATCGGTTCGTTCATCAACTCCTACAAATGTTTGCCTATTTGTATATTTCTAAATATCCACCACACCACACCACTCCACCACCTCTCTCTCTCTCTTTCTCTCTCGTTTTTCCTGTATTCGCTGTCGCTATATTCTCCACGTGTGTAGCATGGCTGGGAAACCGACAGCTCGCAAGCATCATCCCTTCGAACCGATACCCTATTGCCGTAGAGATAAAATACACATGTTCTCTACCGAGTACTGTCCGAACCATAGTCTTAAATTCGAAGTACTATCGGTACATTAGTAGACTGCAGATCTTTATGCATTTATGGCTTTTAAACATTTTCAAAAAATATTAGAATATATAATTCCATAGAATTTAGTACAATTTTTATTCATTTCAAAACTACCATTCTGCTATCATTTTCAGTAGCGTTTTGAGGAAAATATATCTCCTCCGGCAACGGTGAGTCCAAGGGGTCCTGCTCGCGAGCAATCGGTCGTCCAGACATGCTCCATCCCCTCTACATCCCTATATACAGTAAAGTCTTGATCTAAGAAAACGGGAGCTTTAGGATCTAAGATAATTGCGTATCCCTTCCAAGAGGGATCGAAGATTGAGTTGCCTCGGTCGCCGAGCAGTGTAAAGTGTAAACATTAACACTACTAATCCAATTACAATACTTCTTTATTTTTCATTATTTTTTAAATGGAGCTTTGACCAACTTA
This sequence comes from Lasioglossum villosulum, assembly GCA_963971365.1. Classification (NCBI taxonomy): domain Eukaryota; kingdom Metazoa; phylum Arthropoda; class Insecta; order Hymenoptera; family Halictidae; genus Lasioglossum; species Lasioglossum villosulum. The sequence continues at coordinate 5,902,302 of OZ020498.1, read as the reverse complement.
TTTGCGACGTTTTTCTTATTAAAATCACACTATACACGATATAAATTGGACCTGCGTTTAACGGATTAATCGCCGGTATGCTGTAAGTTTTTGGCGACGCGGCGAAGTAGAACTATACGATCTAAGAAACAGCACGGACCCGAGGGTTTCTTTAGAACAAGACTTTACCGTATCTGTTTATCCGTCTATCTCTTCCCGTCTCGTACGCACGTTTGGTTTACTTCAATATCACTTTTTGTGTCTTATCTTTATCACCGTCACTGTTTCGATTTCGATCTTCGTCCACCAGCCAATCAGCAGATCGAACCTTCCTCGTCGGCCAATCCCGTGCGTATCGTACGCATGTGAATAAATAAATCTATGCACCGACGTACATGCATATTTGCGTAAAGGTTGATTCGATTCATTATGTTATCTGCGAATCGAAAGTATCGAAATTAACTAATTCGGTGTGTTCACACGAAAAACAATCCGACGTTAAATATCGACCACGAATACATTTTGCTCGTAATATCGTTTCGAACGAATGTACATACTTGTTTCGCGATATGCAATCTGTATGTATGGAGGTCCGTAGAATTTCTACATGTTTTTGTACATTTATTCACAAATGTCACATCGTTCGATAATAAGCCTTTATATAATCTTTATACTTGTCTTTCTGTCTGTCTATCGTCTGTTCGTCCGTCCGTCTGTCTGTGTGCGCGGGTGTGTTTCCCTCTGTGTAACGCCATGCATACACCCTCGTTTTCTTCGATCTTCTCACTCGACGCGTTTTTGTTTTCATTGTTTCTCCATGTTCCTTGTTCCGTGTACCTTCGTGCAATCGCTTCTCATCGAATCTCGAGCGATTTGACCGAGCGAACGCTTAGAGTATCCTGGAAATTTCAAATAGACTGCCCATGCGAGAACGACGTAGAGTTTCGAAAACATCGTCGCTTCAAATTCAGAGTTCGATCGAGTCGGAAGCTGGATTGGCCTGCACAAGCTGAGGGCAAAATGGAGGCAACTCGGTCCTGAATTCTGCCTTCGTTATAAAGGACTGCACGAAAGTGCCATATTACTGTCAAGGTAGTGCGACCCAGTGTCGCCAGAATCGACCGAAACTTATGGTCGACCTGCACCATAAGATACAGGTTGAGGGAATGTCTACTTTGAATATTGCCGTTACTTGTAATAATATGAAAAATTGTTATATACAAAACTTACACGGCATAGAGGGGGGCATATTGTGACACAAACATTTTCATGCGGTCACCACTTCGAGCATGTCTTGTAATGTAAAAAAGTTGATTTTACTATGCACATTTGACCTTCAATAATAGCTCACTGAAGTCGTCTCAACACTAGCTATCACATCGCGAAAAAAGATAGCATTCCATAAAAAAAATAGAGATGACCTTGTAATCTCCTCTATGCCTCCACCCACGCAAAAAATGTTTGTATCACATTATGCCCCCCTTTTTTAAGGGCAGTGGGGGAATGTCTCTCACGCGCATCCTCTCCTTCGATGGTGGTCGAAGAGGGTAGTGTGGGACTCAGCAACCCTTGAGATGATGTTCGGGGGAAAACGGGACTGGTGGTAGTTGCTTCGTCCTAGACTGTTGTTGTTGAGTTGTTGAGTCCTCTAGCGGGTCTAGGGAAAACGGGACTACTATCCCTGCCCCTACCCAGTAAACCCCCACCACTCAGGGCCAAGGAACAAGGCCCTCTTTTTCTCCTACGTCCACCATAGCCGAAACACCCCCAGGGCCCGCTGTTCGCATTCACCGGTTCTGCCTGGTCTGGCGCCACGAGCCTGTCCTTTCCTGTTAACCATAAGCCCCCCTCTATGCCGTGTAAGTTTTGTATAGTAAGAGCTGGCCGGGATTAAAACAGCAAATGTAAATCAACTTTATTTAAACGTCTTATTCCGGTGACAGCTCTGACAAGACTGTTCTTTGTTCGTTTCCTTTTTGACGTTCGCTTCTCGTTGGCAACGAACCGCTTGTAAATAACATTTACAATATACCGGGTGGCGTAACGTGAACAACAGCTTACAGTATATAACAATTTTTCATATTTAATAACGGCAATATTCAAAATGGACATAGTTATTGCCGCACACTGTATAATAAAAGATGCCTATACCGGCATCCGCCACATTAGTGCGACCGTGCTGCTCTCTACAACGAAAGCAGAATTCAGGACCGGACTGCCTTTATTCTGTCCTCATTCTGCCCTCAGGTTGTGCCGGCACACCGTGCCAGCATAAAGCGATACTTATTCGGACGCAGATGTACGGTATTCTGCTGGCACAGCCTGCTGTCCAAAATCGAGGATTTCGCTTACTGGGGTATGTGCAGCATAATTTGCCTGCTATTCGATAGAATCGTTTATCCGCGTCGGACGGAAAGATGGATCTTCCACGTGGTCTCTGCGCGATTTCCACTCTATTTCTACGGTATTTCAACGCGATTCCGACGCGATGAGATCGAGACGAGTATAGATCACTCGCCGAAAGTATATAGGAAATACGGTTCGAACGGATAATCAAACCGGATGCCCCCTGCGTTCGGATTGTGCGAAATCGCATCATCCTACCACTGTCTGTCTGTTTGTTTACCTGTTCATGGAGAGGCTGGCACCCTGAAAGAAATCACTTGCCGCAATACATACGTATAATGTGTACTCTTTGCTCGTCTTTGTACGATCACTGTTGCGCTGTTTCGCGACATTGCGCTGCGCTGTTTCGCGTCGCTGCGCTGTTGCCTGACGCTGACAATGAGTTTCGCCTATGCCAGCTTGAGAACACCAATCGACCCGACAACATCCGAAAACCAGGAACAAAGAACGATCGACGAAACAATTGGCAGAATCAATCCAAGTACATCGTACTATGTATACGATACACGAATAATACGAGTAGATTCGATCTAGATAGCGAAGACAAGCAAGGGAGACGAGAAGGATCGCTTGGGATACTTGTAAGATCAGATATGATCGCACAAAAACGATGGTTTCTCCTCTCCCGCTACAGCTTCCTCAGATTTCGCGTGCGAGAAAGTAGCGTGACATACAACATACAGCATACAGCATACAGCGACATGTGTATAGGCAATTTTGGTCAACTCACACGCGTCGTGTTCGAATCACACGACACACATACAGGCTAGAGATCCCTATTTCACGTGTGTACATATAAATACACGTGGTACGTGAACCGTGTGATAAGAATTTCAGGACTCGAGTCCGACTACTGATTCTAAAGGGGTGGCTAAATTAAAAGAATGTAAGATCGCCGATGTATCGCACTGTCCAACAAGAAATCTGAACATGTTTGAACGATCATAGCGGTTGAAATAAATGATCGAACCTGATCGATCAATAATTGATCGAACCTGTGCGCCGAAACCATCACACATTTATCACTAACGTGTCGGTCGGAAAACATATTGAAGTTAATATTAGATATCACTGTATACAAAGAACAATTCAATCTCTTTTATAATAACATCACAATATTTGTGTAAAGCTGGGAAATATGTTTCTCTTCTTCAAAATCAAATTTTTACACAGGAAACTCTATAACAATCGTCCAACAGTAATTGTTGAACACGAAGGTTTGATTTCGTTGGACAGTGTTGGTTTCAATTTATTCGGAAGAAAGAAAGAAATGTGTCTTTTGTTTCTTGCAATTGATACCGACAATTTTTATTTTGCATAAAGATCCGCAGATCCGTAATCAGGGATCCTTGAAAGTCGTACCACACGGTTCACGTACCACGTGTACACGTGTATTTTAGTACAAGTTCAGAACCGCGATCTCTAAATACAGGCCCAGGCCACGTTCCTCGTTCCGCATCGATACACGCCAAGTGCCAAAAGCTATGCGCTGATCGTTCTCCACTATTGAGTGTGTACGTCTTCTTTCATGATTCGCTGACGGAGAACGTCGCGAGTATTCTTTGCATTGCTTCTTTGTTGATTTTCTTGATCTCCTTTCTTGGTCGGCGCCGTTCGGCAATCTTTCGCACGCATACGGCATACGGCATACGACATATGGCATATGGTCGATCAAAATGCTCGGTTCGCTCGGTCGAAACGCCACAACTCCGACCCCGATCAATGGCGAATCGTGGGCTCGATCGACCGATCAACCAACCAACTAACCAACCAACCAACTAACCAATCTACCAACCAACCAACCAATCAATCAATCAATCAATCAATCAATCAATGAACCAACCAACCAACCAACCAACCTACCACCACCATCATCGATCAACGACAACAGCGTGCGTAGTCCCAAAGGTTACTGTGTGGCAGTGCGAGCCTGTATCTCCGAGGACCGGTAAATCGGCCTCCTTCCCACTGCCGCACTCCATACCGCCTCGATAAATAACCACAGGGCACTGTGGACCACCGTCACGGCCTTCCGGTAAGACACAGTTTTCTCGCTTTCCCTCTATCTGCCTTTTGCCGACATGTTTGCCTTGCGTATCAGTTTTGTCCATTTTCATCCGTTCTTGCCGCCTACTCGGACACGATACGCCAGAGTTACCTTCTTCTTTTCATTACACTACAACGCTCCAGCAGACAACTTTGGCGTTCCTGCGTTTTCGTTTAGGTTGTACGGTCCAGTTTTTCTGTACTGTTTTTTTTTCTCTTTCGTGATAAACTCGACGATGCTTCGTTTCACGGGTAATATTCGTAGCAACGTGAAAATTGAAGGCTGCTCTTTGCCTTGCGAAACCAGATACTGTTACCTCGCTCGTATAAATTTTTACCTTTTTTCCGTGTTGTCTAGTAGATTTGGATGAGAAGATGCGAGAAATCTCGATCCCGCAGTATCATGAGTTATAAACGTTTAAAGTTGAGCAATTTTCAATGTTTTTGTCAGAGAAGGACGAGAAAAAGGTAAAAATTTCTGATTACGCATGGGAACCAGAGACAATTACCTCTCTCGTATAAATTTTTACCTTTTTCCGTGTTGTCCAATAGATTTGGACGAGAAGATGCGAGAAATCTCGATCCTGCAGTATCATGAGTTATAAACGTTTAAAGTTGAGCAATTTTCAATGTATTTGACAGAGAAGGACGAGAAAAAGGTAAAAATTTCTGATTACGCATGGGAACCAGAGACTGTTACCTCTCTCGTACAAATTTTTACCTTTTTTCCGTGTTGTGCAGTAGAGATGGACGAAAAGATGCGAGAAATCTCGATCCTGCAGTATCATGAGTTATAAACGTTTAAAGTTGAGCAATTTTCAATGTATTTGACAGAGAAGGACGAGAAAAAGGTAAAAATTTCTGATTACTCAAGGAAACCAGAGACTGTTACCTCGCTCGTATAAATTTTTACCTTTTTTCCGTGTTGTCCAGTAGATTTGGACGAGAAGATGCGAGAAATCTCGATCCTGCAGGATCAATGATTCACGAGTTATAAACGTTTAAAGTCGAGCAATTTTCAATGTTTTTGACAGAGAAGGACGAGAAAAAGGTAAAAATTTCTGATTACGCAAGGATAGGTTTACCGAAATTGAAAATTGAAAATTGTAAATTGTACGTATACTCTTCTCGAACGAGTATTCACTGTACTCTGTACGATTAGTTGAAACGAAATCGTTTTACCGGCAAGTTTATTCAACGGATATAAACGACACCGTTGTTCGTTGAACTGTTTAGCAAGGTGCACAACTACAGTACATGGAATGGTAAATAGTAAATGGTACAGTCCATCCAGCATTTTTCACGAATCGAACCCGTTGCCGCATCGGTAGAGCTTTGAATTTTTTCAATTCGAATATCTGCTTTGCGTTGTAATCTCGAGTTGTTGCATAGTTACCTGCATATGCATAGATTATAATTCTTGACAAATCACAAGTAGTTCGTTTGTAGCAGACCCCAAGGAAACAAGTATCGTTGAATGCATTTCGCGTTTCGAACGTGAACTCGATTAGGAAGAACATCCCTGACGTCGCGACAATCCCGTCGAAATACAGTGGGTGTACAAAGTGTTCGTACACTTTTTAAAATGGAATAGCTGTTTTATAATTGTAGCGAACGACCTGATTTTTTGTAATTAATTAGAAGCATTGGTTTATGAAATGATATGCAAAAGAGGTTTTCCAAAAAATTATTATTTACAAGGTTACATGCAAAAATAAAAAAAGCATATTTACAAACTTTTTTATTTGGAACCGTACTGAAATTAAAAATGTACGTTTTGTAGATCTATGGTAGTTGAACACATACTGAGAATTTCATCGAAATCTTTTCACGCAAGAAAAATCGTGTAAAACTATGACTTTTACAATTTTGAACCGCTTGCAGCTCGTGTGTACGTTAATCGATGAAATTATCCGCATGTGTGTAACAAACGTAGATCTACAAAATATATACTTTAATAAAAAAATTAAAGGAAATGCTTCATCTATTTTTGCATGTAACCTTGTAAATTGTAATTTTTGGAAAATCTCTTTTACAGATCATTTAGTAAACCAATGCTTCTAATTGATGATCAAAAAATTAGGTCGTTCGGTACGAACACTTTATTCACCCACTGTATACTCGTCTATCTAGGATTATCTTATGCTAGGCTTTTCTGGCTCGTAACTATTTTAATATTGAAAGAAAACTTTGTCACTGGCCAGCGAAGAAAGAAGAACAACTACACGCAACTTCTAGATACGTAATGTGTAGTTACGTGGTACGAGTGCACGCAGATGCATACGTTGCGCGTATCGCAAATTAACCACGGAATCAACCATTGATTTCAGCCCAGCTATAGACTTCTAGTAGATTCCAAACATGGTATCGGAATTCGTATCGAATACGCTTAACCATAGATTTCTGACGCATTTCCTGCATCCGTAAGAGTGTATGTCGTAGATGCAGTTGCATACGCATCTAACGGAACGCGAGTACCCACTACTGCGACTACTACTACAAGCAGCATAGGCAGAAACAGACGTAGAGGAAGTTAAATTAAAAAATCCGAAGCACGTTTTCTAAAACGGCTTTCTTACTTTCCAACCAAACGGAAAGGAAAAAGAAAGAGGAACACTCCGCCGATTCGCATGCATATTTTGTCGACGATAAGCAGACGGCGAAATTTCGTTTGAAATCGAAATCCAACAATTTATTCGACAGTTTGTCGTTCGTTTTCAAGTAAAATAACGACTTCTTGCTATTTATCGAAATGCATTTGACGATAACGAACACAAGAGATACAGTAACCTTAATCCGAAACGATTAAACGTATGTCGGAACATAATAGAATGCATAATCGCGTTAAACTCAGAACCAGAGATATTGTATCCTCTCGACTCGATTAACGTTGCTGGATCGGCAGAAGAACGGTTCCACATTCTCGTACGTATTTCGATAATCTATCATCGTAGCTGCTCGTAGCATCCGTTTCACGTAGATCAGACATTCACCGCTTCAGGTAGAACACCACTAGAGATAGTAATAATATGCACCTAGTGCAGAGCTGTTCAGCGTCTGCCATGAAAATAAATTCGACACGTCGTGAAGATAAATTCGAAAGGCTCTGAGAAATAATGCAATTCAACCGATGTCCTGTGTCAACGCGTTAGCGATCAAAACTTTAAACGTTGAAGGTGTAAGCTTTCAGAAAAATCAAGTCTGAATGCTAGCGTTTTCTTAATAATTTTTTGAAAACTCTACCTAAATTTTACATTGTGCTTAACTTTATGTCGTTCGTATATTGATTGAAACGTGCTTGCATTATAAAATATAGTACAAATTTTCATTTCAACATTGTGCAATAATTAAACTATTTGGTTCTTCCGATTTCACAATTTTAAACTTCAATCGCTACATTTGCTCGGAAACTTGTCTGAAAGACCTAACATTTTTAATTTCGAGGTTTCAAAGTGTTTCTTATTTGAGGGAAGCAAGGATTTTGTTGAGATTTGAAAGTCGAAGAGTTGAATTTTGTTTCGTGTCTTCGTTGCCCCACCGCAGGACTGGGCACATTGCCTCAATTTAGAGATACCCATTTCACGTGTATTGAAGATACACGTGAACACGTGTAATTAATAATACACGTGAACACGTGAATTCGTGTATACTCAATACACGTCCCAAACGGTGGTCTCTACCTCAATTGAGGCAAAACTGTCCCAACCATAGCGTCCACTTTCCCCTTCCCTTTTCCCTTCCAGTAAGCGCCGTTGCCACTTCGCTTGACGCGAGTAGCTGCAAAGGTACGTACGGTGGAAGGTTGGTGGGGGAATCAAGCGTCTGAGGGGCCCTAACCGCGGTACGGTGGGGACGGTTTTGTCTCGATTGAGACAAATGTACCCAGCACTGCATTACTAAGTTACTTGCCCGTGCTCTTGCCCGCTAATAGGCATGTTGAGTAGCTCTGACCTAGTAGCATGTCGTAATAGCAATGCGAACCTTGTAATTTTCTAACTCGCAAGCATCGAAGAAAGAGGAAAGATCAAAGTACCTGTTCGATACTTAGCTAGAGTTTTTCCACAAGTAGCTAAGAAAAGCGTAAGTAGGAAGCTTTGATGTAATTAAAGTAATCGTACCATTTGCCGACCTTTCCACGTTAACGCTTTACATCCTTTCTTGACTGTGCGATATGCCGATCATATTAACAACTTTATTACGCCTTTTTAATCATTTTACTCTTCACGTAGAAGATATCGTCGTAGCCATCGTAGGATACGCGGGCTTTTAGCATATTGACGCAAGACTCGACGAAACGGTATACTAACCGATAAATAGACACACGAGTAGAATTTTCTTAGAAACTCGGAGTACAAAATAATTTTCTTCAAACATTTTTGACATTCTCGTAAACATAGATTTCTGTATGTATTATGTGTTTACTTACTATACTTCTTCCTCTATCGCTTCACTAATATAATCACAGTGGGTGTACCAAGTGTTCGTACACCTTTTATAATGGAATAACTGTTTTATGATTGTACCTAACGACCTGATTTTTTATAATTAATTAGAAGCATTGGTTTAAGAAATTATATGCAAAAGAGATTTTACAAAAAATTATTATTTACAACGTTACATGCAAAAATAAAAAAGACATTTTTTTAACTTTTTTATTTGGGCCCGTAATGAAAATTTTGGAATTTACGCTTTGCAGATGTATGGTAATCACGCATACTGAAAATTCCATCGAAATCGATTAAGACACACGAGCTGCAAACGGTTAACAATTCTGAAAATCGTAGTATTACACGATTTTTTATCAGTTTCTGCTTAAACTTTCAAATTCAACTATGCAAGATTATATTATAATACCATATCGATTGTACAATTATAAAAAAGTTATTCCATTGTAAAAAGTGTACGATCATTTTGTACACCCACTGTAGGTACGATTACGATTGCTATTACAAAGACAATTACGAAGACGATAACGAAGACGATCACGAGAACGATTACCAAGACCTAATAAAGCAAAGCGAAGTAAAGTAAAGTTTTATTTGCGAAGCACGGATCTGTAAGCAGATGGCGTAAACGAAACAACCATTTTTTCGTTTGCAAACTGTTATTAATAAAGAAGAACGAATGCAAAGGCGAGTTGCGTGTGTTCTTTGGAACAGGTAAAGCACGCGAATCGTTGAACAGGTAATTGTTGACGTACGAGTTCCATAAGGAATAATAGTTTCCTCTATCTCGCAGGGCGGGGTGAGCGCAAAGACAGTATAATGAATATTCCGGAGAGATTTTACGATCGCAACAATGAATCGGACGAGGAAGATAAATGGGGGTAAGCAAGATTAAGCTTTTCCGATTGTTTCTTTTTCTAGATAAAAGAAAGATTAATTGGCCTTGGTTTTTCTTTTTCAGTCAGCCAGCGAGGAACGAAAATGGTATCGATACAAGGTTGGGTCGCGGGCAGGTGTCACCGAAAGGATTCAAGATGACCGCTGGTAATGAATAGATATTGTTTCATGAATCTCGATTCGAAATACTCTTTTTCACCGTAGAAAAGCTGTACATACAGAAAATCATTTTGGTGAAATCGTTACTTTTTCGTGAATACAGGAACTCAAAATGGCGAAGCGAAGATGGCGATGGTGAAGTTGGCATTCTGCTTGAGCAAAGCAACACTCGAGGTTGAGGTTATCTGTGCCAGAGACATTTGCCCGATAGATAGAGAAGAACCAGGTAAACCATTTTCCTTTCCGTCTGCGATGAGATTGTGCTGCTCTTTTTCTTGCGTAACCAAAAAGTTTTCACTTTTTTCAATAAATTTTTACCTTTCTCCTATGTTACCCAGTACATTTGGACGAGAATATGTGAGTAAATGTTTAAAATTGCGCAACTCCAGTGTTCTTAATAGGCCACCATGTTGGTCTTGCGCCGCTAACACTGGAAATTGCTCAACTTTAAACATTAACAACTAGTGAATCATTGATCCAGCAGGATCGATACTTGGATTTCTCGCATCTTCTCGTCCAAATTTACTGGATAACACCGGAAAAAGGTAAAAATTTATAAGAGAAAGACGAAAATGTCTGGTCACGCAAGGAAAAAAGTTTATTCTAGATTGCAGATATATCGCGTAATAACGTTAAAAATTTCCGTTACCTCGTAGATACCTACGTGAAAACGTATCTGCGAGACAGCGACAAATGGATTCAGAAACGCAAAACGCGCGTAGTACGGCACAAGAGAAACCCGGAGTACCGTCAGACTATCAAGTACAACAGATGCGACGTTATCGGCAGAAATCTTCTGGTGATGCTGTGGGAGAAAAAGCAGGCCTTCGAGAGTAATCAAGGCTTAGGTGGGGCGGAAGTAAACCTCGATCTTCTTCCACTGAGTCGGCTGACCGTCGATTGGTATCCGTTGCTCCCGATCCATACGCTGGGCACCCAGACCGCGGACTCTCCATGATGGTTCAGGGAAAAATGGGCCCTCGAAGCCAACGAGCTCGACCTCAGGCTGAGCCTTCTGCTCGACAACGACGACGACGAGCCTCCCATCAAAATTATCGCATGATTTGATGGAGCTCGTCTCGTTGCGTCGGTATCGGCTGACCGTGTCGCGTCGTGTCCCCTTATCAGTTTTATTCGCGACACCATTGCATCCGAATATGGTAGAGAACAGATGACAAAAATTCGCGAGATCTAAGAAAATTGAGAAACAAACAGTGTTATAATTTGCTACATCTTGACTTATACTTGTACGCATCTTTTTCCAAGAAACAAACAAAACGCATATAAGAAGTAGAAGCGAGAAATTGCAAAGAATGTTGCGTTGCAAACGCGCGATCGTCGAAGGCAATCGTAGTCGGTGATCTTGGCAAACGGAGGTCACGCTGGCAATCAGAGTAAATCTGTGTTCTGTTGCCGAACGCGTACTTACGAATACCTAGTATAATTCGCACAGGTACGTCCTGTTTGTGCGTCGCGAGCTCATAATTTAGTACAAGCCGAATGACAATCGATGGATGATTTATCAATATTCAATATACGAGAGTATTTACATTGAGGTAGCAACAAATAGAAGCAGAAACTTTTTACCTGGTTCTTTTCGTGATACTCTTTCGTGGAACACGAGGACGTCGATTGCCAGCATCGAGAATGGTTTCACGGGTTCGTGGCGACAGGTGATGCACGGTTCTTCGACGGAAACCGAGACAATTAAAAAGACAACCAAAAGACAAACGGGTCCGACTTTATCAAACATTTATTTGAGTTTTTCTTCGAAGGAGTTGCGGTCAAGCCGTAGCTCGTCGAAGGGAATCGACCAATCTCGAAACCTCGACTTCCACGAAGGTTCTAGCAATAAGAGTGTACCCGTTCAACGGTAAACGATATATCAAACGAAAAAAAGTAACTACGACGAAAAAAACGATGCGAGAGAGATTCTATTTTTTTCGAAGCGGAATATAAACGAGAGAAGAATTATCAAGCTTACGTCCCAGGACGAGGGAGACGGCGAGGGTCCATTTTTCCAATAAAATCCAATAAAATCTATCGCGAACACGAAACGAATTCTGGTTGATCCAGCGCAGCGTTGCGATTCGATCGAATCTCATCGCGAATTTGCAAAACCGATCGCATTGAAAATTTCTTGGTCGAAAGGGACGTCTCGAGACAATCGTTTTTCGTTCCCACTCTTTCTCTGTCTCTTCGCTCGTAGCGGATAATCGCACGTTTTCTAACTTTATTCGTCGCAGTTTCTTGCACGAGTAAAGTTAGGAAACACGCTACGAACTCGATCGGTGTATCGCGTTTCATTTTCTCTTCGTTTTAGCAGACGATGTCGTACAGTTTTACCATTGTACTGTTTAATGTACTCGTTGACGGTAGAAATTCTGAATCGAGACGACCGTTCCGATTTCTTGAATCGTTCAAACGACAGACAATCGTTCCGGGGTTCGCTGGCCGAGCCCGAAGAAAACAATATGTAGTCGGTACACGGTTACCAAAACACGACTTTACGGGCAACATGAATGACCATTGACATCTCGATGTATAGAAGTCACACGATTTTTGTAGCTCGTAGACTGACAAAATGATTCGTTCGACACTTACAACTTTCATATCCGAAATGGAAAGAGAACACGGAAACACCGCTACGGTATGATACACACACGTACACTCCCACACACACACCCACACGCTAAATGTACGTGTACACGCATGTATATTCCGCGTCTCGTAACGCGGCACTCGGAAGGAATGCGAATTTGCAAGGAAACCGTACGATTGTTTAGACGCATACAATCGAGTCACTTGCATTCTCGCTATTCGCCAAGAAGATCACCACTGCTGCTTCGTTACGAGACACGGACAGTATATATGTATGTGTACACCGCGAGCGATAAATCGTTCGAAAACATGTATTGCGCTTACCCCGCCCGAGTTAGAAACCGAAGCTACCTTGTACCGTTAGGTAGAAGTTATTCGATGCATGTATATAATTCTAATGTACTTAAGCGCATATGCGATTAATGGTATATAGAAATCAATGATTTCGCTCGACCAAATCCTAACCGGTTGCAGATTTAACCTTCATCGTAATTGACTTTATAGAAGAAGTATCGAATGCATGGAGATAGTAGCAGGAAAGTTTAGCTCGTTTAAATCTGGGTTACAGGATTGATTTCTTGTTACACTTCTAGTAAATGATTTTGTGTCCTCTCTCTCTCACTCTCAGTCACATTCTCTCTCTCCCTCTCTCTACATATGTAAAGAGGCGAAATTTCAAAAAACTTGCGATGGAGTCGTTCATTATGCACGCTGATCGAACCTTTTCCCGTAAGTGTTTACAATAAAGCGCTTCGCGTGAATCGGTCAGGTTTCTACAATTCCTGAAGCAATAAACGATCACAGTAACCATGGACCATACCGCATCTCATTGTCAGTCTCTCGTACGATCAAGGTTAACGTCTGATAAAACCGAAACTCTGGAAAGTTATACGATAAGATTCACTGTTCTATCGAATTCTATCGAATGCAATAGCAAAATCAGTTTTGCATCTCCTCGTGCGATGTTCTGTGCACGTAGGGCACAGTTTCTTTGACTAATCCGCTTTCGCAATCCCATCCGAAAGATGTCGGTGATCCAATGAAATGCATACGCGATCGTTTCGTAGGATCGTCTCGCGATCGTTCGTCATCTAGCAAATCGGAAGAGAAATTGTTTGTACTTGTTTTCGGCCAATCGAATAAGCGAGACAATACGAAACGATCCAACAGCTTCGAAACGGTGACGGTGGCCCACGTAAAAAATCCTGAACGGAATTCGATTATTTCGATTTCTCGAGTTTTCTAATAATGAAACAAGATCGTGTGCTCGTAAAGAGAAAAGAATGCCACGACTGCGAACTGCAAACGTTCGCATTAACTAATGTAAAATCAGATCGGCCTACAAACATATCCTAACAGTTGTTTAAGGGTACGTTAGACACGAAGAGACTTTCGATGTGAGAGACTTCAACGAATAAGCTTTCTCGTCGTTGAACAGAGTTTCCTTCGAAAGTGTCTTCGTTCTATGTTATATCGCATGGACAATCCTCTTGAACGAATGCAATCATCTAACCTTGTAGATGATCAGGTTCTTCCTTCGTAAATTTGATTAAGCTCGTCGTTTAGCCACGGTTTTCAACTAGATTTCGGAAACGATCGAAACGAACAACCGTCTATCTACCTATCTGCGCCTATTGTCGTTGCGATTCGTCATGATCGAGATTGAAATCGCGTAACTTCGTTGTACCGGTGCCAAACAATCGGTGCGGTGTCAGTGAAAGAATCGACGATATTATGTACTACCTACCTGAAAATCATTTTCAGTAAATGATTCTCTGCGGTTCTCCTTTGCCTGAATGGTTTTAACGAAATAACGAGGTGTTTCGTTGTCCGATATATTTCGTGTTATTTATCAAGCAGGCTTCCCATCAGAATTCATTGGAAGGACCAACATTTTTTACCCGCGAGTATTCCAACCAACTGCCCTTATATCTTTTACACTTTCGACCGAATTCGTCGGACGTTTCTTGGCCATTTCTTGTCTGATGTATTTGTGAAAATTTTTCTTTGTCCACCGACACGAAAATGAAGATTATATGTTTATTATTATTTTTTTTTTACTTACAATTACGTTTTCATATTTAATTGAAATATACATAGTTATTCGTCGTGTTAAACTGTATGATGAATATTGTATCGTTTCGAGGTTACATACAGTAATCATAATTATTGTTAAAACAACAACGGTAGTAGTGCCACTATCACTACTACCACTACTACTACTATTACTACTACTACTACTGCTATTCCTACTACTATAATGATAATAATAATAAAAACGGTGTAGTAATACTAATAATAATGATAATAATAATAATAATGATAATAATGATACGTGATAACGATGACGACGACGATAATAACAACAGGACATTCGGGCGTTGATCAAAGTCGATTCTTTCATTGTTGTCACCGCAACCATAAAAAGACACCTGACTCGTACAACCCGCGAAATCTATTGAAAGTATAATTATTTATAATTTGCCATTTGTTTTTTCTTTTTACAAACACGTATTCCGCGCTTATTGAAAAAATCGTAGAGTCGGTTAAAGCATTGATTTGAGCTTCCTATAGTGCAATGTATCGAGATCGAGATCGAGATCAAAGATTCAAAAGAAGGAATACTTTCCTCTCGCCGTGACGCATTTATACTTTTCTTTTGAAAAATAGTCTCAGCCTTTCGATGTCGAGTATAAATCAAGTCTGCCTAACTATGTGACTACACTATCGCCTAAATAAATAATATATAAATATATAAATAAATAAACAAATAAATATATATTTATATATACAATCGTATAGTGATGTAGGTACCTAAAGAGAAAATCTATATATGAAATACGTATCTACACGTATTACATCGTATTGAAATTGACAATCGAGATCATTGATCCAATTATGTATGCTACGAATCTTTTAGAAAATATCTCGCACAGCAGATAATCATAAATTTATCGTGACACACTCTCGTGTCAAATAATCGTAGAGCGGTGTGTAGGTATAAATATTACATAAGATTACGTATTGTTTTGCGTTGCGCAGCATTGCCTTGTATTGTATTGTAATTGCATTACATGTCGTTAAATATTGTTATGGTATATTACATTGTATTATGTTAATTATACCATTTTATGAACCGTTTATGCTATATATTGTTATATTACATTATATTGTATTACATTATATTACAATTTGTTATGTTAAATTATATCGTATTGTATTGTACTGTATTGTATTGTATCTTAACGTGTCGTACTGTACCGTATTATACCATATCACATTGTATCGTAACGTATCACATTCTATTCTATTCTATTCTACTGTATTCTATTATATTCGATTGTATTGCATTGTATTGCATTTTATTGTATTGTATTGTATTGCATTGAATTTAATTGTATTGTATTGTATTCTATATTATATTATATATTATATTATCATATTGTATTATCTTATATTATATTGTACTGTATTATTTTATATTATATTGTATTATAATGTGTCATATTATATTATATTATTACATACTAGGGGGCTACGCCTCCTACTCCCTTCGCTCGCCAACCCCCGCGGCGCCAGACACTCTCTCTGTAACGCTCTCTCCCTCCGTTTCTCACCGTTTCTCAATTTTCAGTTCCCCTACAGTAGGCAACCCGATTCTTAATTTTCTTTACCCCTTCGAAAGGCAACCCGCACATCAATTTTCTGTACCCCTTAGGAAAGGCAACCCGCTCGACAATTTTCTGTACCCCTTCGGAAGGCAACCTGCTCGACAATTTTCTTTGCCCCTTCGGAAGGCAACCCGCACATCAATTTACTGTACCCCTTCGAAAGGCAACCCGCACATCAATTTACTGTACCGCTTATGAAAGGCAACCCGCTCGACAATTTTCTTTACCCCTTCGGAAGGCAACCCGCTCGACAATTTTATGTACCCCTTAGGAAAGGCAACCCGCTCGACAATTTTCTTTACCCCTTCGGAAGGCAACCCGCACATCAATTTTCTGTACCCCTTCGGAAGGCAACCCGCTCGACAATTTTCTGTACCCCTTCGGAAGGCAACCTGCTCGACAATTTTCTTTGCCCCTTCGGAAGGCAACCCGCACATCAATTTACTGTACCCCTTATGAAAGGCAACCCGCACATCAATTTACTGTACCGCTTATGAAAGGCAACCCGCTCGACAATTTTCTTTACCCCTTCGGAAGGCAACCCGCTCGACAATTTTATGTACCCCTTAGGAAAGGCAACCCGCTCGACAATTTTCTTTACCCCTTCGGAAGGCAAACCGCACATCAATTTTCTGTACCCCTTCGGAAGGCAACCCGCTCGACAATTTTCTTTACCCCTTCGGAAGGCAACCAGCTCGACAATTTTCTTTGCCCCTTCGGAAGGCAACCTGCTCGACAATTTTCTTTGCCCCCACGGAAGGCAACCCGCTCGACAATTTTCTGTACCCCTTAGGAAAGCAACCCGCCTGACAATGTTTGTACCCCTTCGGAAGGCAACCCGCTCGACAATTTTCTTTACCCCTTCGGAAGGCAACCCGCACATCAATTTTCTGTACCCCTTAGGAAAGGCAACCCGCTCGACAATTTTTGTACCCCTTCGGAAGGCAACCCGCTCGACAATTTTCTTTACCCCTTCGGAAGGCAACCCGCTCGACAATTTTCTGTACCCCTTAGGAAAGGCAACCCGCTCGACAATTCTCTGTGCCCCTTCGGAAGGCAACCCGCTCGACAATATTCTGTACA
Source organism: Lasioglossum villosulum (assembly GCA_963971365.1). NCBI lineage: Eukaryota > Metazoa > Arthropoda > Insecta > Hymenoptera > Halictidae > Lasioglossum > Lasioglossum villosulum. Next base: position 5,885,015 of record OZ020498.1, on the reverse strand, counting down.
CCTTCAGAAGGCAACCCCTGTACCCCTTCGAAAGATAATATAATACGGGTGCTGCGAATCAAACAATATAAATTTTTCGTTCTGATCAAGGTCAAAGATGATGTAGGATCTTGTCCGAACTGAGAGTCGATGTAGGTTCTTGTCCGGACTGAAAGTCGATGCGCAGCCAAAAGTGGCACGGCCAAAACCCCGGCGTGAGCACTCCCATTTACTCTCTGCTCTGATCTTACTTTGTTTCGTGAAGAGTGACGTCACTATACACATCGGTAAAGAAGGGATTTATGTCATAACGCTTTTCTTAGATAGCTCTCTATATGTTCCACGCATACTTCACGATATACTTCGACTTCACGCATCTGTCAGTCAGCCAGTCTATTTAGGTTACAGTTCCGATGCGTATATTGTAAAAAAAGGTTGTTTTGAGTAAATGAAAAGCATTAATATTCTGAAAGATGAGTCTCGTTGCATACGGCAGCAGCGATGAAAGCTCTGACGAAGAGGGAAACAATTGCGATACGTTGGAGATCGTTAATTATACACCCGAGGAACCTTTATGTAAACAAACAAATGAAAAACTGTGTTTACCTGCTCCGAAACACAACAAAATCATAGAAGAAGTTATTGAGAATGATGACAAAATACATTTCAATAATTTACCCAAACCGATAAGCTTATTGGCCGTATCGAAGGACATTATAGAGGATGACATCATCCCTCTGAAAAAAGGGGATGTATTGAAACCTGAGAAACCGATCAAAAAGAGTCGTACTCCAGTTAAAATAGCAGTTCCTTCTTTATCCGACGTAAGCATATTAATCGTTCGATCATAATTCATTTCATTTCGTATGTTAACATTCGTTAAATTACTCGATCGAATTCGTTACAGTTCAAAGATGTCGAAGAGGAAAATGAAACTAGAGCGAATAGATCTATTCACCATAATCCTTCTACTGTAAGTATATAGAAATATAAATACAGTGTCCCATGAATTCTGTCTACTTGAATATCTTGGTTGTTTCGAACAATATTTAAAAATGTTACAGAATTTGTAGGATTTAAGAAGCTACATAATATGGTAGAAATGGTATTCTTGCAAATGGATCTAAATGGTGGAAGAACATTTATATCATATTAAGTAGCTTCTTAAGCCCTACAACTTCTGTAACATTACCTTGTATTGTTTGAAATAACCAAGATATTCAAGTGGACAGAGTTTGTGAGACATATTGTATATATTAGCCCTACTAGCTGTCCATTGTAAATCTCACCATAAAATAAATGTTTCTACCTAATTTCAGAAAGGCCCCATAGCGCTCTTCACGCTATTGCCAAAACCAAAGGCAGACGAGGTCAAGGCTACTAATAGTTTAATCCCTAGCATTGTTAATAAAGCAAAAACAAATCAGACTAAAATTCTAGCGACTAAAGTTAAAGATAAAGATATCAAAACTTCTGTGGCTGATAAAACTGCTGCTACAAAACCATCCATAGGAATAGATTATGATTCTAACTCCGAGGACGAAGATGGGACCACTGTTAGCGGCATGGATTCTGGTACAGACTTCTTCGCTCTATCTGTTACCGATACTCCTGTTGTATCTGATGCTTTAATGGAGGAACTAAGCTTAAAATTAGAGTCGAACAAATGTGATTCTCCAACTAAAAATAGTTCGGATAGCAGCTATCTACCTGCAGAGTCTATGGAAGCTGTTCCTCGGAAGACATTAGTGAGTACTATCATGAACTTGCCGAAGGAGGAAATATTACTTAAAAATAAAGCAGAGGTGGGTCCAAAATTACCTGTACCCGAACAAGAGTACAATGTCGACATAGAAGGGAACGTAGCTTTCGACGAGAAAGCAATTGAATACCTGTGCGGCAGACGAAGCATAAAGAGGAAAGCTAAAGAGATCGATGAAGCGAGCGTTATCGAAATAAATGGAGAGGATATCAAACCGGACGAACGGGAATGGCTGGTCAAAGCATTAACGGAAGAGCCTGTACAAAGACCAGTGTCCATGATGGGTGGCGTAAACTCCCAATCTAAGAAGAAACATCAGATCACATACTTGGCACACCAAGCCAAAGCAATGGAAATGGAGTTGAAGAATCAGTGGGCACAAAACAGGATGACCAGGAAACAAACGCAATCGAAATATGGATTTTAATCGATCACACCTTTGTATAAAAGATATAAATATAATATTCTTTATTATTATAGAAAAATAAGATAATTTACTAGAAAGACTTTACAAGTAACTGATCCTCTCGGAAAACATGTTCTCCAATGTTTCATATTCTTTTCGCTTAGACTCGAGCAAGGCTTTCGCTTGTAACAGGTTAGGTGGCAAATCCCCGTATTGGCTAAGGCATTTATCGATTTCCGACAGTTCACCGCACATTTCTAAGTATCTATCATATTTATTTAGGATATTCTGTGGATAAAGATCATCGACCTGCATTTCTGTTAAATCGACTTCCAACTTCTTCACAGTTTGCTTATACTCATCCAATTTTGTCATCAGAAAGACTTGATTGCAATGATTCTCTTCTTCACTTTTTTGACCCTCTTCTACGAGTTCTTTGATATTGTTCACGGCCTCTTGCAGATCGGTCAGCTTCGTTGAAAATCTAGTATATTTTCTGTAAAGATTATCATACAAAAATGCCAACTGTTTCTCTTCCCACTGTCTCCTCGCTTCCTCCACTTTCTTTCTTTCGTAAACAATCTGTAGATCGATCTTGTTAAAGTCTGATAATTTTTCAAACCTCAATATCGAGGCTACTTTTTGCAGTCCATCCTTGATGTCGCTGGACAACGATTCCGGTTCCAGATTTAATTCCGATAGTAACGGCAGGATCTCTTTGTGAAATGTAATATTCTCATCGGTCATTTCGGTGATTCCTTTCTGCACGAATTCGAGTAACGACTGTTCTTCCGACAAAATACTGTTTTCACGGTATTTTGGATTTGAAGCTGTGCTGGAGACAGAATCATTCTGGGAGGACGATGGCACCTGTACTTTTACACTTTTATTAGAATTCTCGTATAACGCAATATTTTTATGTTAACTGTAACTTACTTCACTCATAAAATCCATGCTGAATCCACTCCCTATGTAAGTAGAATTCTTTTGAAAAACCGGCAATATTTGAAAACCAATTTACTGTGCGCATGTGTGTCAAAGTTCATCCATTCTGAACGTAGCGGCAGAACTCTGAGCATCGAGAAAATAGGAACGAGATTTAAAAATAAAAAATATTTTATATCGATGATTTTTCTTCGTTACATCGATTCGCATTATTTTCCGTCGGTAATTTAAAAGCTTCAGCATTTGTCAAATTCTACATAACACCGTTCTGTCGAATAAGATTTTTATATGTAAGATTACGTTATATTTTGATAGTTATTATTACATCTTAGACTATTACAATTATTTATACATGTCCAAGTAATTGCGAACTAATAATTAAACAGTAGATCTTCATGCAAAATAAATATTTTCTACCTGAATTGTAACAAACTGGAACGCAGTAGAAATTAATTTTCTTTCCGAATTCTTTTTACACTGTTCTAAATTGCATTTACTCGTTTTTCTCATAAATGCACAAAATCGAAGTTGCGCTCGTTCAGCAAGAAATATAATAAAATGCAGATTTGAAGATTCGAAAATTGCAGCAAAATTAATTCTTCGAATGCAAAGTAACATCCATAGTTGAAAGAAGATCTACACGATTCCACGATGACAATGAAAAGTTTTAAGACCGATTTCCAAGTGGAAGAAGCGCGCCGTCCGAGTTGGAATTTTTGTTTGAACTATATTTATCGACCGGATATATGCATTACTAATAGCAGATTTGATGAGAGATAGCTTACATAAGTTGACAAGCGTGCATGTGTTCGCGAATCGTTATTTAAACTGCGATTTTTATCGCCTCTGGCGCGTCATGAGAATTCACACCTAAGATCAAATTCCGGTAACGGCCATCTGGAAACGCGTGACCCTGCACGAATCATTGTTGGTGTTTGCTGTTTCTCGTGTACGCTTTCATTGACAGTCATTTGTTTTCGGTAACAAAGAAACATTACGGAGAAACGTGATCATCCTACGAAGTTATCCAAATTGAAATTAAGCTATACCAAAGGAAATCAGTTGTGCGCCGACTACACTGCGTATTTCACGCGTTTGTGTGGAAACGTGTGTTTGAAAGGTGACCAACAAAAAGTGGTTAGAAACAGCGAGAATGAGCAACGATCAAGGAAATGAATTGTCTCGGACAGTTGAGGTAAAAACAGAGAATAACAACGTCTACTCGAATTATTTTGATCACACGACAGTTCGACAACTATATCTCGTATATATACATATATTTAACTAATATTTATAACTAAACTGCGGATCTTCATGCACTTAAACGAAAACTGAATACACGAAATTCAAAATTGTAGGAAAATTTTGAAAATTGAACACGTCAATAAAATTATTAGGGATGGAAATAACATTAAATTTCGATTCTATTTCTTGAAATCGGCGCAGACAAATTTTTATTTTGCATAAATATCCGCAGTCTATTTATAACTAATTAAGAAACGTCTACATAAAATGAGTTTGCAGCGTACAAGTAGAAAAGAGACGTAAACATACCATAAAGAATAAATTTCTGTTGACCCCTTGCCCTACGATTTATTTTACGGTTTCAGTGTTTAGAACCTTTTTGTAGATCGTAATTTCTTAAAAAAGGAAAAAATTGATATAAATTATATGCTTATGTGTTCTCAAACAGCTGTATATATAACAAAACAAAAATAGATTTTATTTCGGTTTAAAGGAAATTATTAAAATACATTTTTATCAAAATCTGTTCAGAATCTTCATCACAAGTCAGTCACGATATTGTAAGCCATGGGGTTAATAGTGTACTTAATATTATTATACATATTCGAAACTGAAAAACAATGTATTTTTTTGTAGTTATCATCAAATGACATTGAGAAGTTAGAAGAAGCTAAATTAATGGCAAAGTTTCCTAATACTGGTCGTCCAATCAATGGACACTCAGCGTTTCTACAGAAGAGGCTAGCTAAAGGGGTAAACACACATATCTTATATATATTTTACTTCTTCTTTCAGGTTTATTTACGTATCACACTGTTTAGGAGAATACTATTAGAATAGTAGAGCATGTTAAACGCCACGCTGGTTCTTAGGGACCAGTCATAGAATTCCCGTTTATGCTGCACCAGTTTTTTTTAATTGATACAATTTGAATCTTAAGGAAGAGATTTTGCATTACGGTACAGATGTTTCAATATATTATGATACTTTATATAATAGTATAGACATAGGCTTGGCGTTTAACGTGTTAACGGCATATCGACAGAGCTAATAATTAGTAGCTGATAATTAGACAGTGAAAAAAGCATTAGAAAAATTTAAAGATACTCCTGTTTATTGTAGTTTGCATCAAAGTCGAAGAGGTTGACAATACATTGGACGTGATGTCCGTTCAATGTGTTTGTTGTGTCCTATATGTGTAAACGACAACAATGTTGAATTGGTATTAAGTCTGTCGATAAGTTGTTAATAGGATAGTGCATAGAATAATCGACAGTTTGTATGAAATTTGTAAAAACATTTTCAGCAAAAATATTTTGATTCCGGGGATTATCAAATGGCGAAACAAAAATATACAGCTAAACCAAAGCCAGCTGGTGTTTTGCCAACAGGTGATGCTATACCTACGCCTGAATCAGTACCGCAACGAAAAACATCGATAATCCAACAAAAATTTAACACTTCGAGTACTTCATAAGTATTTTGTAAGATTATCCAAAGTATTACAGAATTTCTGGTGATACAGTGCGATCGTATGCAATCCGAATTTTAAACAATCCAATGTCTTTATATTTGATAGATGGTATTATTTTAAAAAATGTTTAGTTTTTGTAATATTTCTTAGATGCTTGTACAATGATCAGAGTCGACAGAGTCGGGTGCAAAAACTTTCTGTTCACAGTCGTAGTATGTATCAAATTTTTCATGTCGCACGTGCCATTCTCTCTCGACAGTTCTTTTTAAGGCACAGTTGAACAACATGTAAAGGAAAACAAATTATAATTTATAACTGCGTATTAAACATTTATATTCTAATTTTTGTGACTAAGTATGGGTGTACCGGGCGCATACGCAACGCGCGCACCTCGTTTATAATTATTTGAGTTATTTTTCTAGGCAGCAATAAATTTGGATCATAGATTGAAGAGTGCACGATAGTAGGGTTCCAAAATTTGTTGTATAAATAAGCAATGGGGCTAGGTATTTAGGAGTACAATGCAAACTACAATTGGTAAGACGGGATATTACAATGTAAATGTAACCACTTGTATACGCAATAGAGATTCAGGATAAGACATTTTACAGATCTGCATTTCCAAAGTTGCTGTGATGTGCTTAGTAAGACTATTTTCTTATAAGATGTCAGGTTGTCGTAAGAATCTGTATGTAGCATAAAACAATCTTAAATATAGCAGTTGTTTTGGTTATTGTAAACTATATTAGTAATATATTGCTATTTAAACTTAATAGATATTTATTCAGTTACCTATCCATTATTACAATAACAAGACGAAAGAAAAAGAAGATAGAGTAAGCGTTCTACGCATTATAAACTTCCGTTAATTATGTTAACTATAATCTACCCGTGTGGTTAAAGCGTGTAGAAAGCATAATAAATTTTATTTTGTTGTATGACTAATAAGCTGAGTATTTAATAATACGTTCACCTGTACTCGAAAGATATAGATAGAGATATATTCTCGAAAAAGTAACAGAAGTGCACTTACGAATAAAAAAGATTTGAAAGAACTTGCTTGTATAATTTTTATTATAACATCACCGATGACTTTAGGCTGTATTATACATGTTGTTTAAATAGTGTGTTTGTTTGTCGCTTAGCACTTAAATGTATAATAACAGCAGGAAAAAGTATGTGCACATTATTTTTTAAGTGATCATTTTTGGAACAGAGTTTCTTTCATTGCCTTAGTTCGTGAACAATATTATACGTTTCCTTACGCTAGCTTACTCACATACCAATAAAATATATTCAGTCAAACAGAAAAATCAGCAGTCCTATTTTTCTATTTTGCCCAACATAAATTATTTTAATTTTTTTTATAAAAGTGTAAGTGTAAATAGTATAATAGTACTTAGCATATATTAATTCTATTAAATACTAATATATTTATGATTTGTACTCGTACACACAGAGGCACTTATCTATATTATCATTTTTCAAAACTTTCTAAACCCCGCTTATAAGTTTTCTTTTTTAATTTCCTAACAAAATTTCAATGAAAGGTGATTCAAATTTTATTGTCAGAAAAACCGATGCTTTCAGTAACAAAGTACTTTGGTACTAACATATTTCAATATTTTTATTATATATATATATATATATTAAAAGAGATATAAAATTTCCTTTATAACATATATGTTTAGGACACATTTTTAAATACATCCTAAATATATTTTCGAATATGCTACATACGGCCAATTATTCAAAAATAATTTACACATACTTCTCAATTTAATGTAACAATAAAATTCCTTATAAAATATACAACTATTTATACCCAAGATTAGTTTCTTATACGTCGATGTATAGACTAATTTTGGACAGTGCTGTTCGATGCAAGGAAAGGTAATTCAAATTGTGCTTTGAAACGTTAATTATTGGAAAAATGTGAAAAGTAAATTGCCGTAAAATTACGTTTTCTTTCTTCTTTCTTTTTTTTCTTTACTTGTATAATATCACAATTATTTTAAGTATTAAAGCGTTTTACATAGGCTGATTGGCAGTTGCTTCAATATGTTTTTTTGTGATAATATTGGAACTTTTTTTCTTGAGAGGACACATTTAGCACTTTTCTTTTCTTATGTAACATATTTACTTGTACATGTCCTCTATCAGGTTCGCGTACATTTTGTGAATAACGTTCCTCTTAAGCTTAAGAGTTGGTCCTAATTCACCGGTTGGTACTGAGAAATCGTGTGGCAAGATTTGGAATTTCTGAACTTTCTGCGCGTTACTGCTAACTTTTGTGTTCGCTCTTTTAATTGCCTGATCGATTTCATTATATACCTGAAAAAAATATTTCATCGATATAACGAATTGTTGGACACTGTTATTAATTATATGTAGTAACCCACTTACAAGAGGATCACGAGTTTGTATAAGTTCTGTAACTGTTGTCGCCTTGCTTCCGATAGATTGCAACCATTTCAAAGTATCTGGGATGAAATTATCTTTTGGCGCACCCGTTTCATTGTTCATCTCAGTCTGAAAATGAATTTTCGAAGGTAATACTCGCGTAATTGACAACAATAACATTAAGTATAAATACCATTACCTTCAGAGTAACCAACATAGTGAGGTACTTCCGCTTGTCTCCTATTAGTACAGCATTGCTCAATGAAGGTAATTCGGCTAATACTAATTGTTCTATGTGAACCGGAGGTATATTCTCGCCACCAGCGGTGATAACTAATTCTTTGATCCTTCCTAAAAATTCATAAAATAATGAGAAATTTGGATATGTTGCAGCCTTTCGTGAAATATAAAAGAAATCCTTACCGGTCACATATACAAATCCTTCTGCGTCCTCCGTGCCCAAATCACCGGTATGCAGCCATCCGTCTTCGTCGAGTACTTCTGCAGTTTTCTCGGGTTCGTTTAAGTATCCCATAAACACGTGCCTGCCACTCATGCAAATTTCTCCTTCTCCGGTATTGTCTGGATTGTACAATTTCGTGGCGAATCCGGCGAGCGTTGGACCAACAGAGCCAAGTCTAAGTACATAAAAAGTATAATTAAGGGGGTAGACTCTCGTTTCCAGGAAACGTAAAACGTGCTGCTGTAAACGTAAAAATAAGACTCTTGAGGGCGATCTAAGCGGTGAATTCTTACCTGCAACGTTCATTTGTACTTAAAGTATGCGCGCCACCGCATTCCGACATTCCGTACGCCTCCAATATAACAATATCCAAACTCAGGAAGTACTGTTTGATTTCTGTACTCAAAGGTGCAGCCGCAGTGACGCATACGGCACATCTATCCAACCCTAGTGCTGCCTTCACTTTGTTGAACACTAACCATTTAGCGAATAAGTAGCCCCAGTGCTTGAAATCTGTGCCTTTCAGTTTATTCAGATTATAATAGAGGCCTTGCGCCTTTGCCCAAGCAGCGATCCAACTTTTGATCATGCCATTGTTTCGCGCGACCGATTGCATCCTTTCAAAAATTTTTTCCCACACTCTGGGCACACCTACGAACACTGTAGGTCTTGCCACAACTAGGGTGTCGACTAAGCTACCCTTCAGTGCATTCTTGTCAGCGAAGTACAGTGTGCCAGCGATTGTCATGCAGCAGAATATATCGATCACCTGAAATCATCGAGAGTTACATGTGCCGGTAATTATGAGAATAATGCGAGTCGGAAAACGAAAAGAACTGTCCCGCTAACTCTGTTATCTTTTATGCATGTGTTACGAGAGATTTTAAAGGAAAGAGAATAATTAAATACTTTTCCATTGTGTAGTCAACTAACTGCTCTGGTAATTTATCTTACCGTAAAATGATTGTATATTTATTTCTCAGTCGATCGGTCGAAAATGTCCCTTAGAAAAAGTTTTGCAAAATTTCAATGCAAACGAAAAGAGGTGGAGCAAAATGATAATTGACATTAAAAATCACCGTTACGTATGCACGAGTAAGAGGTCGATAATAAAAGAAATATATAAAGACGTAATGGATCTACTACCTTACTTTCCACCTTGCTTACAGTGCGTAACAAAAAATTGAGTTATCGAAGCAGTAGAATAACAGTTCATTATAGAAAATTACGTAAATGCTTACGATGAATTTAGATTCGTTTGAATTTTAGATCGAACACAAGCTTACCTGTGCTGCAACGTGAGATAGAGGTAGGTAGCTAACTAAAACCTCCGTAGTATTTCCAAATTTGTAAGCGTCGACCAAATTCTGCGCATCGTACACCAAGTTATCGTGATTCAGCATCGCAGCCTTCGGATTTCCAACTGTACCCGACTAAAAGCAAAATGTATCAATATATATCTATCATTTTTTATAAGCATTACTTCGTTCTAATGAAATTTCAGTTTTCGTACCGTGTAAACCAACGTACAGCATTCGTTCACACCGATAGTTTTCAGAACTGCGTTCAGTTTGTCCTCGGACTCCGATTCTCCAATTTTGAGCAAATCGTTCCACTAAAATAGAAGAATCTTGGATTAGGTCAAGTTCCACAGCAAATTGTTTATTACAAAATGATGAAACTGACGCTCAAAACATCCTTGTCTTCGGGTTCACCCTCGTACATGATGATTTTTTTCAAATGAGGAAGGTCTTTCTTTATTTTCTGTATTTTCTCCAACTGCTTTGCATCTTCTACCACTATTATATTGGCTCGACTGTTTTCAGCGCAATATTGGCACGCTTCCGGAGAGTTCGTGGTATACACTCCAACGGCGAATCCTCTGCAAAGACGAAAGTATTAATTAATATGAGGTGTTAGGATAGATTCAGATAAAGTCGTGTATTTCGAGTATTTACCCTGCATAAATTGCAGCGACATCCGAGATAATCCATTCTGGACTATTAAATCCTAAGATACATACACCGTGATAACGTTCTAAACCCAGTTTCAGGAAAGCCTTGGCCACGGTTTTCACTTGCTGCTCGTACTCTCTGGAAATTGAAATCCAACAAATAAATACATTAAAGCGATAATTATATATTTGAAAAATTCTATTAACACGCCGAGCAATCACCTCCCCTTTAATCTCACAAAATCAATATAATTTTCTCAGGCCCAGACAAAAAAGTTGACAAAACAACATTTTTAAAATTTTGCATGATTCCTACCAATTGCAATCTAAACAAATATTTGTTTACTCATTCTCTAAGAACTAGTCAGTCTAACATCTTAAAAAAATTCAAGTCCTTTGGACCGATTTTAAAAAAGTTATGCAATTTTTAAGTGTTCACCTAATATTGTCCCTGACTGTATATAATTTGTTCGACAGAAACACATACCTGTAAGTATAACTTTTCCTATTTCCATTAGCGTCGAGTCTCGTTACGAATGCAACATGATCACCGTACGTCCTAGCTACTTTACTTAACAATCCAGGAACCGATATCGGCGGTACAGAATGAACACCGCCCCCGCTATTTAATTTAATTGTGACGCGTCCACTTGGTTCCGTTGCGGTGTTCGAATCTGCCTTCAAGATTTGATCCGGTCCTGCAGCAGCAACAACGAATAAAAAATTAACGATACACTTCCACAGAAATTGCACACGCTCAACCTCGTTAAACAAAAGATTTTGCAAGTACATACCATCCAGGCCGGTCATACTGTAACTCGCATAGTACGTTCCCTTTTCCATCTTGTCCTAGTGGAATGTTAATCGAAGGATCAGTAAACGAAACGATTTGTCCAGTCAGCACGCCGGCTCTGTTTCTGCAGGGCCGTTGTGCGGGCCTTGCGCGCAGATCAGTTGCAGATCTCCCAGGCCCTGCAGGCCGGGCCGGTATTCTGCACAGTTGCAAGATTGCAAGGGTGTGGGATTCGCGTTCTTATTTCGTGATTTGAGGGCGCTTGCGGCCAAGACTGATCTTCTACCTAGCGTTTTTGACTACTGAAAAAACCCGTGTTTATTTGATCACGAAATAAAAACGCGAATCCCGCAATCTTGCATCTGTGCAGAATACCGGTCCGGCCTGCAGGGCCTGGGCTTGGAATTTCTGCAGCTGATCTGCGCGCACAGTAGCCCTGCAGAAATAGAGCCGACTCGGCCTAGAGCAGCTCGAAGCGGTGTTCGGCCCGTTTTGGACGGCTTTTCATTTATTTATTTTTCATAGTTGCATTAAATTGATCTTACCTTTTCATCCAACGCGAATCCTTTTACCGCCCCGTTCGATTGGATCGGCTGTACAGCGCTCATATTATCTGAAATGAGAAATAATTAATCATATTAACAATTCATAAATTGCTGGTATGTATAATCGGTAAAAATTCAATGATCATTGAATTTGTTCGTGTTACTCGAGTGAAGTCTCTCGAGATAAAGTTGAAAGTTAACGAAAGCGAATTGGAGAATTGTCGGATTCCAAAGTAGAAAATGCTATTGTTAATTAGAATACTGAATACACATCCGGGAATTAAACGAGTTAAAAATAGGATAAAAACAAAATTTGAATCAAAGAAGAAAGACAAAGAATGAATTAATGAACGTGAATATTAATTAGATTATAGTACTGTATCAAATTGTTCATTAGTTAAAATCACGAACACTTTAATGTACTGGATTATACTTGAAGCGACACACGTTTGGTTCATCGTTATATACATATATTCTTGTGGTTCCTCTTCGGGGAATGTTAAAGGTCATCAACGATAACTCTTTCGCGCGGAGATTATCGCGAATACTATACGTTTTTGAGAACGCAGATAATTAATTTCCGATTGTGTGACGAATTTTTACCGAAACGTGAAAACAACAAATTTGCGTACTAACGTAGCGGAACCAAAAAATTTTTCCAATTAGTACACGTTGAACTTCTGGAACCAGTACTCTTGCGTTGAATATCGAAGATGAGATAAAAAGACAAGTTCAGTCTAAAATCGGATAAGATTAAAGATCGAGTGGTAATTGTAAGAAAATGCTGATAGTTCCCTCAAGCTAGATGTCGGTCTTTTTTAACAGCAAAGCTAAACCCGTTGTATTAAGTTTCCCATCCCAGAGCGTAATTCAAACGATTAGGGTGTTCGATCGAATGGTGAAAAAAAATGTTAAATATAATCAATAGACTGCGGATCTTTATACATTTATGGTAAAATGAACTTCAAAGCTGTAGGAAATTTTAAACATTGAAGACGTCAATGTATGATTTCTCCTCTATTGAAATTATTCAGGCAAGAAATGACATTCGATTTAATTTCCATGAAAGATAGCAAGGTCTAATAATTAGTATTCATTTAAGGTAATTCTATGTGACATTCATTAAATTCAAAATGGTAACATCAGGTTTAAATACATATAAGATTGAAACGGTTAAACAAACACCTGACATTGCGATTATAACAAAATTGTAAAAATCGTACTTGAACCTTTGACTGTGAATAGATGTTTATTAAAAATCCTGGCATGAGAAATGCGGATACGTGAATTCATTTTATATCCTGTATCTCAGTTTTCGTAACAGGCTAACGTACATTTGCGAATGACGTCTTTTGCTCAAACAGTGGCGTCTATTTCATTTACATCCAATAGGAAGATGTGATTTACCATTACGTTAATCAATGTATCTACTTTGTTTGAATAATTACCAATGCAGAAAAGATTATTCAAAGTGCTGACTTGCTCGGCCATTTTTTCCTGCATTGCAAAAAGCAAGAATGCGAGGAAAAATTTAATTAAATCACGCGATAGAACTGAACTTTATCTTATGGAAAGACGTTGCAAATTATGTTGCATTTCGAATACCGTAGTATCGCTTGACAATATGCGTGACAATTATTCACCAACGCAACGGTGAAAATCTGAAGCAAATTAATTCGTTTCTACGTTAAAACGAAGCGAGTTTTTCAACTTTTGTTAACACCTTATACGGAATAAATGTTCTCTGAATTGCGCAGTGTTATCAGATTTTCTTTCGCGCGTTTACATTTCGAAAGAAATTGAAATTGGCGCAGGTCCGACGTTCTATTAACATTGATTATTATTTAATGTTCAGCTAGATTGTTTTGTTCCGGAGAGTCCACAGAACAATTTTGATAGAGATAACGCTAATCAATCTTCAAATTTCCTCTCGGAGATCCGTTCTCAAGGCACAACACTGAAGTTCAGTATAGCACAATCAAAAAATTGTTTAAAAAGACTGCGGATAGTCATTTTCAACAATTTTCCTCTGCAATTACTGCCAGGTACAATTTACGTTAGATCTAATGGGAAACGGATGACACGTATTATCTCGGAAATGTTATCACCACAATTATATTATATCTGCACGACTACAATTCTTCTAAATTTTTGTTTCATACAAACAGCGAAAGGAAATGGTAGATCCAGTTTGGAGCATTCTCGTTCACGGAAAATATTTTTTAACGCTGTTACAGACATTTCAATGTGTAGTATTCTCGGAGCATCTTCGGGACAACATGCGTTTTCAGTTTCTCGCCTGAGACACTCCCGTATCCGAACTAATAGGGAGACAAAAGTGGCCGGATAATGGAATTTTCGGATAACAGAACAATTACTTTCTTTTGCATTAATTCATCATTTATTCAAGTAGGAATGAACAAAATTAATTTTCTTTCAACATCTAAGGGTCGCATATCTTTTTAGCCACGTTAAGTCCCATAAATTTTTTATTATAAATAGCTACGTAGAATTACATTCTCGTTATGCCTCAAACCATCGAAGTCCTTTTTCAAATGACTCAAATGCTTCGATATGAGAAGGCACGTTCTCATCGCAACGTCCCTTTGTTGCTTCTAAATGTATTCTTGCTAATTTTGTTGCACTATCACCGCTTTCAAAATCTTTAATTATTATGTATTTCCCTTCAATAGTTAAAACTACACGTTTTCGTTTACTTGCCATTGTGATACTGTTCTCTGCTTCAAACTGAGTTGATACGATTACATTTAACCGGCCGAACACAGGAAAGTATTCATTACGTCTAAATACATAGTATATAAACATCGCTACTCGTGACGAATTTTCTGAACAGATTCTGAGAAAAATGTATGATAATCATTTTCTTTAAACCGAAATAAAATTCTACTTTGGTTTTTCCATCTATTGGAGAACTATTATAATTTTATAGAAAATTATACGAATTACAAAAAAGAAACCGTCAAATAAATCGTAGGCCAAGAGGTTAAAGAAATAATGAAATTTTTATTTGGCTCCCGTTTCGTACAAATTTATACGATTTTCTAGTTATTAAATTACCGTGCAACATTTATCGAACCAGAACACGAACGTGCCGTACCGGTGCGGTTGAAGAATCGTTTATTATCGGTGATGTTTTGTATATTTCATGTATCGTTCCCTCATTTTTTCCTGTCTTTTTTGTTTTAACACTTATCCGTGTGTCAGGCGATGCACGGGCAAAGTGCAGCTCGCTAGATATCACCGTTTACAGGCATACGCGAGCCTATTACGTAAAGTATCGATAAACCATTTGTGTGACCAGCACGCGCTAAAAAGTTTCAATAAAAGAGAGGAGAGAGAGGAAACGAAGGGGAATGACTATCGGACTATTCGGTCGAATAATGCAAATTACGCCTTGTGAACGTAAAAATAGGACTTTTGAGGGCGATCACGACCTGATCTTTTATCTAGCACTTTTGACTAGATAACTATTGGATTCGAAAGAAAGTTCGCAGCGTTTTCAAATGAAGCATCGGAGATCAAATTTACGTACTTATTCATATGTTTATTCGATAAAACGAGAAGTTACCTCGAGAATGGCAAAAAGTAATAGAACAGAATGGAAAACATTTCTCTATATTTCTTTCTACATAGGAGAGTGCGAGAGAGAGAAGTACAGAGCAACGCGAAAAGCGAAATGGAATTGAACGAAATAGATTATCACAAACACGTTCGATACGTACATGTTTTTAAACAATACAATGCCACAGCAACACGTGTCGGGGGAAAGCTAGTTACTGAATAAATATTTGAATTTTAACTTTGAATTTAAATTACAAGCGTTACGAACTTTTGTTCAAATACAATATTTATAAGATGTATCAGCGTTATGCTATTAGTAGCAGTACAGAAGACTGCAGATTTGTATGAATGTAAAATGTATTGTAAAATGTACGAAAAAAGCTAGAATATTAAATTTGATAGAATTTTCTACCATTTATGTTTGTTTTAGATCTACAAAATTCCCATGAAAAATAGGATTTCATTTAATTCCAATATTTCTTGATATTTGTCTATCGAAAACTGGAAAATTCATAAACATCCGCGTAAATATCTACTTATAACTAAACTGCCGATCTTTATACAAAAGAAAAACGTTTTGCATTGATTGTGGGAACATCACGATATTTAAAAACTTTCTTAATCTTTTACTGTTAAAATGGCCTGTGTTAAATGTTAAAAATATGTTAGTACAAAATATAAAAATATAAAAAGTTTCGATAAAACATAGAAGAGGGAGAATTAGGGGGAATGGGTACCGGACTATTCGTTCAGGACTGACCCTGACTATGACTCGATCAACTATCGTTCTATGACCGGTCCAGATCAGTCCAAATGACTGGATCTCGATCCGCGAAATCATCGTCTCGCAGCGTGGATAGATCACTGGCCATTGCTAGCTGGCCTCGAACACGCCTGACTATTGATACAACACCGATGAACGTTTATTGTTCCGAGTCGTTGACATCGTTGACACTCGCTGCCGCGCGTTACCGTCAACGTGGCATTGCTAATCCGATGATAACCGATCGATCTCAATTAGACTACCGAGGCACGATGGACTAGAAGCTTCAAAAAGAATGGCGAGAATCCGCGATTTCGACGGAACTCTCCGAAGCTTGATAGCCGAAAGCTTTCAAAATCGCTGATAACGCAGCCAGCACCAATCAGAGTTGTGCAAAAATGTAATCAACGATTGACGATTAAATTTCTTACTTACTTTGAACTTATTTAGCTTTTTCACAATTTTTATAACAGTGCGCGATCAAATAAAGAAATTTATTGGATAATTTTTGATGGGCAAGCACATTTTCATAATTTCAACAATTGAAAGATAAAAATTGTGAAACTGGTCATTTGACCGGTCGTGGTACGGTTAGTATTAATATCATTAGCCGTGGGATTTTACACATTTTTTTTATAAATAATCAGTGGATCGAATTGAAAACTGAAACTATTTCAAGGATTTAAAAGTATTGTTGTACTTGGGAAAAGGAATAAATGTATATGTTGCCTGCAGAATTTTCAACGAATGCCGACAATTGTTATTGTGCACAGAGAACGGTCTAATTATAATATTTATAATCTGCTGTTTGTATAATTGTTGTTTCATAGGAAGAGTATGCTGCTTTCTAGACCTCTACGCTATCACTGCTGCGTCGCGAATGAAATATTTCGTTGAATCGATGTCGTAAAATTTTTTTATACTGAAATTGAATACTTGGGAGTCTCCTTGAAATTACCACCTCACAAATACAAATACACACTTCTAGCACGGTCGGGGGCTCTGTATAACAACATGCTATAGTAACCTGCTTATTTATTTAATAACATCGTGCCTGTGTTGTATAATGGTGCTCGCTGAATAATTTCGTTGCGGGTGTTACGCCGTTGCCGTGTTAATGGGTCACAGAAAGCCTAGATAATTAAACTGAATTAGATTTGCTAAATTTTATAATTATTCCATTTAATTTTATCATATTAATTTCGATGTTGCTGCAGCGATAAATAATTCATCGAACGGCCACGAATAAATTAAAAGACGCAGTAATAGTAATAAATGTCTGACGATTCGGCGACAGTTCCGTTTTGCGTAACACTGAATAAACATGTCCAATAAACATTGGATAAAAGAAATGTGTCACGTTACAAAATCACTTCGAATTCGTAGTACAAGTCTGTGTACGTCACAGACGATATCGTTTCACCAATTAATTACGAAAAATGCTAATTAACACTTCAGTTACTCGGAAGCGTATTAATAGACTCCTTAACGATCATGGTATATCTAAAAACAGCTTGATACATTTCACACTGAACAGTGAGCACAACAAATCCGCGAAATCGCGTTGCCAAAGACAGCTTATTAAGCTTGTCATTTTTGCTGAACAATTTGTTTCAAGAAATCCTCGATTATTTACCTTCAAATTCTGATACATCGTTAAGTAATCGCCGGCGAAGGCGGAGCGGTAATTTGCCCATTAACGAAACAGCGCAGAACTGTTTGTAATAAACAATCGCGAGGCGAGCTGTGGTCTGATGCGTAGTTATTAAATTTTTAATGTTAGATTGTACGATCGAATAATGTTCGTGACAGGGCCAGCCCTTCGCAGGCGAATGTATCTGCGTTTGAACGTAAGAGGCAGCGTGTTTTCCGAAGATTTTTCTGTATTTTCAAAGGAAACGCTTGGCTCGAGGGCGACGGACCGTTTCGTGTAATTTAGGTAAAGGAATAATTACCTTTAAACAGTAGAATAACCATCTTGGCGGCTTTCGAGGTAACACGTTAAGATTCCACGAGCGAAACTGACGGACTCGCCAAAATCAATAATAGAACATCACACCACCTTTCGGCGGCACATTCAAATACAATATGGATATTTTCCGCGTTTACGCTTTGCTTCTTTAGAACAAAAACTGCCAGATACGTTCGCAAAGTGCATCGAATCGTCTATCGTGTACCTAAAACACTCCCGACACGTTCGTTCTTCGTCTATGACAGTGCGGAAGCAACGATTATTCTGTAATCTCGCTATGAAAATTCTACAGTCAAAAACAACTCATTGTCAGGGGCGAATTAATTGGGTTTTTTTTTAAATATTGATGAACAAAGCGATGATTAGTACTCACGTTACGGTATCGAGTTATTTGATCGATTGTTCGCATAATTGAAACGACGCCATTTCATATCCGTATAATGATGCGTTGCTTCCACGAGTCACTTTAAACAACTGGTACACGATCTAATCAATAGTGTCGGTAAAGGGACACCGAGCTGTTCGGTTTTAATCGCTTGTATAGTTTAGAAATAATCAATGCAAAACGATTTCATTATAAATAATACGCAGGAACGCGGAACGAGAAAACGGGGTACAAAGAAAGAGAATAGTAGAAAACGATGCCTGCAACTATTTACAGTGATTATTAGCAGCGGATCTTGATGTGTGAAAATCTTATTTTGCATAAATTGCGATCTATACAACCTACAGTGGGTGTACAAAGTGTTCGTATACTTTTTAAAATGGAATAACTTTTTTATAATTTTACCAAACAACCTGATTTTTTATAATTAATTAGAAGCATTGGTTTGCAAAATGATATGCAAAAAAGATTTTCCAAACATTGTAATTTACAAGGTTACATGCAATAATAAAAAATACATTTTTATTTAGGCCCTTAAAGAAAATTTAAAATATATGTTTTGTAGACCTGTAATGGTTACACACGTGTTGAAAATTTCATCGAAATCGACGAGCTGCAAGCGGTTAAAAATTGTGAAACTCGTAGTTTTACAAGATTCTTGATGAGTTTCTGCTTAAAATCCACAGAATCGTACATCTTTCGATGCGTGCCGTTTTTTCCCGCGTCGAGAAAAAAATTTCAATGAAATTTTCAGTATGCGTATCACTACCATAGATCTACAAAACGTACATTTAAAATTTTGATTACGAGTCCAAATAAAAAAGTTTTATAAAATGCCTTTTATATCATTTCGTAAACCGATGCTCCCAATGAATTATAAAAAATCAGGTCGTTTGGTACAATTATAAAAAAGTTATTCTCTTTTAAAAGGTGCACGAACACTTAGTGCACCGTAAGTAAAAATTTATTTTGCGCATTAATCATTTCGATATGGTGAAAACAGTATATCGCCATTGTTAAACTCTTTCAATCGTTCTATTATTTTGATTTACACCTACTCGCTTTAACACGAATGCACAAAATCCACGGTCCAGTGATTAGATTATGGATCTTCGTGTAAAATGAGAATTGTCTGCGGTAATTGTGAGAAACTGGAGTTACTTCGACGTTTCTCTTCGACGAACTTGAACTGTTTTAATTCGTTTCCAATTACTGATACTAAATTTTCACCGATAAGAAGTCAATGAATCAGTATATAAATCGTAAAAAAACCGCGAACTATGCTCCATTGTGCGACACGCGGGAAGGAAGATAACAACCGGCTTCGACTCGTTGCATAACGAATTCAGAAATGCTGTCTACTCCCTACGAGTAACTTGCTAGTCGGCAGAAAACCCGATATTAATTTTTCAATGGAATAGAAATAAAAAATTGGGAATGGAGCGAGAGGCATTAAACGCACGCGTGCTTTACGTCATTTGGATTCAGAGATGCAATAATGCTGACGTTCGAAATGACCTGCGCCCGGATGAAGATTCAGGTGCGAATTATGCAATTCGAAAATACGGTCTCAAGGCCGGCAACGTGAAAACATTTAATATTATTTTTGGTGTTACGGAACACGATTACCCAGCAGAATCGACCTGTTCGTAAACATATGCATATACATATATATTTCTGTATACTTAATACACTAAAATTTAAATATAATTGAGTATTTAACAAATTGATAACGATATCACTGCACAAATACGTCAGCTGGTTAAAATGTTGGATAATAAACGGAACTGTCGAATAGCAGTAAACAGAAAATAAGAAATGTTACGAGAATTTCGTGATTAACTGTTAAAAATATGTATAATGGCCAATTATAAACGAATCGAACGATAGGCGTGACTGTGATTATAGGTGTTTACATCATTGATGGATTCGCGTTGGAAGAACAGCGATGAGAAAAATTAAGGAACGATAGAAAGTTTAGAAGAAGACAGGGTATCAATGTGTAACTCGTTGCATTATACGGAAATCATTTAAGAAATTATTTGTATTTCATTCCCACGTGTTGCAATTGATGGAAACAGTATCAAGCGTAATTAACTGGTAAAATATATATATTGACCGATTATGAACGGATCGAACGATAGACGTGACTGCGATTACACGATATTTATACATCATTGATGAGATTCGTGTTGGAAGAAGAGCGATGAGAAAAACGAGGGAACGGTAAAAAGTTTTGAAGATGACAGGGTATCAATGTGTAACTCTTTGAAACTCGTTTGAAAATTATTGAAGAAATTATTTTTACGCGATGTCCTAGTGTTGCAATTTATGGAGACAGTTCCGAGTGTGATTAACTGGTAAAATATATATATTGACCGATTATGAACGGATCGAACGATAGACGTGACTACGATTATACGATGTTTTCATCGTTGATGAGATTCGTGTTGGAAGAACAGCGATGAGTAGACTGCAGACTTGACTCGTGAGAAAAATGAGGGAACGGTAGAAAGTTTAGAAGAATCGCAGGCAGGGTATCAATGCGTGATTTGTTGAGTTGTTCGAATATTATTGAAGAATGCTTGAAGTTGACGGAGACTGTTTCGAGTTCGCACAAAGATCCGCGGTCTAAGGTTCAGCTGAAGATGTCGGCAGTAAACTTTTCTTCTATTGTGATTTTCTTCCTCACTGTTCTGCTAGAGATGGTACCGTTAAACGCTGGCGATTCGTTTGAACGCGGAAAGTGGGTCTACTCGCTCGAATAATTTGCTTTATGGAATTACCGAACCAAGTCCAGTTACCAATATCGGCGTGTTGCTGATACCGAACAAAGAAGCTCGGGGATAAACCAGTCGAACATTGAACAAACACCGAAAGTATTTTTAACACAGTCGAATCCTATCAATCATCTCGAAAAAAGTCACAAAATAAAGTCATTTCATCATTATTAATCAAAAGTGCAGAGTCAACGCGTTCCTCGCCCACTCAGCGTCCACAAAAATTGGCTAAAGTCAAAACATTTTAACAAAATCAAAACTGACAATTCAAGATTTATGGCAGTGTTGATCAATTCTTCACTGGCCGCAAGCAAAACCACTCATTATTATCAGACTGCGAATTTATGTATAAGGCAGTATTTTAGGCATTTTTCGATTCATTAAATATTTCCAATATTTTACCATTTTGATCATATATATGCATATCTTTCCGCGGTCTAATCATTATTATCTAAAGTATATTAAATCTTTATGCAGAAATAAAATTGTTCTGCACCAATTTCAAGAAACAGGGTTTACATAAAACTTGACTTTTTTCGGGTTTGCAATCGAACCCCCACCGTTTATGTTGTAAATAAAGACTGATGTTGAAGTAAATGAATGTGTAACATTGTGTTTCTCGACGAACAGATGTTAGTAAGATCATCTTCTCCTTGCTCGCGTCTAACAAGAATATTCATGTAGCTTCTTATAGTCTGCAAATATATAATTGTCTTGAAATTTTGTATAGTACGATTTGTACAAACTATAAACCAACAATTTTAATTTAGCTGTATCCGTGAATAGTACAATTTATGTTTGTTACACTACTTTTTGATACTGGATTTACGTTCGTTAATATTGCCGGGTCCTACACTCGATGTTACCATATTTATATGTGGATATTATATTATTCTACTCTGACAGAATTGATAAAAACAGCACAATTATTTGAAAATGGTGTGTTTGCAACGCCATGATACGTACTGTAAAAACACGACAGATGTTTAGCTTCTTCCTTAGTGGAAGGATTCAATTAAATATTAAAAATCCAAGTCATCGAATTGGACGTAACACAATTCTCCATCTACAATTACTCAGCATCCCTGAACCTGTCGCTATTAAAGCTTTGCTTTGTATAATTAGAGCTTCTACAGCTATTACATCACAACCTATCGAAAGAGCACGGCAATTCGTGTTTGTTTGCTTTGAAAAATGCGTCGTTGTTGCTATACATTGTTTTTACAATTTATTACATTAATAATTGCGCTATTCTGAAATTGTTTAACTCTACTGTACTATATTTTCTATCGAAAACCGAGGAACTTTACGATTAGCTACGAAATTAATTGAACCAAGAATTTGACTTAAACGTTGGATTTTGGAAAATACAGTTCATTTCTTGAATAATGATATTTTTTCTCATCGCAGAACTAAAATTAAAGCCCATTATTCGCAGGCTGCCGGTTAATTGTTATCTCAAATATGTGTACAATATCCGTCTTCGTTTTGAGATTCTTTTGTTTATACATTCTGGTTTTAATGTTTTGTTAAAAACAACATTATCTCGCAAAGTGTGCACCGATACGCTGATCTGTGAGTGAAAACAAGATCAATCTTTGGTCAAAGATTTGCAGATTACACGGTGCAATAAATTTAAACTTTTTTTTTACGTTTCGATTCTCACTACGCGATTCTTGTGGAGTTTTCGCGCTG
The DNA here is from genome assembly GCA_963971365.1 of Lasioglossum villosulum. Classification (NCBI taxonomy): domain Eukaryota; kingdom Metazoa; phylum Arthropoda; class Insecta; order Hymenoptera; family Halictidae; genus Lasioglossum; species Lasioglossum villosulum. The sequence goes on along the minus strand of OZ020498.1, from coordinate 5,861,869 downwards.
ATTCCGAATTTGTCCTTAATTTTTTTCCTAGACGCATAGTTTTCGAGAAAACTCTACAAGAATCGCATAGTGAGAATCGAAACGTTTTTTGGCTGTTGCACCGTGTTACACCGTATATGTATTCACAGTCCAAATATCAAATATTTTGAATAATACATGGTTCGTGAGAATTCCATTTCATGATCGACATATATTAGATCACGAACTAATTTGTACACCTAACATATTCAGACGATTATGTAATTCTATAGGTTTGTTAGTAACTCCTCGCGTGCGTACTCCAAGTGAATGAACCACAATGTTTACTAGTAATAAATTTTTACATAAATTCTTTGTAACGATATTGCACAAAACTGTAATTACAGCAATACAAATTGATTTGCTCATATATGAATACATTCATGAGCCTCCGCATGCATGCACATTATATTTATACCGCTTCCATTAGTCGAGCAGCAATTTCAATGAAAATATAAATATAAACTCGAACTATGGGTTGAGAAATACTAATCACAATGGTATTTGAGAATCATTACAAATAGATAACGTATAAAAATAATCCAAGGTACAACGTTATGATTGGTGATAACATTGTTTCATTCGATTTTCGTTAAAAATATGGCGATAGAGATGCTATATCATTGATCCTTGGTCGTTCCGCGTCATAGAAAATTGCATTGAAACAAACGAAAGTACAAAAGAATGTTTAATCATTGAATCATATATATAATCAAGAACGATTGAATTGGTTCTTAATCATTATTTTTTGCAGTTTTCATAGCTACTTAACATCTATAATATTCCACTTCTTTTGTTATAATCTAATGTTATTTATTTTATTTATTATGAGCGGACCCTAGCCCTCTTGCATAAATGTTTACAATAGAGAAAAAAAAGGAAAAAATTTTAAAATAGTTACATAGTTATTATTATAATATCACTTGTTCGCTCGGGTAAGTTTGTTTCAAATCCCGAGAATTGATTTATTTTTTATTTAAAGGTATTAATAAAAGTACAACTGGTCCGATCGTTCCTTACCTGAACAGATACGGTGTCTTAATATTAATGTTAATCTACGATGACCTTTCTTTAGAAATTAAAAGTAGGTGCACCGGCCTCGATGAGTAATAAATGTGCATTTTAATTTGGAAATGTCGTATCAGAGCAAAAAATTCGTATCCGCGCATTAACATTGTTGAAATCGTCGTTTTTACAGCTTTTCGCGTGTTTAACGAGAGTTACACTGCCGTGCAGAAAATGATGGTCACTTTAGATACTAAACCGAATCGACAAGTCTTCAACAGATACGACGGCGCTTATGAAACAATAAACATCGAATCACAGTAGACCAGCAAAACCAAATATATATAAATTTTTTACTGCTTATTACAATATGAAACTTTGAATGCGTCTTCCACGAATCCAGTTTTCTCAAATAGTAATTCAATGAACCTAATCAATGGATCGACTTGTAATTTCATACAGAAATACAGATAAGTGTACTTCGCAGTACATGAACACACTAATACTTTGAAGAAAATAAGGGTTGACTTGTTCATTGCAGTACCGAATAACTAATGATAACAATTAAGAGGCCAAATTGTGGTTGAAGTTACGAACTGATAAAAATAGTACTATGTATATTCCGCGGGCTCCGATAAGAAGTTAAAGTCAAGTAATCTCATAATTACGAGAACATCGTTGTTAAAAATGTAAAACGTTTTAATTACACGAAACTGTTAAATATTCACAAAAAACAACGTAAGCATTTACAAAAAAAAAAACGAACCTCTACATTAGCAAGCCGTTTTTTTCTCAAATATTGCATGCTGCAAATTGCTAAACCCTGATGTACTATTTCTTTAGCAGTTTCATGGAACAAAAATGGGGAACAAGTTTGAAGGAACAAAATGCTTGGTACACACGTTTCGTTCAGAGCTCGATGAATCGACGAAAAACTTGCGGTAGGTTCATTCACGACGCAAAAGTGAATGTTCTTAGACATTTTCGAGATAACACGTGTCCTTAGTCTTTTTCAATATATATATATAATTACGCAATAAAAAGTTAAAAATAAATATTTAAATAAATTAAAATTACTTCGGAAAGCAATGGTTATTATTGAGAACAAACATGTGAAATTTGTAAGAGTTTATAATTTTTTGTTCCGGAACTGTTTAGTGAATCTTAATAAATTTTCAACATAATTCATGACACAATTTTTACTATATATAAAAAAACTGGAGTTTCTAGTTGCGTTTTTGCAAGGATTAAATAGGGTTTTAAGTAGAATTTCATGAATTCTCCGTAAGAATTATATCTTGTATCTATTAAGTTAGTAAGAATTATATCTTGTGATGTTTTTAAAAATTCCGTTGCGTTTTTATATACCTCCAAAACATCCTTGAATATCGAAGCTTTCCCTTTACAACGAATACTGAAAATATAATTCAGCGTTCGAATACATTTCGAATTTCGAAAACGAGCAGAGTTACTGTTTGTTTTGAAAATTCGTTTGGCTTGGTCAGGATCGCTGTGTAGGGAAAAAGTCGGCCGAAGCAGCACGGCCGACAAAAAGAAAGGTTAAAGAACGAGCACGTGTTGACCGTGAACACGTTCCGCGGCCCACGGACAGTGTTAGCAAACATCTCCCATTTTACTACGACGTACGTGATATCTAGTGTAAACGTTAATAGTATGTACGGCAGGTGGAATCATAGTGTTTTCCATTGACGTTGTGCGTCGCGATTGGTCGGTTCCCGATGCCGGTACGAACATCCGATTCTAGGCAACCGATCACGTTAATCGACGCGCCAGTCACGCTTTTCCTTGTAGAATCGCGTACGGTCGGTCCGCCAATGTTGTTTCTAACCGAAATTTCTGAAACGATGGGCCCGTTCAACGCGACAATATCGTTCCCAGATAGTTTATAATGCTCGAGATAACGCGATAACCGCTGTGGATCCTCCGCAAAGTGGGGAACAAACTTACAACCCGTTACCGGCGATCACGCCACATCGGAATCCACTGTTTTGAAATCAGTGCCGTAGCCACACTTTACAAATCCTCATCTAGCAACGCCGTATCATCAATCGAAACACCGTGCAAATGCATCCACTGTACACTCGACCGTACACGAACGTCCAAAAATGACGTGTCGATTTCGTCGACGTGTAAATATTTGCAAGCCTAATGTCTTCTTCGCAAAGTATAACGAATAACTTGAGCAGAGGAAAGCTCCAAAATTGACAAGTCGATTCAGTCGACGTGTAAATATTTGCAGGCCTAATGTCTTCTTCGCAAAGTATAACGAATAACTCGAGCAGAGGAAAGCTCCAAAATTGACAAGTCGATTCAGTCGACGTGTAAATATTTGCAGGCCTAATGTCTTCTTCGCAAAGTATAACGAATAACTTGAGCAGAGGAAAGCTCCAAAATTGACAAGTCGATTCAGTCGACGTGTAAATGTTGCAGACCTGGTGTACTTGTGTCATTAATTGGCAAAACACCGCGGACTATAAAGAGTACAAAGCGTATCCTTGAATATATGTATAGGGAAGGTCGAAAAATGACATAAATGTTTGCAGACGTCCTCCTCGTTCTTTTTCTTTTTCAGTGTACAAAAGTATGCGGAGAACGTTCAAATACGACGAGTCGGTTCGGTCGACGCGTAATGTGCTCGAAAGGTTTAGGGTTCGCCTACTTCTTTTCTTTCGAGGAAACGGTATTTTGGAAGGTGCAGACGATCGAGGTGTTCGACTGAAGTAGCAAGTAGTATAAGTGGCACGCGCTTACCTGGTACGACGTTCGTTGAATCGCAATTTTATGGTGACCCACGGAACAAACGAACGCGAAAACGGTTTTCACGTTGACTATCCTGTGTGTGCCTCTGGCTCCTTCCGACCGACAACTTCCACGCGACACGAACGTTCTTGCGATACTGACGTCGGGAACACGCTGTGCCCGCCGTGATAATCCACGCTCAACTTGCGATCTACACGGATCACGGATCCACACGGTGTACACTGTACACTGCCGCTATTCCGTGAGCATGTGGCGGGGATCGGCAAGCTGTACGATTGCCGGTCGACCGACACTGTTTTTTCCTCCGACTGAAAAATTCGGAGAACATTAACTACGTCTCTGCGTTTGCCAATCAAAT